>CM045989.1:24843927-25266427 GCA_025175895.1 Wurfbainia villosa | reverse complement strand
CAGAGAGTCACACCCAATTAATCAGTACACTCTCTATCCTGTAGAGAGTCATACTCATCTGATCATGACAAGCTAGGACCATCGGTCCGTAGCGACACACTGTCCACGACTCACCTGACCATATACACAACCCGTGGTTGGTAAATAAAGGTTCAACATACAGGTATGAAATGAGTCCTACATTTAGGGCCATACTTATCCACAGAGGACCTTTTTGCCAAATTTATAATTTAGGTCATCCTCCGTACTCTAACATCTACACCCTACTAAATAGTTAAACCTACTTACATCACATCTGTAACTTCTAGATCATGCTAGGGAATATGTGTTATCAATAATCGAGCACACATATATATCAACGATAAGTTCAAGCATACGATAAACAGAGCATGATCAAGGTAATATGAACACCTAACATGTTCATATCTATGTCTAAATCTAGAAATCATTACATCTACCCGACCAGTAGGAAATTACCTACTTGATAAGAAGCTCGTGACAATAAAATCCTCATGGCCACGGTCCTGTCTCGTATCCACGTCCTGCAAATAGCATCAATTACATTTTAGTGCAAGCAGACTACAACATACGATTTAATTACTATATCGTTCTTATAGTCGCAATCTTTTATCGCCTACGACTTAGGAAAATCCCTCAAATTATCCAAGGTCGATTCACTATAACCAACCTTCACATTAGACCCTTAACTGGTACGATTAACATCATAATTAAAACCCACCATTTCAAGTAGCAAATCCGCTACCTTACACATTCAATTCACTTACCAACACCAGATCCACACTAAACCTTGCTGTGAACCCCCATGGCAATGTCAACAGCCACTACCATCATAAATAAAAACAGATTAAACCATATCGGCTTAATATCAACTGAACACATACCACAACTCCTCAAATCTCTGCCCTAAAACCCTCAGATCTGAGCTCTCAAGCCACAATTTATCAACACAACAGACCCATTATAACACCTCACTAACCATCAATCGAAATCAAATAGAGCATTACACCACTCAGTTTGCCACCCACCATTTGAACACCAAGACATAGGATTTTGACCTACCTTGGATGAACACACAACACCCCCAATCTTTCTTCACTCACCCACAGCTCACTTTCATCCATAACCGAACAACTCTCTCAAACAAAACACCCATCTACTGTCGTTCATCCTCCAAAATCAACAAGAGCAGCTTGCTCCACTGAGGAAACCACACTCCAAATCAACATTTCGAAAATCAAACCCATAGCCATCACCACCGAATGGAATAGACAGAACAACAGGGGAATTGGTCTTTCTTACCAAGAATTGAAGCTTCACTGGCACTAGACAATCCCTCAACAACAACCTTCCCTTGGTACCTCTCCTCCCCCATCGCTCTGTCCGTCGGAACAATCGTGCTCAACCTACTGCCCATCACAAATAGAACGCATCACAAATGGATCCTTTCGAAGATCGAGTGAAAATAAGGAATGGGCAGGCAAGAGGTATACCTAAATTCAACTTCACCGGCGAAATTGGCGCCTATGCCTTTACTGCCCTAGCTCTTGCAACAACCGTCAGCGAATTTGCCCACATCAGCAGCTTTGCTTGCTATCGTTGTCCAGCCACTGCTAGGCCACCATATGCTCCGGCAGGGATCCCAGATCGGCAGCACACCGTAGACGTCGCCGATTCAAGCTCCCCCCTGCCACTTGCTCGCTCTCTGCTCCCGTTCGTCCGCGGCGGGGGACATCAAGCGGTCCAGTAGCCGCTGCTTGTCGCGAGGAGGAAGACCGATGAGCGGCGGAGGTGCGGAAGAAGGGAGATCGCGTGGGGAAGTCAGGTCGGTGAGAAGTCATGGAAGGAAGAACGAAAATGCTCGGAAGGTTAAAAAAAAATAATGATCGGCGATGGGAAACCGAAGGAGCGGAGCGTGGCATTATTGGGAAGGAAACAGAGCGGGTTTTTGCAATCGGGTTAGGTTTAATCCCATAACCAATTAACCCAATAACCCTCGGTTTAATTTAAACCTAGATTCATATAATTAACACCAATAGGTTTAAACCATCGTTAGGTTTAATTCCTAACCATGTATTACTAATTTAATTTATCCAATAATATTTTTTTTTGTGGTATTTTACATTCTCCCCCACTTATAAAAATTTGGTTCCCAAATTTCGTACTAATAAGCAAAATTACTTCAAGCAAGTTTCCGAAAGGACCGTATACATTCCTCAAGTGAACAGATGAGGGTATCGAGCTCGGATAGTATCTTCCAGCTCTTACGTAGTCTCCTCATCAGTATGATACTGTCATCCAACCTTTATGAGTCGGATGGTCTTGTTCCGTTACTGTCGCTCCTTGCGACCCAAATCGTTTCACCCCTTTTGAAGGTGAAATACGCAGAAATACCTATTCTCCAACTGAGAATTTCTAAAGGCTTTCGCCTTCGATCTGCATAACTCTTCTGTCGTTATAGGCAGATTCCACTGAATGAACGTGGTCCTCCTAACTGCCTCTGAAATCATACGCTCAGACTGTCCATTCGTCTACGGATGAAATGTTACACTAAGTCGAAACTCTGCGCCCATATTCTGATGCAGACTCTGCCAAAATCGCAAGGTAAATCATGGATCTCTATCCGATATGGTACTTAAAAGTACCTCACGCGATCTGATAATTGTTCGGCGATACAACTCTGCTGGACGATCCAATGGGTACAACCCACAAATAGGCAGAAAGTTAACTGATTCGGTTAGATGATTCACGATCACCCAAATCGCATCATGTCCTTCATGGGTTCTAGCCTTCTAGGCAATCCCGTAACGACACCAATAGTGATATGCTCCCACTTCCATTCCGGAATCGCAATTTCCTGGAGAAATCCAGTGAATTTCTGATCCTCAGTCTTCACCTACTGGCATACTAAACATTGAGCAGCAAAATCTGCTATATCTCTCTTTATACCATTCTACCAGTATAAACGTTTCAAATCTCGGTACATCTGAGTACCACCAAGGTATATAGCCCGTCTCGAATGATGTGCTTTCTGTAGCAACTCTTCCTTTAACACTGCAACTCCGGAACCCACTATCCTTATCAGAGACGGGGAGTTATTTCCTCAAAAGAGAAGTCCATCCGTCGTCCAAAAATTCCACTCCACCACGCATTCTGTAAGTGCATGGGAGACTATAGTAATCAACTCTCACAAATTACAACTATTTGCGTTCCAGCAACTTATACTAGCTACCCAGTAGTTAGTTAAAATTCCATGAGCATTCCTGCTCCATATCTCTACAAATCCAAATAATAACTACTAAAGCCACGTCATGTATATGGCAGTCTATCTCGTAGTTTCTTAACTGTCGTAAGCATAAGTTACGTTTCATGCAACTGTATCGGAATCGCTCCGATCCCTGAAATAATGCATTTATGAACATCCTTTTATCCACCCCGGAAGGATTAACTAATACTCGTGTTAAAGTTAACCGCCGTCTAGGTCCTGTAAACTGGTTTCACCAGCTTCCAACTAAATGTTTTCCATCATCACCTTTGTCAAAAAAATCTGTGGTATAGTAATGCTAAGACATTCTATCCACATCTACAGTACTAACTAAACCATACAAGGCAAACCACCATCTACGGTGGTCGAGTGCGCAACTCCAACTATCACAATCAACAGTGGTCAAGTTATGCAACTCCAACGACTACAAAAGGATCCAATCGTGTTAAGGATACACGATTCTCAAATCCAATGATGACTAAATCGTTAATTAGTCTAGCAACTTAATCAAAATTCATACAATTCATACCAAGTATGAAATTGTCGTCTCTACATACTTGCATCCCCTTTTCTCTAGGCTGATGATATATATTAATCATCATAATGACAATGATAATTGTATGACATCATGTCACTACAATATCAGTACTTCAGTCGTAAACCAACCTTAGAGTATACACAGGTGTCTTTGGCCGATCTAAATAGATCATCTATCCACAACGAAGGATATTCTTCACTACAACTACTGTATTCCATCATCGAGAATCGATGCATACTTTCAAAGGTCCATCTCTCTTTCAACAAAGAGTTCCAGATCTTTTCAAGGAGGAACACTGGGATAGATAAATATTCCCTCCAACATCTCCTATAATCACAACTTACATTCTATAGTATTTAGTAACACTTATACCAGATAAATTATCACCCGGTATAGGATCTTCGATATCGGAACTATTTTGGCAATCATTTCGATCGCCTACTCCACTTGCCTATGCAACGACAAACATTAGAATTCATCAGAAACTACATCCGAAGGCTCTCGGATTATACGCACCTCTTAGATACATAATCATACCATACTCTCAACAATTTGACCATCCGTAAGGATATGTCTACAGTAAAAGTATGTCTATCCAAGTCTAAGGGAATCCCTTAACTTCTTAATTGTTGGTCCACTTCTCACCTAACGGTAGAGATACCACCGACCTACAAGTCGATGTAAAGGACCCTTCCACTCCAAACAAAGAATGTTCTAGACTAAGATACCCGTAAACTACAAGTATCTCTCAATATATTAACTCAGAGGGTAAACTAGAGTAATACCCTGAATGATAAAATATCTGTCGATCCGATCCCAAAGGCTCTACGCAGGTCTCGGCCTTTCTCCGAAGAGAATAAGATCAGATCCAACTGTCCGCGACAAAACGGTCGCATTTCTGCGATGAATGATCCAAGGATTTTTCCTAGATCATCTGATCCTATCACTTAAATCTATGAGCTACAACTGTAGAATACCGACTAGATACGACCTTCGTCGTATACTCTCTCTTCTGCACTAAGCAAAACACATCTGGAGGTAACTACTTGTTGTTGTCTGCTGAGTCTTCTACAATGTCTTATGCTGATGCTGCTTCTGTGCTGATCTTTGCTGAAGGGGAGTATCAAGGAACTCCAACCACGCCTGAGGTAGTAGGTTGTTGTTGTTGAGATAACCCAATCTTCTGTGTTGATCTCTGTTGTCGAGACGGTGCATCATCCTCCCGGAATACCATCGATAGTCTTCAACTAAATCTTCAAAGTACACCTCCTCCACGATACTGGTTGCTCACAATAGCAATAGATGAACTGATCCAACGGATAATCTAACTTCACGTGTCTTTGTGGTCCGCACTGCACGCACACAATCCCTTCGGAGTATTTGTTCTGATTTTGCTGATATCCACAAGAACATCCTAATGATCTGCGGTTGGTCTTCTATAATCGGAAAGTAGATCAAGGCTTATGACCCTGATCTTGCTCCTTTTATCCAACATTCGGAGACTTCTAACTCTATTAAGTTGACCTGCAATATTTGCTTATCGGTCTCCAACTCTTAAACCTTTGTACGGAGTCATTTCTAAACTCCTGTCTCAATCCAACGTCTTCCGGCAGGATCTGGTAGAAGATCCCGGCATCCTTATCCAACTATAAGCCAATAACTCTGGGTGGCTTAAATCATCCATTCATCTTCTTGAGCTATTAGGTGGTCGTATCCTTCGCAAGTCTCACGACTCTGCACCGCATACTGTTACTAACCGATCACCCTTTCTTGAAGCTCAAGAATTCCTTATAATGTCACTAAAAGTGACATGGGGAAATACTCTCTTTCAACATCACTAAACAATGATCAAGTGATATATTATTTCCCGAAGATTATTTTTTGCATTTATCACCAAATACCGGCTTGACCCCGATAATGGTATGCAAATAACTCTACTTTCTCGGTATAACATGAGTACTTAAAAGTACTCTCAAAGTTATACAACTCAGTACTAACAACTCAGGGATAAAATCCCTATGAAACACTGTAACCTAGCCTTCCGCTATCTGCATCAATAATAGTCTACAAGTCTGTTCATTACCCACAGGTAATGATCCGACTAGCACAGTTAGTGGAAATCTCTAAGAATGTAGTCTCTGATTTCCATAATAAATGTGACGACTTGGCCCCTGTTTTCCGACTTGGTATCAGTCGGCTCTCAAAGGTAAATTACATTCTCGACACAGGTTCAAGACTCACAGACTCAACAGGTCGTTCCCGTGGTCAACTCATACCACGGTTACGAATAATAACCAACACAATACAGGTTATTCCCGGGTATAAGAATCTAAATGCATAGCCAACATAACCGGGAGCATAAACCCTAAAGGTCACTCCGGTCGATCGCCTCGGTGGACGACCCCTACTACAAGTCTGCACAGGTGTCATAACTCTATTGTATACACCTACTGATCAAGTTTAGATAAATATCTACTAAACCATAAGCTTTTCCAAGAATTCTTACCTCGTGCTATTTGGAGCTCAGGCCGCTGTCCATCTCATCTCAGAAAACCAAAACTGAATAAATCGACTCCCGAGAATCCAAGACTCGACACAAAACAACATTATATGACATCGCAGAACCTTGGGCTCTGATACCACTAAAGTTGTCACGCCCCGAGAGAATGCTGAGCTGAAAATCAAACGGACGGCATCTCCCCTGTATGTGGCAACATTTCGGGTTAATACAAGGCCCGTAGGCCCACAACAACAACAATATATATAACAAATAACAGCAGCGGGAATAAAGAGCGTACACCACCTGACAAGTCCACAGTCAAAAACCGTAAATAAAACAACGACATCACGACAAGTCCATAACAAAACCAGGGTCTATGACATAGGACCAAAATCCATAACTCATAAACAAGTCCAAACCATAAGAGATAAAAACAAAATAAACTCCTTGGGAGACATCGAAAAATGGAGATGGGATGGATCGGTCAGTGCAGCTCCAAGTCGTCACAAAGGCGTCTACCTGTTACCTGGGCGATAGAAAAACCCAGGGTCAAAGGTGGTGAGTAAGACTCAGCAGGTAATCAGAGAAAACATGTAAATATATATATCAATATTACATGTCATTCAACAGTCTAAATCTACTCGAACAACGGGTATACATCAGTATAAAAGGTATATATGCATGCATACTCTAAATAAACTGAACAACAATGATGTTGACATACCTGACCGTCAGCTACTCTATCCTGATTCCAACCTGGGCATATAACCACATCATAGGGTATAAAAGAATAATACTAACTCACACAATATCCTGAATATGATCCAAGGGTATCACCGTGAATAACCAACAGGTATACAAGTACCACCCTACTACCATACAGGAAATGCAATATCATGTATGAATATGTACAAACAAATGCAACAAGCATAGTACATACAAATGCATCATCAAAGTGAGTATACATATAGATTGTATCTATATGTATACTAATCACCATCATCCATATATCTATATATATATATATACAAGCAGGTATGTATATATATATAATCATATGTAAAACACCGTATGATACGGCAATGCAGCATGCATGGTCATGCCTGCTCACCCCTACTCGCTACCACGACCCCAGTGTGGCCTAGGTGGCACGACATGACAACTGTCTCAACTCACACCAACCACTGCTATAGAGTGGTCGAGTGGGCAGTATGATCAAGTAGCATATGAGCGTAAAGAGCTCACTACGCAACGGGGGTCCCTGCTGCTGGCTACTCCGACTGACACTACCAATGAGCGGTCGAGTGCCACCCACCCAGGACAACTGCACGCAACTCCAACAACCATCGTCAATAATGGTAGAGTGCGGCACAACAAATGCTATGCCCTCACACCAGTTACTCCTCTGGAAGTAACCTGGGAGGCAGGATGACTGACGACTCTCTCTCAACCCTAAGGGGAGACGATGTCGTCAGTATGCATGCAATGACATGAGGATACTGTCTCACATACAGACATCTACCATAGACTCTCTGTTCAATAGAGAGTCACACCCAATTGATCAGTACACTCTCTATCCTGTAGAGAGTCATACTCATTTGATCTTGACAAGCTAGGACCATCGGTCCGTAGCGACACACTGTCCACGACTCACCTGACCATTTACACAACCCGTGGTTGGTAAATAAAGGTGCAACATACAGGTATGAAATGAGTCCTACATTTAGGGTCATACTTATCCACAGAGGACCTTTTTGCCAAATTTACAATTTAGGTCATCCTCCGTACTCTAACATCTACACCCTACTAAACAGTTTAACCTATTTACATCACATCTGTAACTTCTAGATCATGCTAGGGAATATGTGTTATCAATAATCGAGCACACATATATTGTAACGACCCGGCCCCTATTGGCGGAATTCGGCGACCCCTATTGGTCGACGACCGTCGCCTCTGTTGGCCTGTCGTTACTCACCTGGTCTTCCCACCCCTGGAAGTGGGTTTTTGCCTTCCCCAGGATTCGAACTCTACACCTCCAGGCTAAGTACTAAAGTTTATGAATCCTGGTAACCAAGTGATCCATCACTTGGTTACCAGGATTCATAAACTTTAATATAAGTTCAAGCATACGATAAACAGAGCATGGTCAAGGTAATATGAACACCTAACATATTCATATCTATGTCTAAATCTGGAAATCATTACATCTACCCGACCAGTAGGAAATTACCTACTTGATAAGAATCTCGTGACAATAAAATCCTCACGGCCGCGGTCCTGCCTCGTATCCACGTCCTGCAAATAGCATCAATTACATTTTAGTGCAAGCAGACTACAACATACGATTTAATTACTATATCGTTCTTATAGTCACAATCTTTTATCGCCTACGACTTAGGAAAATCCCTCAAATTATCCAAGGTCGATTCACTATAACCAACCTTCACATTAGACCCTCAACTAGTACGGTTAACATCATAATTAAAACCCACCATTTCAAGTAGCAAATCTGCTACCTTACACATTCAATTCACTTACCAACACCAGATCCACACTAAACCTTGCTGTGAACCCCCATGGCAATGTCAACAGCCACTACCATCATAAATAAAAACAGATTAAACCATATCGACTTAATATCAACTGAACACATACCACAACTCCTCAAATCTCTGCCCTAAAACCCTCAGATATGAGCTCTCAAGCCACAATTTATCAACACAACAGACCCATTATAACACCTCACTAACCATCAATCGAAATCAAATAGAGCATTACACCACTCAGTTTGCCACCCACCATTCGAACACCAAGACATAGGATTTTGACCTACCTTGGATGAACACACAACACCCCCAATCTTTCTTCACTCACCCACAGCTCACTTTCATCCATAACCGAACAACTCTCTCAAACAAAACACCCATCTACTGTCGTTCATTCTCCAAAATCAACAAGAGCAGCTTGCTCCACTGAGGAAACCACACTCCAAATCAACATTTCGAAAATCAAACCCATAGCCATCACCACCGAATGGAATAGACAGAACAACAGGGGAATTGGTCTTTCTTACCATGAATTGAAGCTTCACTGGCACTAGACAATCCCTCAACAACAACCTTCCCTTGGTACCTCTCCTCCCCCATCGCTCTATCCATCGGAACAATCGTGCTCAACCTACTGCCCATCACAAACAGAACGCATCACAAATGGATCCTTTTAAAGATCGAGTGAAAATAAGGAACGGGCAGGCAATAGGTATACCTAAATTCAACTTCACTGGCGAAATTGGCGCCATCCAGCCGCTGCTAGGCCACCATTTGCTCCGGCAGGGATCCCAGATCGGTAGCACACCGTCGGACGTCGCCGATTCAAGCTCCCCCTGCCACTTGCTCGCTCTCTGCTCCCGCTCGTCCGTGGCGGGGGACATCAAGCGGTCCAGTAGCCGCTGCTTGTCGCGAGGAGTAAGACCGATGAGCGGAGGAGGTGCGGAAGAAGGGAGATCGCGTGGGGAAGTCAGGTCGGTGAGAAGTCATGGAAGGAAGAACGAAAATGCTCGGAAGGTTAAAAAAAATAATGATCGGCGATGGGAAACCGAAGGAGCGGAGCGTGGCGTTATTGGGAAGGAAACGGAGCGGGTTTTTGCAATCGGGTTAGGTTTAATCCCATAACCAATTAACCCAATAACCCTTGGTTTAATTTAAACCTAGATTCATATAATTAACACCAATAGGTTTAAACCATGGTTAGGTTTAATTCCTAACCATGTATTACTAATTTAATTTATCCAATAATAATTTTTTTTTGTTGTATTTTACAAGAATAGCGGAGCAAGTATAAGTATTAGTAGCATAGCAAAAATGCGTTCCTCACCATTAATATGTTTGCTCGCGGTAATTGTGGCCTATCGGGAGAATCGATGACTGCATCTTTGATGCACTGCTAGTACATCATCTGAGAATTCTGAATTGGCTATTTACAAGGGATTATCCCGGATCTACGCCGAGGTATTGACGGCGATTCTCAAATATCGTAGAACAGAATGTGATACGATGAGATAGATTGCAATAGAAACAAAGACAACGAACGGGTTACCTATTCCTAACGGTCAAAGCGAGCCTTTTAATTCCATTCTTCATTCTTTAATTAAGAATGAATCAAATCTCCCCAAGTAGGATTCGAACCTATGACCAGTCAGTTAACAGCCGACCGCTCTACCACTGAGCTATTGAGGAACAACGGAAGATTCGACCTCATAGCGTGCAACTCCCGTTCTCAACCCATGAACAATATGAGTCTGAAGCTTCCTTCGTAACTCCCGGAACTTCTTCGTAGTGGCTCCGTTCCATGCCTCATTTCATAGGGAACCTCAAAGTGGCTCTATTTCATTATATTCCATCTATATCCCAATTCCATTCATTTAATATCCCTTTGGTGTCATTGACATAAGAGATGTCATTTATAGTCTATCTGTTCCTATATATGGAAAGTTAAGAAATTATCATAATTATCATATAATAAGCAAAAAATTGCAATAGAAAAGAAAAAGGAGGGATTGTAATGATTTTTAAATCTTTTCTACTAGGTAATTTATTACCTTTATGCATGAAGATAATAAATTCGGTCGTTTTGGTCGGACTCTATTATGGATTTCTGACTACATTCTCCATAGGGCCCTCTTATCTCTTCCTTCTTTGAGCTCGGGCTATGGAAGGAGGAACCGAGGAGGAGGTAGCAGCAACAACTGGTTTTATTATGGGACAACTCTTGATGTTCATATCGATCTATTATGCGCCTCTGCATCTAGCATTGGGTAGACCTCATACAATAACTGTCCTAGTTCTACCCTATCTTTTGTTTCATTTCTTCTGGAACAATCACAAAAACTTTTTTGATTATGGGTCTACTACCGAAAATTCAATGCGTAATCTCAGCATTCAATGTGTATTCCTGAATAATCTAATTTTTCAATTATTCAACCATTTCATTTTACCAAGTTCAACGTTAGCCAGATTAGTCAACATTTATCTGTTTCAATGCAACAACAAGATGTTATTTGTAACAAGTAGTTTTATTGGTTGGTTAATTGGTTATATTTTCTCCATGAAATGGGTTAGATTGGTATTATTCTGGATACGTCAAAATGTTTCTATTCGATCTAAATCGAATAGGTATAAGTACGAGTACCTTATGGCAGAATTGAGAAATCCTATGGGTCGAATCATTAGTATTCTCTTATTTATCACTTGTGTCTACTATTGAGGCAGAATGTTGTCGCCTATTGTTACTAATAAAATAAATGAAATGGAAGAAAGGAGAGAAAGTGAGGAAGAAAGCGATGTAGAACCTACTTTCAAAAGGAAGGAGAACTAAACAGGAACAAGCGGGATCCACCAAAAAAAACCCTTCCCTTTATTGGGAAGAAAAGGAGGATCCGGACAAAATAGATCAAACGGAAGAGATCCGAGTGGAAAAAATGTATCCTTTTGAAAAATATCTTGTAACTTTTCTTTTCAATTATAAGCGGTGGAATCGTCCATCACGACATATACAAAATAATCGACTTGCACGTTCTATACGAAATGAAATGTCACAATATTTTTTTTATACATGTTTAAGTGATGGAAAACAAACAATATCTTTTACATATCCACCTAGTTTATTGATTTTTTCAAAAATGATAGAACGTAAAATTTCTTTGTACACGACAGAAAATTTTTTCCATGAAGACCTATATAATTATTGGGTTTCTACCAATGAGCAAAAAAAGTACAACTTGAGTAATGAATTAATAAGTAGAATAAAAATTCTAGAAAAAGAAAAAGTATCTCTTACTCTAGATATACTAGAAAAAAGGATCAGATTATGCAATGATGAGAATAAACAAGAATACTTGCCAAAAGCATATGATACTCTTTTGAATGGTGCATATCGTGGAAAAATAAACAAATTCTATTCACATACAACCATGAATCATTTAATTACTTCGAAAGAAAATTCCACGGAAATAGTTTGGATAAATAAGCTTCCAGTTACATGTGCTATTTCTAATAATTACCAAGAATTTGAACATGAAAAAAAATCCACTTAATGAAAAATCACCATGGAATTCTATTATTAATTCGTTAACGTCAATTGATCAATTATCTTTTGAGTACATACCCAATTCTCATTTGAAAAAATCTTCTTTATTGGAAGAAGAAATCAAAATAAATTCAAAAAATAAAGCAAAATCTTTGAAATCAGTATTTGATATAATTACAACCAATGGAGAAGAAATCATTGAAGAAGGAGAAGAAATCCTTAAAGAAAAAATCATTCAAAAAATTCCTCAACGGTTATACAAACTAACTGAAGAGTTAGAAGCACTAGCATAGGATGAAGATGAAGAAGATGAACATGAGGAACTAATGAAACAAGATCAAGAAATTCATACAAGAAAAGCCAGACGAGTGGTGATTTATACTGACTACAGCGTGAATCCCGAGACTAACGATGATGAAATAAACGAGTTGGCTTTGATACGTTACTCACAACAACCTGATTTTCGTCGAGGTCTAATCAAAGGATCCTTACGCGCTCAAAGACGTAAAACAGTTATTTGGAACACATTCCAAGCATATGTAAATTCTCCGCTTTTTTTGGATCGAGTAGAAAACATATTTTTTTTCTCTTTTAAACAAGATCGATCAAAATATTAAGTCTATTTTTAGGAATTTAACGAAGAAAAAACCAAAAATGGAATTCAAATTTGACGATTTTGAGAAAGAAAAGATGAAGAAAACTCTGAAGGCTCTCGATGAAAACGAGAAGAAGAGAGAAGAAGAAAATGAACGAATGGCAATAGCAGAAATTTGGGATAGCGTTATATTTGCTCAAGCAATAAGAAGTTTGATACTCCTGATCCACACTTTTCTTAGAAAAAACATTATATTGCCTTCATTGATAATAGCTAAAAATGTTGGACGTATGTTATTATTCCAATACCCCGAGTGGTATGAGGATTTTAAGGACTGGAAGAGTGAAATGCATGTTAAATGTACGTATAATGGTATTCCACTATCAGAAATAGAATTTCCTCAAGATTGGTTAACAGATGGTCTTCAGGTAAAAATTCTATTTCCTTTCTGTTTAAAACCTTGGCGAAGATCTAAACTACGATCTCATCATGGAGATCCAATGAAAAAAAAAGTAAAACAAGAAAATTCTAGTTTTTTAGCAGTTTGGGGAATGGAAACAGAACTTCCTTTTGGTCCTGCCCGAATCCTACCTTCTTTTTTTTGAACCCATATATAAAGAACTTAAAAAAATATTTGAAAAGTGAAAAAGAATTATTTTCTACCTCTAAAAGTCAAAGTTTCAAAACCATGGGTTATCAAAAATTTTCCAGTTCTAAAACGAATAATGAATAAACTTGAAAAAGTAAACCCAATTTATTTATTTGAATTCAAGAAGGTGAAAGTATATGAACCAAATGAAAATGCAAAAGATTCAAAAGATAATAATAAGATTATTCCTGAATCGACCATGCAAATTCAATCTATGAATTGGACAAATTTTTTATTCATAGAAAATGAAATGAAAGATCTTGCTGATAAGACAATCATAATCAGGAATCAAATAGAAGAAATCGCAAAAGAAAAGAAAAAAATAGTTCCAGCCTATGATGATAAAAGACCAGAATTAAAGAAAGATATTTGGCGGATATTCAAAAGAATAAATACTCGATTAATATGAAAATCACATTATTTTATGAAATCTTTCATTGAAAAAATATACATGGATATCTTGCTATGTATGGTTAGCATTTCGAAGGTCAATGCACAACTTTCAACAAAAAAAATTATCAATGAATCCATTTACAACGATGAAAGAAATCAAGAAGGAATTGATGAAATAGATCAACATACAATGAACTTTATTTCGACTATAGAAAAAGAAAAGGACTTTTCTAATCCTAGTAATAATTTAAATACTTATTACGATTTATCTTCCTTGTCCCAAGCATATGTATTTTACAAAATATCACAAACCCAATTACTTAACAACCATCACTTTAGATATGTACTTCAATATCGCGGTACCCATCCTTTTATTAAGGACAAGAATAAGTATTATTCTATAACCCGAGGAATATTGAACTCCAAATCAAGGTATAAGTATAAGAAAATAAAGAAGCCTGGAATGAATGAATGGAAAAACTAGTTAAAGGGTAATTATGCATACAATTTATCTCAGAGCAAATGGTCTCGATTAGTATTAGTAGTGAAAAAATGGCGAAAAAAAATCAATAAAAATTGTACAATTGACAATAAAGAATCAATGAAATTTTCTTCATATAAAAAAGAAAAAGACCGATCAATTCATTACAAAAAAGAAAATTTCTATACAGTGTATTTATGGCCGAATAAAAAAGAAAAATTTAAAAAGCAATATGTACATGATTTTTTATCACATAAATATATATATTATGATTATGGGGATAGTAAAGATTCCTGTATTTCTGAACCAAAATTACAACTAAAAAAGAACCTAAAAATTCCATATAATTTCAACACGCAGAAACCTGAATTGTTTTCTGGAATTGATAATTCTATAGAAAAAAATTATGTTTTTAATAAACATCAAAATATGAATAGGAAATATTTTAATTGTAGAATTCTACATTTTTACCCGAAAAACACTATTGATGTAAACAATATCGATATTATCGACTTTACAAATGTACATATCAGTGCCAAACTTGAAAAAAATGCTAAGACTCAAAAAATAAATATTAATAAAAAAAAATTCAAAAAAAAAAATCTTTTTTTCCTTACAAAACAACAACAAAAACAAACAAATCTATACATATACAAAAAAAACAACTCCAATCAAAAAAACTTTTTTGATTGGATGGGAATGAATCGAAAAATCATTTTTTGTAAAAAAAAAAAATCAAATCTTAAACTTGGGTTCTTCCCTGAATTCAGATTTCCTTTTGATACATATAAGACATATAAGACTAAACCGTGGATCATCCCAACCAAATTACTTCTTTCTAATCAGAATTTAGATGGAAAAAAAAATTAGTCAAAATAAAAGTGTCAAGGATTCTATTTTAATAAAATTAAAAAAAAACACACAAGAAAAAAATGAGGAAAAGGTAAATCCTGTGTCAGATACAAGTAAACAAAACAAACAAAAGCCTCTTCAAAAGGATTATGTGAAATCTGAAAGTAAAAAGAAAAAACAATCTAAGAAAGGCAAGGAATCAGAACTAGATTTATTCCTAAATAAATATTTAATTGTTCAATTAAGATGTAGCAACTTCATTAGTCATAAAATGACAAGAAATATCAAGGCATATTGTTTCTTACTTAGATTGATGGATCCAAGTTCTATAGCTCTATCCTTAATTCGAAGAAAAGAGATGGATCTAGATGCAATCCTTAATAAGGACAATCTAACTCTTACATACTTTTTAAAAAAAGGAATATTGATTATCAAATCAATTCATCTAGCTTCTATAACGGGTGGAAAATTAATTATGTATCAAACCATAAGTATTTCATTGATCAATAGCGAAAAGAGTAAGCACCAAATAAATATAAAATACAACAAAAAAAAATATGTCAATAAAAATAATTTTAATAAATCTATTGAACAACATGGAAATATACTTGTGAATGGGAATCAAGATTATTATGATCTCATTGTTCCTGAAAATATTCTATCTCCTAGACGTCGTAGAAAATTGAGAATTTTGATTTGTTTCAACTCTCCTAATTGGGATGTTGTGAATAGAAATCCAATATTTTACAATGAAAACAATATAAGAAACTCCACACAATTTTTGAATGAAGACAAAGGTCTTAATCTTAATATGGATTCAAATATAAAATATAAGCTCTTTCTTTGGCCCAATTACCGATTAAAGGATTTAGCTTGTATGAATCGCTATTGGTTTGATACCAATAATGGTAGTAATTTCAGTATATCAAGGATACACATGTATCCACGATTTAGAATTATCTAATTATCTAATAGTATATTTGATATACTTTATGTTACATATCAATATTTACATGCCATTTTCCGTAGATGAAAAGCAAAGGATAACATATATCCTTTGCTACTTTAGGTACATAAACATAACATAATATGTATTTACTTGTGTATCAATTCAATCTAGAAAGAAATTTACAGAATCTTTTTAGGTGCAAAAAAAGATTCTCTTTGGTAAATGTCAAATAAAAAAAAACTATTTGGAAATGAATAAATTTGTATTTTTGTGTGTACTAGATTAAATAAAAAATGGAAATAACATAATAATATTAAAAAATTCATTCATTTCACTTATTCCACAAGAAGAAAAAGAAGAAAACAGAGGTTCCGTTGAATTTCAAGTATTGAGTTTCACAAATAAGATACGAAGACTTACTTCACATTTGAAATTTCACAAAAAAGATTTTTTATCAAAAAGAGGTCTACAAAAAATTCTGGGAAAACATCGACGTATCCTGGCCTATTTGTCAAAGAAAAATGGAGTACGTTATAAGAAATTAATTGATGAATTGGATATTTGAGAACCAAAAAATTGTTAATTTCATTGTTTGGATTATTGAATTAGTAATTATTAGATTTTAAATTTTGACAAATCTACTTTTTTTTTTTTGAGGAATTCGTGAAATAATGAATTAAGGAAGAAAAGGTATGACTGTATCGGCTAAAAAAAAAGATTTTATGATCGTTAATATGGGTCCTCACCACCCATCAATGCATGATGTTCTTCAACTAATTGTTACTCTCGATGGTGAAGATGTTATTGACTGTGAACCTATATTGCGTTATTTACACAGGGGTATGGAAAAAATAGCGGAAAACCAAACAATCATACAATATTTGCCTTATGTAACACGTTGGGATTATTTAGCTACTATGTTCACAGAGGCAATAACGGTAAATGCACCAGAACAACTAGAAAATGTTCAAGTACCTAAAAGGGCTAGCTATATCAGAGTAATTATGCTGGAACTGAGTCGTATAGCTTCTCATTTGTTATGGCTTGGACCTTTTATGGCGGATATCGGTGCATAGACTCCCTTTTTTTATATTTTTAGAGAGAGGGAATTGATATATTGTAAAATACCGCAAAAAAAAAAAAAAAAAAATATATATATATATATATATATATAAAATAAAATGTTGGATAATTGGGAGAATACCTTATGGAATTTTTCAGGAATTTTTAGATATTTTTCTGGATTTAAATGGAGGTTCTATAGATATTTTATAGAGATAAAGTAAACAGGCTTTTGTAAAGCCTGTTTAGACTATAATGAGGGGTTAAATTTCTCAATAAATCTGATTTCCTTCCGCGACTTCTCATTCCCGACGGTTTCTTCTTCTCACCGTCGCGCTCCCTCTTCTCGCCGAACGCCAACCCTAACGCTCACGACCTCTCCTCTTGCCTCCGAGGCGATCTGCTACCGCGCTTGATCTCGCTTACGCCGACGCCGAGCACGAAGAAGCGGCGACTACGGCTAGACGGCGGGAGCAGGGATCGATCCTCCCGCTGCGCCGCGAGTTATTTCGATGGAGTTTTGTCGATCGTCGCCTTCTTCCACCCGAATAGTGTCGGCTAGTTTTCTCCTCTCGTATGCATCGCCGGCGGTCGATCCTCTTCTCCCTTCCATAGAGGTGCCATCGCCGACGCGACGGTGGCGCCACACCGTCTGCCGATCGTCCTTCTCGGTGAAGCAGGACCGAATTAGGGATTTAATGTCGGGAGTTTTCAAGGGATGGTGAGCGTGATCTACCTTTCCCTTCAATTGTTGTTGTTTGATGTTGTTTATCCGTCGAGTCTCTAGTGATTGGAGTTCGGGTTTTTATCCGATCATGAAAAGCATGGTTACCTTCTTCTTACTTGCATTGGCGGTGAACTCCCATTTGGTTCCGGTGATTTGAAGCGTCGGATGTGGAGAAATCCAGATGTGGGTAGGTGTGAGAGGTAAATGCCGATTGGGATGTTTGTGAAGGGAGGAATAATTTGAGCAGTCCTGTGAAGCTCGAGAAATAGGTAAGCGTTTGATCCATTTCTTGATACGAGAAGTTGATTGGGAGTTTTGTTATTAGCCGTGTAATTTAGATAAATTAGTTGTGAGTTGTTGCTATAAGGGAGGAGGCTCTATAGAATCTGGAGATATGTCTGGCTACAAAGAAATTGAAGATCATATCTCTTAATCGTCGTGACAAACCAAAGTATGGCAGTATGCAATTAATAAGTCTCCTAGCTCAGGTAATCTCTTAAGTCTTGTTGTGTTTCATGAACTGTGGATGCAAGGGGAGATTTCGGTGTGGGTTTGTGATGGATCTTGTTGATGAAGATACAATGAGTAAGGATTCAACTTATCTATCTAATTGTTATAGATTGCTACTTCAAAGGTGGAACAAGACACGGTGGTTAATTGCAACAATTGTAAGGTAAGCTTTGATTTTGGTATTGTTATGAAGTAGGATGTGATACCTTTATAGTTGATGCTAGAATTGACTCATGAATGATACGGTGAATTTAATCTGATTAAGGTTGGAGAATGTTGAATTAGTTGGATATAATGATCGATGTAGGAATTGATGATTCGATGTATGATAGAACTTAAGTATGTTCTATGTTGTGTACAGGATGTTGATACAAGACGGAATCTCGGATGTAAAGACGGATAATGTAGTCTACATAACAGGTGGGTAATTTCCTACCTGGTCCGGGTAGTTATATTTCATTCAGATTTAGTCATTGATATGAGCATGTTAGGTGTTCATATTACCTTGACCCTGTTCTTTTTATCGCATGCTTGATCTTCTACCGTCGGCTATTAACTCCATTGCTGATATCATGTTTATTTTATCATGATTAGGAGTTATACATATAGATGATATAAATAACTTAGAATTTGTTTAAGTTAAGTGCAAATAGTAAAGACCGGATGACAACCTGATTGTACTTTGGGTAAAAAGGTCATCCGTAGGTAGATAATGTCTTTAAACTAGGATTAGTTCTAGTACCCTTAGGTTGTATGTTACCACGGAACTTGTATTGTATAAATGGTCAGAGGAATGATACTTAGGGTATCGCTACGGACCGATGGTCCTAGCTTGTTATAATCAGATAAGTACGACTCTCTATAGGATAGAGAGTGTGTCCATTGGTTGAGTACAACTCTCTACAGGATAGAGAGTGTGTCGCTTAGATTGGTATGACTCTCTACAGGATAGAGAGTATTATGATCGATTGAGTACGACTCTCTACAGGATAGAGAGTGCGTAGATCTGGTTAGTATGATTCTCTGAGCAGAGGTGGATGTCGGTATGTGAGACATTGCATTCATGCATTTACATGCACGCTGGCGACGAGGTCTCCCTTGTGGTTGAGAGTGTCGCCAGTCATCCTGCCTCCACGGTTACTCATAGGAGGAGTCACCCGTGTGAGGGCAGAGCATTGAGGTGCCGCACTCTATCACTATAGACGGTGGTAGTTGGATTTGCGTGCCGTAGTCCTGCGTGTGTGGTACTCGACCACTCATGGGTAGTGACTGTCGGAGTGACCAACAGCAGGGACCCCCATCGTGTAGCTTGCTCTTTACGCTTATATGCTACTCGATCATACTGCCCACTCGGCCACTCGAGAGGAGTGGTTGGTGTTGAGTTGGGACAGTTGTCATGCTCGAGCCACCGAGGCCACACTGGGGTCGTGGTAGCTTTAGGGTGAGCCGACATGACCATGCATCTTTGCATTGCGTATCGATGGCGTTTTGCATATTACTATATATATATAAATATTTTCTTTTATATATATATATATATGGATGGTTGAGATTAATATATATATGGACACAGATCTATATATATATATATATCTGATTATTGTGATGTTGCATTTGTTTGTACTATGCTTGCTGCATTTGGGTGGACATCATATTCATGCATGTTTCTTGCATATGTTATACAATTGTGTCAGATATTGGTATGTGTTGGATAGACCATAGATACCTTGACCTGTAGATAGAGTTTATTTTGAGTTGATCTACTCTTCCTGTTATATATATGTATGTTGGGTATATGTTCAGGTTGGATCAGAGTAGCATGGCAGACTTCAGGTATGTCTGCATGTTTTATGTTGTTCATTCGATTTAGGACTGGTATAGGCTTGTATTTATATACTATCTTGATATACATTGTACTTCTAGATTATGTTGTCGAAATACATGTGATATTACATATATACATGTTTTCTATTACCTGCTGAGTTTTACTCACCACCCTCGCGGACCACAGGTTTTCATTGCCCTGGTAGCAGTAGTGACCGTGATGGACTTGGAGCACACGGTGGCATCGTCTCATCTCAACTCGAGTCCGAGTTTTTGAGTCTTCCGTATGTTTTGGTTATGTATTCTGAGTTATGTGATGTACGCACATGTTGGTGCGGGTTTTGACGAGGTTTCTTTATATTCTGGTGTTAGTCATACCGGTATGCACTTTGTGGGATTGTATTGTGGTCCTGTTGTTTCCGCTGTGTTTTTTTCGTTATGTTGATATGTTCTTATATGTATATGTTGTTATTATTGTGGGCCTACGGGCCTTGTATTAACCCGAAATGTTGCCACGTCAGGAGGTGCCGTCCGTTTGATTTTCGGTTCGGCATGCTCTCGGGGCGTGACAACTTTAGTGGTATCAGAGCCCAAGGTTCTGCGATGCCGTATTATGTTATTTTGAGTCGAGTGTTGGATTCTCGTGAGTCGATTTATTTGGTTTTGGTTTTCTGAGATGAGATGGACAGCGGCCTGAGCTCCAAGCAGCACGAGGTAAGAATTCCTGAAAAACTTATGGTTTAGTAGATATTTATCTAAACTTGATCAGTAGGTGTATACAATAGAGTTATGACACCTGTGTAGACTTTTAGTAGAGGTCATCCACCGAGACGACCAACCGAGTTACCTTAGTGTTTATACTCCCGGTTTATTGCCTATGCATTTAGATGCTTATAACAGGAATAACCTATAGTTTGTTGGTTATTGTTCGTAAATCGTGGTATGTGTTGACCACGAAATGACCTGTTAATTTGTGAGTTTTAAACACTGTCGAAGGTAATTTACCTTTGAGAGCCGTGATAGAGTCGGAAAACACAGACCAAGTCGTCACATTTATTATGGAAATCGAGACTACAGTCTTAGAGATTTCCACTAGCATCTGCTAAGTCGGATCATTACACATGGGTAATGAATAGACTTATAGATTATTTGTTGATGCAGATAGCGGAAGGCTAGGTTACGGTGTTTCATAGGGATTTTATCCCTGAGTTGTTAGTAATGAGTTGTATAACTTTGAGAGTACTTTTAAGTACTTAACTCATGTTATACCGATAAAGAAGAGTTGTTTGCATTCTATTATCGGGATTAAGCCGATATTTGGTGGAAAATGCAGAAAAAATGACATTCGGGAAATAATATATATATCACTTGATCATGGTTTAGTGATGTTGAAAGAGAGTATTTCCCCGTGTCACTTTTAGTGACGCATTGTAAGAATTCTTGAGCTTTAAGAAAGAGTGATCAGTAACAAAGATGCGCGAGTCGTGAGACTTGCGGAGGTTACGACCACCTAATAGCTCAAGAAGATGGATGGATGATTTAAGCCACCCAGAGTTTGACTTATAGTTGGATTAGGATGTCGAAATCTTCTACCAGATCCTGCTGGAAGACATTGGATTGAGACAGGAGTTTAGGAATGACTCGGTATAAGTGTTTAGGAGATGAAGATCGATAAACAGATATTGCAAGTCAGATATTGGAGTAAGAAGCCTCCGAATGTTGGACAAAAGGAGCAAGATCGGAGTCAGAGGCCTTGGGGCTACTTTCCGATTATAGAAAACCAATCGCAGATTATCAGAAGGTTCTTGTGGATATCAGCAAAATCAGAACAAAGACTCCGAAGGGATTGTGTGCGTGCAGTGCAGATCACGAAGACACGTGAAGCCAGAATATCTGTTGGAGCAGTTCAGCTGTTGCTATTGTTGAGCAACCAGTACAGTGGAGGAGGTGTACTTTGAAGATTCAGTTGAAGACTATCGATGGTATTCCGGGAGGATGATGCACCGTCTCGACAGCAGAGATCAGCACAGAAGATTGGGTTATCTCAACAACAACAACCTACTACCTCAGACGTGGTTGGAGTTCCTTGATACTCCCCTTCAGCAGAGATCAGCACAGAAGCAGCATCAGCAGAAGACATCGTAGAAGATACATGCAGACAACGACAGTTACCTCCAGATGTGATTTGATTGGTACAGAGGAGAGAGTATACGACGATGGTCGTATTTATTCAGTATTATATAGTTGCAGCTCGTAGGATTAAGGGATAGATTAGATAATCTAGGGAAAAAAAAAAAAAAAATCCCCGAGGCATTCGTCGCAGAAATGCGACCGTTTTGTCGCGGACTGTTGAATCTGATCTTTTCTCTTCGGAGAAAGGCCGAGACCTGTGTGGAGCCTTTGGATCGGATCGACAGATATTTCATTGTTCAGGGTATTACTCTAGTTTTACCCTCTGGGTTAATATATTGAGAGATACTTGTAGTTTACAGGTATCTTTGTCTAGAACATTCTTAGTTGGATTAGAAGGGTCCTTTACATCGACTTGTAGGTCGGGGGTATCTCTACCATCAGGTGAGAAATGGACTAACAATTAAGAAGTCAAGGGAGGCCCTTAGACTTTGATAGACATACTTTTACTGTAGACATATCCTTACGGATGGTTAAATTGTTGGAAGTATGGTATGATATGTCTCTTGGATATGCGTATAATCCGAGAGTATTCGGATGTAATTCCGAATGAACTCCAAGGCTTGCCGTTGCATGGGCAAGTGGAGTAGGCGATCGGAATGATTGTGGAAAATAGTTGTTGTGAAGAATATCCTTCGTTGTGGATAGATGATCTATTGAGATCAGCCAAAGACACCTGTGTATACTCTAGGATTGGTTTACGACTGGAGCATTGATATTGTAGTGACGCGATGTCATACAATTATCATTGTCGTTGTGATGATTGATATATCATCAATGTAGAGTAAAGGGAATGCAGGTGTGTAAAGACGACAATTTCATACTTGGTATGAATTGTATGAGTTTTGATTAAGTTGTTAGACTAATTAACGATTTAGTCGTCCCTGGATTTGAGAATCGTGTACTCTGGACACGATTTGATCAAGTTGTGGTCGTTGGAGTTGCGTAACTTGGCTGCTATTGATGGTGGTAGTTGGAGTTGCGATCGACCACCGTAGTTGTTGTTTCCTTGTATTGATTGGTTATTCCTACGAATGTGGATAGAATGTCTTAGCATTACTATACCACGGACTTGTTTGACTTAGGTGATGTTGTAAATCATTTAGTCGGAAGCTGGTGAAACCAGTTACAAGATCTAGATAGCGGTTAACTTTTACACGAGTAGTAGTTAATCCTTCCGGGGTGGATAAAAAGGATGTTCGCAAATGCATCATTTCAGGGATCGGAGCGATTCCGATACAGTTGCATGAGACGTAACTTATGCTTACTTGATTAAGGAACTACGAGATAAGCGGTCATACTTACGACGTGGGCTTAGTAGTTATTATCCGATTTGTAGATGTATGGGCAGAGTGCTCATGGGATTTTGGATTAGCTCGGTAGCTACTATAGAGTTGTTGGAACTCGAACAATTGCAACTTGAGAAATTGGTCGCTATAGTCTCCCATGCACTTACAGTGTGGGAGTGTATCTTGGATGGTTGATGGATTTCTCTTTTGAGAAGATAATTCTCCGTCTCTGATAAGGATAGTGTGTTCTGGACACGCATCCAGTTAAGGAAGAGTTGCTATAGGAAGCACATCGTTCGGGATTTGCTATGCACCTTGGCGGTACTCAGGTGTACCGAGATTGGAGACGTTTATACTGGTGGAACGGTATGAAGAGGGTTATCGCAGATGTTGCTGCTCGATGTTTAGTATGCCAGCAGGTGAAAGCTAAACATCAGAAACCCGCTGGATTGCTCTAGAAAATTCCGGTTCCAGAATGGAAGTGGGAGCATATCACTATTGGTGACGTTATAGGATTGCCTAGAATCCGTGAAAGACATGATGCGATTTGGGTGATAGTGGATCGACTACCCAAATCAGCTCACTCTCTGCCTATGCGTGGATTATGCAGTTGTAGCTAGTCGGTTGGCTTTACCTCCGACACTTGCGGTGTTTATAACGTATTTCATATTCTATCTTTGAGGAAATACGCACTGCGATCTGACCATGTTCTGAAAGAAGTTCCGATACCACTCCAGGCGAATGCGACTTATGAGGAGACTCCTGTGTGGATTCTTGGTCGCAAGGAGCGGCAATTGCGAAACAAAACCATCCGACTCGTAAAGGTTGGATGACAACATCATACCGATGATGAGGCTATGTGGGAGCTGGAAGATACTATCCGAGCTCGATAGTCTCATCTGGTCACTGGAGGAAGGTAGGTGGTCCCTTCGGAAACTTGCTTGAAGTAAATTTGTGCTTGTTAGTACGAAATTTGGGGACCAAATTTTTATAAGTGGGGGAGAATGTAAAATACCGCAAAAAAAAAAAAAAAAAAATATATATATATATATATAAAATAAAATGTTGGATAATTGGGAGAATACCTTATGGAATTTTTCAGGAATTTTTAGATATTTTTCTGGATTTAAATGGAGGTTCTATAGATATTTTATAGAGATAAAGTAAACAGGCTTTTGTAAAGCCTGTTTAGACTATAATGAGGGGTTAAATTTCTCAATAAATCTGATTTCCTTCCGCGACTTCTCATTCCCGACGGTTTCTTCTTCTCACCGTCGCTCCCTCTTCTCGCCAACGCCAACCCTAACGCCACGACCTCTCCTCTTGCCTCCGAGCGTCATCTGTTATCACGCCACACTGATCTCGCTTACGCCGACGCCGAGCACGAAGAAGCGGCGACTACGGCTAGGCGGTGAGCAGGGATCGCATCCTCCCGCGCGCCCGTCGATTTCCGACTCGAGTTATTTCCGATGGAGTTTTGTCGATCGTCGCCCCTTCTTCCACCCGAATAGTGTCGCTAGTTTCTCCCTTCTCGTATGCATCGCCCGGCCGATCCCTCTTCTCCCTTCCATCAGAGGTGCCATCGCACGCGACGGTGAGCGCCTGGCCGTCTCGTCGTCCTTCTCGGTGAACAGGACCGAATTAGGGATTTAATGTCGGGGAGTTTTCAAGGGATGGTGAGCGTGATCTACCTTTCCCTTCAATTGTTGTTGTTTGATGTTGTTTATCTGTCGGGGAGTCTCGGCTGTGATTGGAGTTCGGGTTTTTTTATACGATCATGAAAAAAAGTGGTTACCTTATTCTTACTTGCATTGGCGGGAACTCCCATTTAGTTCGGTGATTTGAGCGTCGGATGTGGAGAAATCCGGATGTGGGTAGGTGAGAGGTAAATGCCGATTGGGATGTTTGTGAAGGGAGGAATAATTTGAGCAGTCTGTGGAAGCCTGAGAAATAGGTAAGCGTTTGATCCATTTCTTGATACGAGAAGTTGATTGGGAGTTTTGTTATTAGCTGTGTAATTTAGATAAATTAGTTGACAGGTTGTTGCTATAAGGGAGGAGGCTCTATAGAAGCTGGAGATTTATCTGGCTTCAATGAAATTGAAGATCATATCTCTTCATCGTCGTGAGCAACCAAATTTTGGCAGTTTGCATTTAATAAGTCTCCTAGCTCAGGTAATCTCTTAAGTCTTGTTGTGTTTCATGAACTGTGGATGCAAGGGGAGATTTCGGTGTGGGTTTGTGATGGATCTTGTTGATGAAGATACAATGAGTAAGGATTCAACTTATCTATCTAATTGTTATAGATTGCTACTTGAAGGTGGAACAAGACACGGTTGTTAATTGCAACAATTGTAAGGTAAGCTTTGATTTTGGTATTGTTATGAAGTAGGATGTGATACCTTTATAGTTGATGCTAGAATTGACTCATGAATGATACGGTGAATTTAATCTGATTAAGGTTGGAGAATGTTGAATTAGTTGGATATAATGATCGATGTAGGAATTGATGATTCGATGTATGATAGAACTTAAGTATGTTCTATGTTGTGTATGCGGATGTTGATACAAGGCGGAATCTCGGATGTAAAGACGGATAATGTAGTCTACATAACAGGTGGGCAATTTCCTACCTGGTCCGGGTAGTTATATTTCATTCAGATTTAGTCATTGATATGAGCATGTTAGGTGTTCATATTACCTTGACCCTGTTCTTTTTATCGCATGCTTGATCTTCTACGTTATTAACTCCATTCGATATCATGTTTATTTTATCATGATTAGGAGTTATACATATAGATGATATAAATAACTTAGAATTTGTTTAAGTTAAGTGCAAATAGTAAAGACCTGGATGACAACTTTGATTGTACTTTGGGTAAAAAGGTCATCCGTAGGTAGATAATGTCTTTAAACTAGGATTAGTTCTAGTACCCTTAGGTTGTATGTTACCACGGAACTTGTATTGTATAAATGGTCAGAGGAATGATACTTAGGGTATCGCTACGGACCGATGGTCCTAGCTTGTTATAATCAGATAAGTACGACTCTCTATAGGATAGAGAGTGTGTCCATTGGTTGAGTACAACTCTCTACAGGATAGAGAGTGTGTCGCTTAGATTGGTATGACTCTCTACAGGATAGAGAGTATTATGATCGATTGAGTACGACTCTCTACAGGATAGAGAGTGCGTAGATCTGGTTAGTATGATTCTCTGTAGAACAGAGAGTCTATGGTGGATGTCGGTATGTGAGACATTGCATTCATGCATTTACATGCACGCTGGCGACGAGGTCTCCCTTGTGGTTGAGAGGGTCGCCAGTCATCCTGCCTCCACGGTTACTCATAGGAGGAGTCACCCGTGTGAGGGCAGAGCATTGAGGTGCCGCACTCTACCACTATAGACGGTGGTAGTTGGATTTGCGTGCCGTAGTCCTGCGTGTGTGGTACTCGACCACTCATGGGTAGTGACTGTCGGAGTGACCAACAGCAGGGACCCCCATCGTGTAGCTTGCTCTTTACGCTTATATGCTACTCGATCATACTGCCCACTCGGCCACTCGAGAGTAGTGGTTGGTGTTGAGTTGGGACAGTTGTCATGCTCGAGCCACCGAGGCCACACTGGGGTCGTGGTAGCTTTAGGGTGAGCCGACATGACCATGCATGCTGCATTGCCGTATCTGATGGCGTTTTGCATATTACCATATATATATACATATATGCATGTATATATATATATATATGGATGGTTGAGATTAATATATATATGGATACAGTCTATATATATATATATATCTGATTATTGTGATGTTGCATTTGTTTGTACTATGCTTGCTGCATTTGGGTGGACATCATATTCATGCATGTTTCTTGCATATGTTATACAATTGTGTCAGATATTGGTATGTGTTGGATAGACCATAGATACCTTGACCTGTAGATAGAGTTTATTTTGAGTTGATCTACTCTTCCTGTTATATATATGTATGTTGTGTATATGTTGAGTTGGATCGAGTAGCATAGCGGACTTGGTATATACGCATGTTTTATGTTATTCATTCGGTTAGAGAGTATAGGCTTGTATTATATACTATCTTTGATATACATTGTACTTCTAGATTATGTTGTCGAAATACATGTGATATGACATATATACATGTTTTCTATTACCTGCTGAGTTTTACTCACCACCCCTCGCGGACCACAGGTTTTACATGCCCAGTAGCAGTGGTGATGGACTTGGAGCACATTGGCTGGCATCGTCTCATCTCAACTCCGAGAGTCCGAGTTTTTGAGTCTTCCGTATGTTTTGGTTATGTATTCTGAGTTATGTGATGTACGCACATGTTGGTGCGGGTTTTGACGAGGTTTCTTTATATTCTGGTGTTAGTCATACCGGTATGCACTTTGTGGGATTGTATTGTGGTCCTGTTGTTTCCGCTGTGTTTTTTTCGTTATGTTGATATGTTCTTATATGTATATGTTGTTATTATTGTGGGCCTACGGGCCTTGTATTAACCCGAAATGTTGCCACGTACAGGGGAGGTGCCGTCCGTTTGATTTTCGGTTCGGCATGCTCTCGGGGCGTGACATATATGATTTATTCGAAGCTGCCTCAGGTATGCGAATGATGCATAATTATTTCCGCATCGGACGAGTAGCAGGCGATCTACCTTATGGCTGGATAGATAAATGTTTAGATTTTTGTGATTATTTTTTAACAGGGATTCTTGAATATCAAAAACTTATTACGCAAAATCCTATTTTTTTAGAGCGAGTCGAAAGAGTGGGCATTATTGGTGGGTGGGAAGCGATAAACTGGGGTTTATCAGGACCAATGTTACGAGCATCTGGAATACAATGGGATCTTCGTAAAATTGATAATTATGAGTGTTACAATGAATTCGATTGGGAAGTCCAATGGCAAAAAAATGGAGATTCATTAGCTCGTTATTTAGTACGAATGGGTGAAATGAGGGAATCCATAAAAATTATTCAACAGGCTCTAGAAGGAATTCCTGGTGGACCCTATGAAAATTTAGAAGTGCGGCGCTTTGATAAAGCAAAAAGTTTCGAATGGAATGATTTTGAATATAGATTTATTAGTAAAAAACCTTCACCCAATTTTGAATTGTCGAAACAAGAACTTTACATAAGAGTGGAAGCCCCAAAGGGGGAATTAGGAACTTATTCGATAGGAGACAACAACATTTTCCCTTGGAGATGGAAAATTCATCCACCCGACTTCATAAATTTACAAATTCTTCTTCAACTAGTTAAAAGAATGAAATTGGCTGATATCATGACGATACTAGGTAGTATAGATATCATTATGGGAGAAGTTGATCGTTGAAATGATAATTGATACGACAGAAGTACAAACTATCAATTCTTTTTCTGCATCGGAATCCTTAAAGGAGATCCATGGGCTCATATGGACTTTTGTACCCATTTTAATCTTTATATTGGGAATTACAATAGGGGTACTAGTAATTGTGTGGTTGGAAAGAGAAATATCTACAGTGCTACAACAACGTATTGGGCCTCAATATGATGGCCCCTTGGGAATTCTTCAAGCTTTGGCAGATGGAACTAAACTACTTTTAAAAGAAGATCATCTCCCGTCTAGAGGAGATGTTCGTTTGTTTAGTGTTGGACCGTCTATAGTAGTTATATCTATTCTAGTAAGTTATTTAGTAATCCCTTTTGGGTATCGTCTTGTTTTAGCCGATCTCAGTATAGGTGTTTTTTTATGGATCACCATTTCAAGTATTGCTCCTATCGGGTTTCTTATGTCAGGGTATGGATCGAATAATAAATATTCTTTTTCAGGTGGTCTGCGAGCTGCTGCTCAATCCATTAGTTATGAAATACCATTAACTCTATGTGTATTATCAATATCTCTACGTGTGATTCAATGAATATCAAATTTATACTTCTTTCCTTTACTTCTAGTAAAGAAGTGGAATGAATTAAATGGATATTTTTTTTATCCATGATTCAGGTGAATGAGTTAAACCAAATAGTTATATGAGTGAAACAAAACAACTTAGAAATTTGTAGTAAGAAGATCAAATCTCACTTCATATGTACAAGAAAAAAATTGAAGTAAACATAAACCGTGTAAAAAGGTTACCCCAAGATTGAGATTCGTCATCATATCTTGAAGCGGGTATAAAAGATCGACTGTATGGAGTTTTCATTACTGTCTTGTATTTATTAACATGTCGTAGATCAATCAAAAATTAATGGACAATTTGTCACGCCCCCGGGAGTATGCCGTGCCGAAAATCAAACGGACGGCATCTCCCCTGTACGTGGCAACATCTCGGGTTAATACAAGGCCCATAGGCCCACAACAACATAATAATGAACAGATATAAGTAAATCAAACACACACAGCGGAAACATAAACACATACCACAACAAGAATACCAAAACATACGGGTGTACACCCCTGACAAGACCACAGTACTAAAATTCGTACATCAAACATCGACACAAAGTGACATCCACAACATAAGATGAAGTCCATACATAGAACAAAATCCATAACACCAATACAAATCACAAATCCTCGGGAGACTCAAAAGGTGGAGATGGGATGGATCGCCGGCGCAGCTCCAAGTCACGAAGATCTCTACATTACAGGCGTGAAAAACCCGAGTCCGTGGGAGTGAGTAAAACTCAGCAGGTAATAGATAAACATGTACATCAATATCACATGTATTTTGACAGTAAAATCTACAGGTATCACTAGCATGATAATAATATATATATCTATGTATATACCACCTAACCAAAAGTCAATATGAACTGCAGACATACACAGGCGTCACTCGCTACATCTAACCAACCTGAGCACATATACACAACATATGGTATAAAGAATAGAACTAACTCATACTACATCCTGCTATGTGTCAAGGGTATCCCAGTGAATAACTAACCAGTATACAAGTGATGGCCTACTACCATACAGAAGAATGTGGTAACATGTATGAATATGTGCAAACAAATGCAACAAACATAGTACATACAAATGCAGCATCACAATAAGCACATATATATATAGACTACAGCTATATACGTATGCTAATCACAATCATCCATATATATATATACATGCATATATGTATATATATGGTAATATGCAAAAATGCCATAAGTCGACAATGCAGTATGCATGGTCATGTCGGCTCACCCTAAAGCTACCACGACCCCAGTGTGGCCTCGGTGGCTCGAGCATGACAACTGTCCCAACTCAACACCAACCACTACTCTCGAGTGGCCGAGTGGGCAGTATGATCGAGTAGCATATAAGCGTAAAGAGCAAGCTACACGATGGGGGTCCCTGCTGTTGGCCAATCCGACAGTCACTACCCATGAGTGGTCGAGTGCCACACACGCAGGACTATGGCGCGCAAATCCAACTATCACCGTCTGTAGTGATAGAGTGCGGCACTACAATGCTCTGCCCTCACACCGGTTACTCCTATGAGTAGCAGTGGAAGGCGATGATAGCGACACTCTCGACCACAAGGGAGACATCGCCGCCCATGAATGTAAGGTCTCACAAATGGACATCCACCATAGACTCTCTACTCTGAGGGTCATGCTAACGGATCAACGCACTCTCTATCTGTAGAGAGTCGTGCTCAATCGATCGTATCATACTAGGACCACCGGTCCGTAGCGACACCCTAAATACCATTCACCCGACCATTTGCATAATGCATGGTCGGTAGAAACATGCAATCTAAGGGGTACTAGAATTAACTCTAGGTTCAAGACATCATCTACCTACGGATGACCTTTTTACCAAATTTACAATCAGGTTGTCATCCGTACCTTACTATTTGTATTTAACTTAAACAGATTCTAAGTTATTTACATCATCTATGTGTATAACTCCTAATCATGGTGACATAACATGATAGCAGCAAGGAGTTAAAAGCCAACGGATAAAGTATCAAGCATAAGATAAATAGAACAAGATCAAGGTAACATGATCATTTAAGATGATCATGCATCTAAATCTGTATGCATTACTACCTGACCGGGGTAGGAATCACCCACCTGATAAGAAGCTCGTGACAATATAAATCCTCACGGCCGCGGTCCTGCCTCGTATCCACGTCCTGCACAAACCATGATATGCATTAAGTTCAAGCACATGACAATAGATGTATATAATTTACTATTCTATCGTTTCCATATTCGCGTCCCTTTATCGAATACGAATTAGGAGCTCAAAGAGTTAAGCTTGCCTATTTAATTTAACTCACCGTTTCAATTAGCAAAATGCTAACACACCCATCCAACTCTATAACCCATTCCCAATCACAGTCCTTACCATTCATCACTCACGGCAGGAGACCACATTAGCATAGCCGGGTAACTAATCCGACTAGACTGAACAGAAAATAGGGAAAATAATTCATGCTTACCGACAATTCTTTTGGAATCTCCACCGGCAGCTCAAACCCCCAAAATCGGCAGCCAACCCCTTCCCAAATTCCTCAATTTGCCGAATGAAATCTCTGTCGTAAATCAAATTATTGACCAAGAAAATAACCCATGGGAAGCTAGAAATCAGGCTTACCGCTAGTAGAAGCTTCACCAGCCACAATCCTTCAAAATCCCCAATCGGCCGGAAACCCACTCTTGCTGTTGTAACTTCCGCCGACAGCCCAAACACCAACACCGGCAGCAATTCTCGAAAATCCGGCAGCAATTCTCGAAAATCCGGCAGCCCTGTTCACCCGCACCACCGTCGCTCCCGGTTTTCTGCCCAAATCGCTAGGTCAAGGTCAGGGAAAGGAAACCACCGCATGAGTTGATCCACAAATGGATCCCCTTTGAGATCGAGGGAAACTAGGGAACGGACAACCCTTACCTCGCTCTAACGGCAGTGGGTCGCTCGGTTCTTTGGAAACTTCAAGAACATCGCCTAAATCGGCGCTTCGAAAGCCGCCGAGGTCAGCGGCTACTTCTTGAGGAGGAGTCGTGAGGCGAGAAGACCGGTGAGAGAGGCGTCCGGCGTAGGCCCGTGAGGCGAGATCGCTCGGAGAAGAAATCGTCGCCGTCACGAAGGCAAGGAAACCAAGTCGCGGTGATTGAAGGAACGCTGATTTAAGTCGCGGTGAACCCAGAATCGAACGAAAATATGGCTTGGCGTTAATGGGGGATAATAGGTAGGGTTTCTTTTGTTTAACGGGTTGGATTTCAGACCCGTTAAGCCCATTAACAAAAAGGGTCATTAGAAATTTCCGTTCGAGTCCAGGAAAATTCCTAAAAATTTCTGGAAAAATTTCTATAGGATATTTTCCTAATTACCCTACATTTATTTTATTTTATTTATATATTTTTTTTTTCTGGTATTTTACATTCTCCCCCACTTATTAAAATTTGGTCCCCAAATTTCGTACTTCAAGGCAACCATTAATTCAAGCATATTCTAAAATAACCACATACCTCAGGTAAATAGATGAGGGTATCGAGCTCGGATCGTATCTTCCGGCTCCCATGTAGCCTCCTCATCGTATGATCGCCATCCCACCTTTACAAGTCGGATGGTTTTGTTTCAATGCCGCCTCATGCGACCAAGAATCCGCACCGGAGTCTCCTCATAAGTCGCATTCGCCTGGAGTGGTATCGGAACTTCTTTCAGAACATGGTCAGATCGCGGCACGTATTTCCTCAGCATAGATACATGGAATACGTTGTGAACACCCGCAAGTGTCGGAGGTAAAGCTAACCGATAAGCTACACCTCCAATCCGCTCTAATATCTCGAATGGACCAATGTAGCGTGGAGCTAATTTTCCTTTTAGCCCAAATCTCTTGACTCCTTTGGTGGGTGACACTCGTAGGAACACATGGTCCCCGACTGAAAATTCCAGAGGCCTTCGCCTCCGGTCCGCATAACTCTTCTGTCGGTCCTGTGCCTCAGATAACCGTCTGCCCGATCACTCGTACCAACTCGCATCATGCAATACTCGAGGCTCCAATATCTGCTGTTCCCAACTTCCTCCCATATACAGAGATCTGCGAGGTCTGCCGTATAATGCCTCAAATGGAGCCATCTGGATAGAAGAGTGGTAGCTGTTGTTGTAGGCAAATTCCACTAAAGGAATGTGATCCTCCCAACTGCCACCGAAATCCATGACGCAAGATCTCAATAGATCCTCCAAAGTCTGAATGGTACGTTCGGACTGTCCGTCTGTCTGCGGATGAAAGGCTGTACTGAGTCGAAGCTCTGTGCCCATGGCCTGCTGCAGACTCTGCCAGAATCGGGAAGTAAAGCGCGGATCTCTATCAGATATGATACTCAATGGTACACCATGCAATCTGATGATCTCTCGGCAGTACAATTCCGCTAGACGATCCAATGAATCTGTCTCACGTATCGGAAGGAAGTGAGCTGATTTGGTTAATCGATCCACGATCACCCAAATCGCAGTATGTCCTTTACGGGTTCTGGGTAATCCCGTAACGAAGTCCATCGTGATATGCTCCCACTTCCATTCCGGGATCGGGATTTCCTGAAGTAACCCCGCAGGTTTCTGATGTTCGGCCTTTACTTGCTGGCATACTAGGCATCGTGCAACAAAGTCCGCAATATCTCGTTTCATACCGTTCCACCAGTATAAGCGCTTCAGATCTCGGTACATCCGAGTACCACCAGGATGTATAGCAAATCTTGACTGATGTGCTTCCTGTAGCAGTTCTTCCTTAACTGGGTGTGTGTCCGGAACACATAGTCGTCCTCGGAAACGAAGTACACCCTTCTCGTCACTCGAGAAATCCGTCTGACGTTCTGAGTCTATCGTGCTGCTCAAGAACTGCGCAGATCGCGATCTTCCTTGATCCTCTCGGCAATGGCGGACTGGGCAACCATAGAAACTAATATCCCCCGTGATGTTTGACCGTGTTCCGACAATCCCAACTCGAGAATCGAACGGATCGATGCCTGCCGGATGGTAGCGCCGTAACTCCACGAGACTTCCTGCTCAGAGCATCTGCTACCACATTAGCTTTTCCCGGATGATACTGGATGGTGCAGTCGTAATCCTTCAGATATTCCATCCATCGTCTCTGTCTCAGATTCAGCTCTTTCTGTGTGAACAGGTACTTCAGACTTTTATGGTCGGTGTAGATCTCAAAGGTAATCCCATACAAGTAGTGCCTCCATATCTTCAATGCGAAAATAATGGCGGCTAACTCTAGATCGTGCACTGGGTAATTTCTCTCGTGATCTTTTAGTTGACGGAGGCATAAGACACCACACGGTTGGGTGCGCATCAAGACTGCACCCAACCCTTGGATAGAAGCATCCGTATAGAGGACCATCCCATCAACACCAGAAGGAATCACTAAGATAGGTGCAGAAACTAGCCGTCGCTTAAGCTCCTGGAAGCTAATTTCACAAGCCTCTGACCAGGCGAATTTGACCCCTTTCCGAGTCAGACGAGTGAGTGGCATGGCGATACTCGAGAATCCCTCCACGAATCTCCGATAATATCCGGCCAGACCAAGGAAACTACGGACCTCTGAATCGATTTTGGCGCTCCCAACCGTAATCGCCTCAATCTTACGGGGATCTACAGAATACCTCTGTTGGACACCACATGTCCAAGAAAACCCAGAGGATAACGAGCGCACATTTGCTAAACTTGGCATACAACTGCTCCTGTCGCAAAATTTCCAATACTATCCGCAGATGTTGTTCATGCTCTTCCTCGGATCGAGAATAAATCAATATATCGTCGATGAACACTATTACGAACTGATCTATATACCTCAAGAATACCCGGTTCATTAAGTCCATAAATGCAGCTGGGGCATTCGTGAGACCAAAAGGCATCACTAGAAACTCGTAATGCCCATAACGAGTGCGAAAAGCTGTTTTCTGAACATCCTCATCTCTTATCCGAAGCTGATGATATCCTGAGCGCAGATCAATTTTAGAATACACACATGTATCCTTAAGCTGATCGAACAAATCTTCTATCCTCGGCAGTGGATATTTGTTCTTAACTGTGACTGCATTCAGTTGTCGATAGTCAATACATAACCGCAAGGATCCATCTTTCTTCTTGACAAAGAGTACCGGTGCTCCCCATGGTGAAACACTAGGTCGGATAAATCTATTATCCAGCAACTCCTGCAGTTGAACTTTAAGTTCATTCAGTTCCTTTGGCGCCATCCGATAAGGAGGTTTCGATATAGGCGCGGTCCCTGGAATCACCTCTATCGCAAATTCAACTTGCCTAGGAGGTGGCAAGCCTGGAAGTTCATCGGGAAATACATCTGGATACTCTCGGACTACTCGCACATCAGAGAGGGGTGGTAGTCCTTCGTTCTCAACTTTGACCAGAGATAGCAAATAGCCCTGACAACCCTGGGCCAATAGCTTCTGAGCCTGTAAAGCTGATATAATGGATAATCCATCGTCTCTAGTACCAACAAATTCCCAAGCTGGTTGATCTGGTGGTCGGAAAGTCACCACTCTTGCTCTGCAATCCACTGTAGCGTGATAAGCGGCCAACCAGTCCATACCGAGAATAATATCGAACTCTATCATTTCCAAGACCTGAAGGTCCACTGTAAGGATATGCCCGTCAAAGTCTAATGGGCAACCCTTGATTTCTTGGTGGCTAGTTAGCACCTCTCCTGATGGCAAGGATACTGCTAACCCACAAGAACGAACCCTGGGGATTCTTCCAACTCTACTCAGAAATACTCTAGATACAAATGAATGGGAACTACCTGTATCTATCAACGTATCAGCATATATAGCATAAACTGAAACCATACCGCGTATGACTGATCCATCAGCCCGCTGTGCCTCCTCTCTAGTGATAGCAAAGACTCGTCCAGTCTCTATATTCGTCGGCTGCATCCCGGACGAAGTAGTAGTGTGCCTCCACTCCGGCTGGATCTGGCTCTGTGATACTGGAGGCTGAGTAGCCGGTGCAGGCATAAGGTATCCCTGAGAGCTGGCTGGGAACGACGGCGGTGCAGATACCCCTGGGTAATAGATCACAGGAGATGCAGGATACTGGATCGCTGTCGGCATCACTGTAGGAGCGCTCGTATCCCAGTATAAGTGTCCGGTGGGGTCTTGGCCTCCTCATAAGATCAGAGTACGCTATGGTCTTTGGTCTCTCGCCGCCTGTATCTTCCCTTATTAGAGCTACCAGGAAACTCCAACTGTGCTCTCAACGTACAGTCTCGGCTAGTATGTCCGGGTTGCTTGCAATAGTAGCAAACCGGCTGCTCCAAAGGACACTCTGGAGCTCTATGACTTCCGGATCCGCATTTATAACATCCACTTCTGCTCTGACTCTTCTGATTCTTCTGAGACCCTCCAGAGAACTCTGATGCTGGACGCTTCCCCTTCTGCGATCTAGCTGTGTAAAATACTGAAATTAAAATACGAAATTTAATGGCCAGAATTTCGGGGAAATAATCCTAGGGATTATTTTCGAGATTTTTAGGGAATTTTAGGAATTTTTTTGGAATTTTTCTGGATTTAAACAGACTCCGTACGAGATTTTTACGGGGATAAAATAAGTAGGCTTTGAAGGGGTCTATATAAAAGGGTGATAAATACGAGATGGAAAAACCTAAAAAAAATAAAAACCTAGGTTTCTCTCTAATTTTTCCCCGATTCTCGTTCCCAAACTTCCCGTTCCTTCTCCTCGCGCCGCAGACAACAACCACCGCGTCGCGATCGCCGCTTAACCTCAACGCCGCCCCTTCGGTTGCTCCATGCTCGACGAGATGGTGCGACCCCCTCCTTGGCAGCGATCGCCCAGCCGACGCCGCCAGCCTTGTCGGCGCCACAGACCTTGCAACGATCGCCCAGTCGACGTCGTAGTCCTCTCTGTCACCGCCGACCTCTCCGGATCGCACGTCGCACCGGCGATCTACTACCCTCGATCGCGCACCCACCTGCGATTCTGCGCCGAGCCGCATGCGCCGGTGGCCAACCACCGCCGCCGCAGTCTTCTCCACAGCGCCGATTCACCGCCGGCCGTCCCTTTGCCAGCGTCGGCCGTCCTCGGCCGATCCAGCACCTTGCTAAGCGCTCGCCCGTAGCCACCGGAACTAGCAGCCAAGTCGACAGTGAGCGTACGGCTTAGAGTCTGCCGGTGGTCATCGGAGATCGGTAAGCTCTGTTCTCTCTTAATCTGGGACAGGATTCCTTTCCTTTGAGATGGATATCAATTTAACGAGATGTGGTGTTCTATGTTTGTGATTTCTATAGGGAACAGGGGAATTAGGCGTGGTATTATAGTTGCGTTTTCAAGTGTACAAGGCGGCTTTAGGGAAGAGGGTGCGGTGGAGGTCCCTAGGGCTAGTAAGCTTGATTTACCCTCCTTTCATTTGTTAATTGTTGGATTTTGCTAGCGTCATGTATGGTGTGTGATCGTGGAGTTACGTGACTTAGAGGTTTGGGTCGTTTGAGACGGCTGTGAGGTTTTGCCGACTGTGAAGGGTTGTTGATTTCGGTGAGGTTGATTAGTTCTGTAATTATTTATGGAGGATTGATTAGGTTAAATGGGATAACTAGATCAATCTAGTTGACCGGGATTTTATTAAGCATTTGGGTTAATTGGTTTAAATCCGAAATCGGCTTAGGATTCGATTTGTGGATCGTATTTTAGTGCTTAACAATAGTTATGTTGTATGCGGGTTTGTCGCAGGCGAGTTCACGCGATCGTGATGATTTGGTTGTTTTCTCGAGCAATTTATCAGGCGGGTATTTTGACTTATCTTTTAGATATAGTCAAGTTGATATGTTAGTTAGGATAGCATGCAATACTTTTCATGTTTATATGCCTAGTATGTTTAGTGCCTACTTGCTACATGCATTTGATCAGTATGATTATATCTTCCCTGTTTTATTTGGATCATGGTTGCTTGGATCAGTTATATGCACTTATTGACTTTGCATATTATTCGGATGGATATTTGTAGTTGGATTTACATGCTTTAGTATCATGCACCATCTTGCATGATTGCATGCTGGCTGGACGGGGTTCCATTATTGTTGAGCCCGCAGCTAGTTACATGGCCTGCACACACTGCCACTCATGGGTTAGTGGTACATCAGGAGGGTGTGTGCAGTTGCTCTGTCAGGCTCCGCTGGACCGCTCATGGGTAGCGACGAGGCAGCGTGGTAGCGGGCAGGGATCCCTCCTCTGGCCTATGACACCAGGAGATGAGAGCTTAGCTCCCCCACTATGTTTGGGGCAGGAGGATAGGTGTACTCACAAGATCCCATCCCCTCGGCCACTCAGAGCGATGATGGCGAGTGCACAGCCACTCGGCTTCACCATTGTGTGTGAGGCGGCTGACTGGCGTCAGGGGTGACCATGTCATTGGCACGTCATGCATTTTGCACGGATTGCATTTGTATTGTGTTTGCTGCATTATTGTATTGATGCCTTGGATGTTGCATATGATTGACATGCATCTGATTCATATTCTTATATGGTGATGACTTTATCTCTTATAGTAGGGCACATGCTCCTATATCGGTAGGAGACTCGGTGAGTCTGATCCTTTTGCATTTATTTCTTGCTTACCATATATAGGAGACTGCAGGCATGATTAGTATTGTTAGCTATTTCTTGCTATTCATATCTACTATACATGAGTTCTTTGAACTCACCCCGATTGATTTATATCTATTTCGGGGATGGAGTCGTCGGAGAGTCCACCGCCAAACCCCTCGTCGTGGAAGTGTATTTTGTTATTTGTGTTTACGGTTTTTGCGTATTTGGATTAGAATATATGTTTAGGACGGGAGTTGGATATTTGTACCTGTGGATGTTTTGGTATGTCCTTAGGGACCTAGGATCGGATTTTTATTTCTATTGGATTTCGGTTGAGTATTCCTGCCCAGATGGCAGAAGGGGTAAGTCTAGTTAGAGTAGACTTTTGTTTACCTAGATTTGTTGGCCTGAGGCCTTATTATTATCTGCGTGTGATGTGGTATGATTCCGGTCGTGTTGACCGATGTATAGTGGCCGTGTAGGCCTTGTATAAAATTGGTATTGTCACCCGCAGGAAGATCTTTGTCGGATTTTCGCTCGGGGACTCCTCAGCGTGACAATTTATTTGGTATCAGAGCGTAGGTTTCCGAGTTCCTTAGGGTCTTTGGGTTTATGGAGTTCGCCAAGTTTGGTAGGTTAAGTGGGTATTTTCGGAGTTGTACGGATTCAGCGATTTTTATGTTTGAAATTGAGGTATTATTATCGAGAGGTCAATATGGGGATTTAGCGGCAACAGACATCTCCGCATTTGCTAAAGTAAATAAATTCTAGAAAATTTTCTAGATTTATTATCTATTTATATTTGGTTATGCAGTGATATCATGTTTTATCTAGTATTGTTTTAACCTGATATCTGTTGGACAATTGGTTTTTTTTTAGGTTGCTGGTTTATTGATAGCATTTGGTTATTAATTGCTATTCTTATATCGTAGCTAGTTATCATTGTGATATAAATGATAAGATATTATTGGTAGTTGTTTACCTCTTAGGATTTGACTAGTATTATGATTGGACTAGTTGAATAATATGACTAAGATGGATAAATTCGTAGAAGGTATGAGGACATGATTACATAGCTTATGTAGTTTAGAGTATATATAAGCATATGATGCTTTATTTATATATTGCCTCGACTTTGTTCTGGCATTGACTTTGATCTGGCATGACCCTTTAGATATACCCTAATTAATTTCGGCTATTGATTGCCATTGGTATGACTATGCTGTCGTTTATTAGACAGCATGTTATATGTTTATGGTTATGAGTTTTTGCGGTGGATATCATGATTAAGACTAGTAGAAATAGAATAACTTAGATGAAGTTATTCTGTAGGAGCGGATCTCAGAAATGAAACAACATTAGTGGAACCCTAGGCGTAATGATCTGGATGTGCATATTGGTATATGTGATTACCCATTTATCGCTTTGATGATATGGTGATCGGTCGAATGATTAGGATCGATTAATCCTTACTATATCTCCCATTCTTGGTTGAGAGAGAGAGTCTGCAGTAGAGTCTCTCTATAGGTAGGTGCTTTGTATACATGTGGTCTCTCATGCATGGTTGAGATGATCTACTGCAAGATATATTCTTGCGTTATTTGTTCGGAGTTGGTAATAATCGGATTTGGATGACGTCTGTAGCTAGATAGCTACTTTACAGGTTAAGTAACCACGAGATCTGTTCTTGGTAGCATGTTGTAGTATGCATGATTGAGCTGGTAGGACGATATAATTTGGGATTAACCCTCTTGAAGGGCTTGATAGTAGACTTGTGGTCCTTATTGGCCTTGATAGGCGTTTCCTATTAGTTGAGACGAAACCCTATGATTAATTGTCTCAACGTGATTATTAGTGGACTTATGATTTTGATCGACCTGGATAACCGATCATGTTAGAAGGGTTGGAATGCTGGACTTAACCATCTCGACTTATTTATTTATAAGTTGATGATCTTTATCGTATTTGATAAACATTTCGTATTAGAGGTGTTGAAACCCTCGCTTGACCGCCTCAATGGGTTTAATTATAGATCGATGATCTTTGTCGACGTCAATGGTCGTTTTATACTGGATGTATTGGATAACCCTAGGCTTAACAACCTAGGATGATCGACTGCTCACGCGACCTATTGGTGATAGTATGCTAATGCCTGCAGTCGATAATTAGATATTTATATACAGCCTGTCTATCCACGAGTCTCATTCGTGGTAGCATATAGTTGCGCGTAGACCGTGCTATTGATTGTCGGCCCATGGGTTACGTTCGAGGTAGCTCATAGATAGTTTCCTTTTTGTGTGAGAGCTACGAGACTTTATCGTGGTATCTGGATGTGCACTGCTTGTTGCAGTGGTTGTGTATGTTGCAGGTATATTTATTATACTGCTGATTAGGTTAGTTGCAGACTGATATTGATATTCTGAGGGTTGGGTTACTCTAGCTTGTTCCCTGTGACTTCCATTATGTGCATTATGATTATGCACTATTGTCTATACATCCACAGAGTGGTTGTACTTATCCCCTCCTCATTTATCCTCTAGGTTAACTGATGGAGGACGTGTCATATTGACCTACCTTCGAGTCGCTCAGAGAGTTCCTTGTCGTGCTTGTCCCACTGCATCGTCGAGATGCCGCTTTGTTTACTTTATTGGTATTGCATTTTATTTATGCACTTTGGATTTTTGGTCGCAATTGGATTTGGGGTCATAAAACTATTTTACTTTGATTGATATATGTTTAGTCGTGCATGCATGCAGTTATTGAAATACTTATATTTCTATAATTATTTCGAGGTTTTACAGATTTGGTCCATGGATTCTGGATATTGTCACTAAGGGGCTCCCTTGTCATTTGGATGACGGATATGCCCCCAGGACGTGACCATTTTATTGGTTTACGATTTTGGTTTGGTTTTGGTGTATCGAGGATTTTCTTTTCCTTGGATTTTGGGAGTTCTCGTGTTTTGAGACCAAGCAAGCTGAAGGATATCTCTGAGCTATAGGAAAAGTATTGTCTTTAGTAGTTACGGTACTTTTGTGGCTAGGAAAACTATTGACTTAGTGAAATTGTCCCTACTCATGGTCGGGGACGAGGTCGATAACATATTGACCTTGAGGAATCAAATGATGATTTCAGAGTGCAGATTCTTTAGAGGTGCCGACTGATGTCGAATTAGGAGGCTAGGGTTAGACCCGCTAGCCACCCATTAGGAGGACAAGGAGTAAACCCTCGGAGAATATCAGTCCATACTAATAGTGATTTGGTTATGGATTAGGCGTATATGCCTACACTTGTCAAGACGATGAAAGATCGTTTTATCTTATTATAGGAGGTGTTGTATGGGATATTTATCTGTCCCAGTATTTCTTCCAGAGAAGATCCAGAACTCTTGGTTAAGAGAGATGGACCTTTGAGGTTATACAACGATTTTCGATGATGGAATGTGGTAGTGGTAGAAGGAAATGATTATCCTTCATGGTGGATTGAGGATCTATTTAGATCAGCTATAGGATACCTATATATACTCTAGGATTGATTGGTGATTGGTGTGATGATATTGTAGTGACATGGTGTCCTACAATTATCATTGTCGTTGGGATGATTGATATATCATCAGCCTAGAGTAAAGAGGATGCAGGTGTATAGTGATGACAATTTCATACTTGGTATGAATTGTACGAGGTTTGATTATCTTGTTTGACTTATGGCGACTTAGTCGTCAGGATTTAGGAAATCGTGTATTACGGACACGATTGGATCATTTATGATGGTGGCGGTTGGAGTTGAGCACTTTCGGCCACCGTAGATGATGATTTTCCGGTATTGATTTGATTTATTATTACCATAGATATGGATAGGATGCTCTAGTGGTACTACACCACCGACGGGTAATGGAATTTATTTAGTCCAAGCTTGTGAAACTAGTTTGAGGCTCGAACGATGGTTGACTTTTACACGAGTTGTTTGATCATTCTCGGGTGGAAGGAAGGGTATTGTATCACGGATGCAATGTTTGAAGAATGGGCGTTTGATTTAGTTGATCGAGACGTATCCGTGTTTACGTCAAATGGGGAACTACGAGATGGTTTGTCATATATATATAGCGTGGACCTAGTAGGAGTTGTTATGTTGTTTTGTAGAGATGAGGAGCGGATATGCTTATGAGGTTTTAGCTAGCTCTTGTGTAGTTGCATTTGAATTCGGAAGAGTTATTATTGATTCGGGAACAACGGATAGATTCTATTGTGATGTTAGAGAGCATTTACCATAGAGTTGTACTCTTGCTCTACCGGTTCGGAATTAGTGATAGTGGAATTTGTATGTCGTAGGTGGCTAGATAGCTACCTGACATCTTGACTGGCTACGAGTCCCAGTTGTGGTAGCATGTCATTGCCTGTAAGTAGTGCCTTTGACATTACTACGAGAGCCAAGAGGCTTGGTCATGATATTTTGATAAGTATTCAAGATTGCAATAGGTTCTATATGTTGCGTATGTATCGGATTGTATTCGGAAAATAGTAAGTGTTGAAACGTTCTCCATGGTGGAACGACATGCAGGACATAGTTGATTGTGCAGTCTGGTGTGCAGTGTGTCAACTAGTAAAGGTGGTATATAAATAATCAGCAAGGTTCTGTACCGAGATGGACGTGAAAGCATAGTATGATGGACAGTGTTGGGAGATTATTTGGAATTCGGAAAGGACTTAGTATGATTGGCTAAGTCCGCTCATTTTCATTCGATCCATATGATGAGTTTGTTGGATCGCTGGATAGGTTATATTGTGGTGATTTCCAGTTCATGGAGGATCTTTGAGTATCGTATGCGATAGCGATTCAAGATTTACCTTAGGATTATGGTAAAGTCTTTAACAGGTCATTAATATAGAGCTCCACTCGGGTACAGTTAGATACTTATGATAGATGGTCGATATGAAGATACTATTCATACTCTGGAAGAGCTACTAGAAGCAAGTGTGATTTGGTTTTAAGGGATATCAGTAACCCCACTTAGTCACTTGAGGTGTGACTTGTCTCCAGATGCTTGAGATGGTTATAGGGACATCTCGTACTTATATACGAGTAGGAAATTTGGGGACCAAATTTTTATTAGTGGGGGAGAATGTAAAATACTGAAATTAAAATACGAAATTTAATGGCCAGAATTTCGGGGAAATAATCCTAGGGATTATTTTCGAGATTTTTAGGGAATTTTAGGAATTTTTTTGGAATTTTTTTGGATTTAAACGGACTCCGTACGAGATTTTTACGGGGATAAAATAAGTAGGCTTTGAAGGGGTCTATATAAAAGGGTGATAAATACGAGATGGAAAAACCTAAAAAAATAAAAACCTAGGTTTCTCTCTAATTTTTCCCCGATTCTCGTTCCCAAACTTCCCGTTCCTTCTCCTCGCGCCGCAGACAACAACCACCGCGTCGCGATCGCCGCTTAACCTCAACGCCGCCCCTTCGGTTGCTCCATGCTCGACGAGATGGTGCGACCCCCTCCTTGGCAGCGATCGCCCAGCCGACGCCGCCAGCCTTGCCGGCGCCACAGACCTTGCAACGATCGCCCAGTCGACGTCGTAGTCCTCTCTGTCACACCGCCGCTCTCGGATCGCGCGTCAGACCGCGATCTACTACCCTCGATCGCGCACCCTGCGATTCTCAAGCGCATGTTGCGCCGGCCAACCACCGCCGCCGCAGTCTTCTCCACAGCGCCGATTCACCGCCGGCCGTCCCTTTGCCAGCGTCGGCCGTCCTCCGGCCAGTCCGCAGCCTTGCCAACGCTCTCGCCCGTAGCCACCGGAACTAGCAGCCAAGTCGACAGTGAGCGTACGGCTTAGAGTCTGCCGGTGGTCATCGGAGATCGGTAAGCTCTGTTCTCTCTTAATCTGGGACAGGATTCCTTTCCTTTGAGATGGATATCAATTTAACGAGATGTGGTGTTCTATGTTTGTGATTTCTATAGGGAACAGGGGAATTAGGGCAGTGGTATTATAGTTGCGTTTTCAAGTGTACAAGGCGGCTTTAGGGGAAGGGCTGCCGTTGGAGGTCCCTAGGGTAAGCAGTTACCCTCCTTTCATTTGTTAATTGTTGGATTTTGCTAAGCGGTCATGTATGGTGTGTGATCTGTGGAGTTGGGTGTGAATTAGAGGTTTGAGTCGTTTGAGACTAGTGAGGTTTCTTGCATTGTGAAGGGTTGTTGATTTGGTGAGGTTGATTAGTTAATTATTTATGGAGGATTGATTAGGTTAAATGGGATAACTAGATCAATCTAGTTGACCGGGATTTTATTAAGCATTTGGGTTAATTGGTTTAAATCCGAAATCGGCTTAGGATTCGATTTGACTGTGGATCGTATTTTAGTGCTTAACAATAGTTATGTTGTATGCAGGTTTCGGTCACGAGGCAGGTTCACGGTCGTGATGATTTGGTTGTTTTCTCGAGCAATTTATCAGGCGGGTATTTTGACTTATCTTTTAGATATAGTCAAGTTGATATGTTAGTTAGGATAGCATGCAATACTTTTCATGTTTATATGCCTAGTATGTTTAGTGCCTACTTGCTACATGCATTTGATCAGTATGATTATATCTTCCCTGTTTTATTTGGATCATGGTTGCTTGGATCAGTTATATGCACTTATTGACTTTGCATATTATTCGGATGGATATTTGTAGTTGGATTTACATGCTTTAGTATCATGCACCATCTTGCATGATTGCATGCTGGCTGGACGGGGTTCCATTATTGTTGAGCCCGCAGCTAGTTACATGGCCTGCACACACTGCCACTCATGGGTTAGTGGTACATCAGGAGGGTGTGTGCATTGCTCTGTCAGGCTCCGCTAGACCGCTCATGGGTAGCGACGAGGCAGCGTGGTAGCGGGCAGGGATCCCTCCTCTGGCCTATGACACCAGGAGATGAGAGCTTAGCTCCCCCACTATGTTTGGGGCAGGAGGATAGGTGTACTCCGACAGCATCCTGTCCACTCGGTCACTCAGGAGCAGTGATGGCAGAGTGCACAGTTGTCATAGCCCTACCCACTCGGCTTCACCATTGCGTGTGAGGCGGCTGACTGGCGTCAGGGGTGACCATGTCATTGGCACGGCATGCATTTTGCACGGATTGCATTTGTATTGTGTTTGCTGCATTATTGTATTGATGCCTTGGATGTTGCATATGATTGACATGCATACAGGATTCATATTCTTATATGGTGATGACTTTATCTCTTATAGTAGGGCACATGCTCCTATATCAGGGTAGGAGACTCAGGTGAGTACAGTCCTTTTGCATTTATTTCTTGCTTACCATATATATGAGACTGTACAGGCATGATTAGTATTGTTAGCTATTTCTTGCTATTCATATCTACTATACCCGCAGAGTTCTTTGAACTCACCCCGTTGATTTATATCTATTTCAGGATGGAGCTGTCAGGAGAGTCCAGCTGCCAAACCCCCTCGTCGTGGAAGTGTATTTTGTTATTTGTGTTTACGGTTTTTGGGTATTTGGATTAGAATATATGTTTAGGACTGGAGTTGGATATTTGTACCTGTGGATGTTTTGGTATGTCCTTAGGGACCTTGGATCGGATTTTTATTTCGATTAGATTTCGGTTGAGTATTCCTGCCCAGATGGCAGAAGGGGTAAGTCTAGTTAGAGTAGACTTTTGTTTACCTAGATTTGTTGGCCTGAGGCCTTATTATTATCTGCGTGTGATGTGGTATGATTCCGGTCGTGTTGACCGATGTATAGTGGCCGTGTAGGCCTTGTATAAAAATTGGTATTGTCACCCGTACAGGGAAGATGCTGCCGGATTTTCGTCTGGCGGGGACTCCCTCGGGGCGTGACAAGCTGACCCTTCTGTCGCACCTCGTGTAGTTCCTTTTTGCTCCCCTTTCTTCTGAGTCCCCTGAGCTGAACCCTGGTTCTGCTGCTTGCCCTTAGTCATCTGTTTCTCGATATCTTTCTCCTTGGAGATTTGCTGGGAAGTCATCTCGATAAAGAGGGCACGGTCCAATGCCTCCCTGTAGGAGGTAATGCTAGATCCTGACATCCTAGCTCTGATATAAGCTGCTAGGCCCTGGGTGAACTGGTACATCCGGTCTGAATCCTGTGCTACCAGATGAGAGCAGAACTCTGATAGTCTGGTAAACTCTGCGTTGTACTCCATAACAGAACGGTCACCTTGCTTCAGGCTTAGAAACTCCTGACGCCGTGCTGTAGAAAATGCCGAAGGAAAGTACTGCCTCCAGAAAGCATCTCGAAAGCTGGACCAAGTAATCCCACGCTCCCCAAACAAAGTCTTCTGTAATTTCCACCAAGTGATAGCCTGATCTCTGAGATGATACGCAGCAAGGCCCACCTTCTCCACATCTGTGCTGTAAAATACCACGAAAAAAAAAAAAAAAAAATTTATATTGGTTCAATTAACCTAGATTTAATTAAACATAGGGTTAATGGGTTAATGGGTTTAAAGCCCATCCCATTTGAAATCCGACCCATTAACCCATTAAAAGGCTTCCGTTTTTTTTTTCTCGCCGAAACCTCCCTATTTCTTCCGTTTCGCTGCAGCCCCGTCTCCACCGAACGCACGCCGCCAAACTTCCTCTTCTTCTTCATCGCCCCGAAACCTCTTCCTCTTCGCTCGTCTGCTTCTTCTCGCGACTCCTTCCTCGGTGATTTCTTTCCACCGGCCGGAGCCCGTTTCTTCCCCGGCGGCGACCTCGCTCCATCGCTCCGGCCGGTTCCGGCGATGGATTTTTCTTCCGTTCGCGCGATCCTCTGCTCCGTCGCCGAGATCCCGCCGGCCTTTCCCATCCCGACTCCTCGGTCCCTCGCGCGTGGATCGGATGGCGTCGTTACATTTGAGTCTGCGAGTTGATTTGGCCGATCGTCGCGGGAGCTAGGTAAGCCGTCGATCCTCCTTACCTTGTGAAGCGAGTAGGATGATCTGTGAATTTCGTTTGGTATGGATTTCATATGTAACCGGATTTGATTAGGGCAGCGGTGTGGTCATTTAGGGTTCCGGCAAACCAAGCCGTGCATTGCCGATTGGGGTTGGGAAGGATAAGTACTGCCGGTGAAGCTTCAAGTGTTGATAAACACAAATTCCCTCCCTTTTGTTCAGTAAGTTTCATTCGGTGATGATGGTTGTTTGAGTTTGGGCAGTGGTCTCGAGCAAATGATTAGGGCAGCTTGATGGTTGGGTATCGTTCAAGGTTTCCCCTTGATTTATCTAGTTAACTATGAATGGATGTAAGGGCAGTGAGATAAGTGGTGGCATAAGGATCCTTTTGTTTATTCGTTGCAAGCCTTGGGGTTTCGTGAATAGCTGATATGTTAACAAAAGGATAGGGCAATGTATAGTTGACGGGGAATTATCAGATATATGGTTGGGAAATCGAATTTAGGAAATAAGGTGACTTATGATGTCTGGAGGGTCTAATGTGAAGGTTAGTTATAGTAAATCGACCTTGGATAATTTAGGAGATTTTCCTAAGTAGTAAGTCGATAAAAGAATGCGACTATAAGAACGATATAGTAATTAATTCGTATTTTGTAGTCTGCTTGTACTAAAAGGTAATTGATGCATGTTATGGTTTGTGCAGGACGTGGATACGAGGCAGGATCGCGGCCGTGAGCATTATTTTTATTTGTCAAGAGCTTCTTATAAGGTGGGTGATTCCTACCCGGTCGGTAGTAATGCATCTGATTCGGATGCATGATCATCTTAAATGATCATGTTACCTTGATCTTGTTCTATTCATCTTATGCTTGATACTTTATCCGTTGGCTTTTAACTCCTTGCTGCTATCATGTTATGTTACCATGATTAGGAGTTATACACATAGATGATGTAAATAACTTAGAATTTGTTTAAGTTAAAAACAAGTAGTAAGGTACAGATGACAACCTGATTGTAAATTTGGCAAAAAGGTCGTTCGTAGGTAGATGATGTCTTGAACCTAGAGTTAATTCTAGTACCCCTTAGATTGCATGTTTCTACCGACCATGCATTATGCAAATGGTCGGGTGAATGGTATTTTAAGTGTCGCTACGGACCGGTGGTCCTAGTATGATATCTGATCGGTTAGTCACGACTCTCTACATGTTAGAGAGTGCGTTGATCTGGTTAGCATGACCCTCTGTAGAGTAGAGAGTCTATGGTGGATGTCTGTTTGTGAGACATTACATTCATGTCATTTGCATGCACGCTGGCGACGATGTCTCCCTTGTGGTTGAGAGTGTCGCCAGTCATCCTGCCTCCACGGTTACTCATGGGAGTAATGCAGATGTGGCGAGCATTATAGTGCCGCACTCTATCACTCTGACGGTGATAGTTGGATTTGCGTCTTAGTAGTCTGCGTGTGTGGCACTCGACCACTCATGGGTAGTATGCCGGATTGGCCAGCAGGGACCCCATCGTGTAGCTTGCTCTTTGCGCTTATATGCTACTCGATCATCGCCACTTTCGGCCACTCGAGAGTAGTGGTTGGTGTTGAGTTGGGACAGTTGTCATGCTCGAGCCAAGGAGGCCACTGCTTGGGGTCGTGGTAGCTTTAGGGGTGAGACATGACCATGCATCTTTGCATTGCCGACTTATGGCATTCTTGCATATTACCATATATATACATATATGCATGTATATATATATATGGATGATTGTGATTAGCATATGTATATAGCTGTAGTCTATATATAGATGTGCTTATTGTGATGCTGCATTTGTATGTACTATGTTTGTTGCATTTGTTTGCACATATTCATACATGTTATCACATTCTTTATGGTAGTAGGCCATCATATTTATATTAGTTAGTTATTCAACGTGTTACCTTTGACCCATAGCGAGGATGTAGTATGAGTTAGTTTTATTCTTTATACCATATGTTGTGTATATGTGCTCGATTGGATAGATGTAGCGTAGCAGCGTTGAGTATGTCTCATATTGACTTTTGGTTAGATGGTATATACATGGATATATTATCATGCTAGTGATACGTAGATTTTTATGTCGAAATACATGTGATATTAATATATATGTTTATCTCATCACTGTGAGTTTTACTCACTCCCACGGACCACAGGTTTTTACGCCGAGTAGCAGTAGAGATCTTCGTGACGACTTGGAGCTGCGCCGGCGATCCATCCCATCTCCACCTTTTGAGTCTCCCGAGGATTTGTGATTTGTATTGGTGTTATGGATTTTGTTCTATGTATGGACTTCGTCTTATGTTGTGGATGTCACTTTATGTCGATGTTTTATGTACGGATTTTTGTACCATGGTCTTGTCAGGGGTGTACACCCGTATGTTTTGGTAGATTTTATTGTGGGTATGTGTTTATGTTTCCGCTGTGTGTTTGATATATTTATATCTGTTTATGATGTTGTTGTTGTGGGCCTACGGGCCTTGTATTAACCCGAGATGTTGCCACGTACAGGGGAGATGCCGTCCGTTTGATTTTCGGCACGGCATACTCTCGGGGGCGTGACATGTGCAGTTCATATACTCGAAGGTGTCTTCCATATTTTCCAGCCAAGATCGGGCAATCCATGGGTCGGACTCCCCTCGGAACAAGGTGAACTTCTCCTTGGCTGATCGTGCTAACACGAGTATCCGTGACTTATCATTGAGCCTACTGGACTCTGTGGGCTCTGGCGTAGTCAGTGGTGTATCCGGATTCTGAGGCTCCGGATCACCAATAGGGGGTGGCTGAGGCTGTGCTTGAGCAGCAGGCTCAGTCTCAACGGTATCTCGTCCCCTCCCTCTGGCTGCTCGCCTGGATGGACGGCCTCGACCACGAGTCTGAACAGGTGGCATAACTCTGACAGTATTCACCTGTTGAACAAGTCTAGATAAGCATCTAACAAAAATATAGATTATCAGGAATACTTACTTCGTGTTGCCCGGAGCTTATGCCGCTGTCAATCCCATCTCACAAAAAAATCAAAACCGAAAAATATATACCGACTCCCGAGAATCCAAGACTCGACTCAAAAACAATATTGTATGGCATCGCAGAACCTTGGGCTCTGATACCAATAAAGTTGTCACGCCCCCGGGAGTATGCCGTGCCGAAAATCAAACGGACGACATCTCCCCTGTACGTGGCAACATCTCGGGTTAATACAAGGCCCGTAGGCCCACAACAACATAATAATGAACAGATATAAGTAAATCAAACACACACAGCGGAAACATAAACACATACCACAACAAGAATACCAAAACATACGGGTGTACACCCCTGACAAGACCACGGTACTAAAATCCGTACATCAAACATCGACACAAAGTGACATCCACAACATAAGATGAAGTCCATACATAGAACAAAATCCATAACACCAATACAAATCACAAATCCTCGGGAGACTCAAAAGGTGGAGATGGGATGGATCGCCGGCGCAGCTCCAAGTCGTCACGAAGATCTCTACCTGTTACCTGGGCGACAGAAAAACCCAGGGTCCGTGGGAGTGAGTAAAACTCAGCAGGTAATAGATAAACATGTACATCAATATCACATGTATTTTGACAGTAAAATCTACAGGTATCACTAGCATGATAATAATATATATATCTATGTATATACCACCTAACCAAAAGTCAATATGAACTGCAGACATACCTGAACGTCTGCTACGCTACATCTAACCAACCTGAGCATATATACACAACATATGGTATAAAGAATAGAACTAACTCATACTACATCCTGCTATGTGTCAAGGGTATCCCAGTGAATAACTAACCAGTATACAAGTGATGGCCTACTACCATACAGAAGAATGTGGTAACATGTATGAATATGTGCAAACAAATGCAACAAACATAGTACATACAAATGCAGCATCACAATAAGCACATATATATATAGACTACAGCTATATACGTATGCTAATCACAATCATCCATATATATATATACATGCATATATGTATATATATGGTAATATGCAAAAATGCCATAAGTCGACAATGCCGTATGCATGGTCATGTCGGCTCACCCTAAAGCTACCACGACCCCAGTGTGGCCTCGGTGGCTCGAGCATGACAACTGTCCCAACTCAACACCAACCACTACTCTCGAGTGGCCGAGTGGGCAGTATGATCGAGTAGCATATAAGCGTAAAGAGCAAGCTACACGATGGGGGTCCCTGCTGTTGGCCAATCCGACAGTCACTACCCATGAGTGGTCGAGTGCCACACACGCAGGACTATGGCGCGCAAATCCAACTATCACCGTCTGTAGTGATAGAGTGCGGCACTACAATGCTCGCCCACCGGTTACTCCTCCTATGAGTAACCGTGGAGGCAGGATGACTGGCGACACTCTCGACCACAAGGGAGACATCGTCGCCAGCGTGCATGCAAATGACATGAATGTAAGGTCTCACAAATGGACATCCACCATAGACTCTCTACTCTACAGAGGGTCATGCTAACCAGATCAACGCACTCTCTATCCTGTAGAGTCGTATTTAATCGATCATACTAGGACCACCGGTCAGTAGCGACACCCTAAATACCATTCACCCACCATTTGCATAATGCATGGTCGGTAGAAATATGCAATCTAAGGGGTACTAGAATTAACTCTAGGTTCAAGACATCATCTACCTACGGATGACCTTTTTACCAAATTTACAATCAGGTTGTCATCCGTACCTTACTATTTGTATTTAACTTAAACAGATTCTAAGTTATTTACATCATCTATGTGTATAACTCTAATCATGGTGACATAACATGATAGCGAGAAGGAGTTAAAAGCCAACAGATAAAGTATCAAGCATAAGATAAATAGAACAAGATCAAGGTAACATGATCATTTAAGATGATCATGCATCTAAATCAGATGCATTACTACGACCAAGTAGGAATCACCCACGATAAGAAGCTCGTGACAATATAAATCCTCACTATGGTCCTGCCTCGTATCCACATCCTGCACAAACCATGATATGCATTAAGTTCAAACACATGACAATAGATGTATATAATTTACTATTCTATCGTTTCCATATTCGCGTCCCTTTATCGAATACGAATTAGAAGCTCAAAGAGTTAAGCTTGACTATTTAATTTAACTCACCGTTTCAATTAGCAAAATGCTAACACACCCATCCAACTCTATAACCCATTCCCAATCACAGTCCTTACCATTCATCACTCACTATAGAGACCACATTAGCATAGCCGTAACTAATCCGACTAGATCAATAAAATAGGGAAAATAATTCATGCTTACCGACAATTCTTTTGGAATCTCCACCGGCAGCTCAAACCCCCAAAATCGGCAGCCAACCCCTTCCCAAATTCCTCAATTTGCCGAATGAAATCTCTCACAGAATCGAAATTGTATCGACCAAGAAAATAACCCATGGGAAGCTAGGAAATCAAAGCTTACGCTAGCAGAAACTTCACCGGCCACAATCCTTCAAAATCCCCAATCGGCTGGAAACCCACTCTTGTTGCTGTAACTTCCACGACACAAACACCAACACCGGCAATTCAAAATCCGGCAGAATTCTAAAATCCCAGTGTTTCACTCAAATCGCTAGGTCAAGGTCAGGGAAAGGAAACCACCGCATGAGTTGATCCACAAACGTATCCCCTTTGAGATCGAGGGAAACTAGGGAACGGACAACCCTTACCTCGCTCCAAACGGCAGTGGACTGCTCGGTTTGCTGGAAACTTCAAGAACACCGCCTAAATCGGCGCTTCCGGCCGTCCCGGGAAAGCTGTCGAGGTCGCCGGCTACTTCTTGCGGAGGAGGAGTCGTGAGGCGAGAAGACCGGTGAGGAGAGGGCGTCCGGCAGCCGGCGTTCCGTGGAGGCGAGATCGCTCGGAGAAGAAATCGTCGCGCGTACGAAGGCAAGGAAACCGAAGTCGCGGCGGTGATTGAAGGAACGCTCGATTTAAGTCGCGGGGTGAACCCGTAACCGAACGAAAAATATGGCTTGGCGTTAATGGGGGATAATAGGTAGGGTTTCTTTTGTTTAACGGGTTGGATTTCAGACCCGTTAAGCCCATTAACAAAAAGGGTCATTAGAAATTTCCGTTCGAGTCCAGGAAAATTCCTAAAAATTTCTGGAAAAATTTCTATAGGATATTTTCCTAATTACCCTACATTTATTTTATTTTATTTATATATTTTTTTTTCTGATATTTTACACAATTAGGAACACAAAAGTACACAAAATATTAGTAATGGAGATAATATAAGGTATAAAAAAAATATTTCTGCATAAAATGAATCATAATGGAGGCTTTAAATTGGTAGAAATGATCAAGCAGTACTTTCTTATGATTCCGATCTAGAGTAATACTCCTATTCACTGATTAAAAAAATAACTATTCAGAACGAATTAATCTTTTATTTATTTATTTTTCAAAGTACGTGCCTCTGAGATAGAAGAGCAGGAATAAAAGAAATGAAATATAATATTCGAGAATGAAAAAAAAATTATTCATTCTTTTTCCTATCCATATACATCCAAATAGATGGAATTCTTATCATTATTTATAAACAAATTCCTCTAATTATTAATTTTTTTTATTTATATAACATAACGAATATTTTATTAAATAGTTTACCGAACAAAACAAGGAGAAATATACTTTGATTATAAGAGATGAGATAAATTCCGAAGCCCTTTTTTATTATTTTAGCAAACGGAATTTCATTTGTTTAATTTGGGACAGATCTTTTTTTTTCTACCCTTACCCTAAAACAAAAGGAAGTGATATAAGACCAAACCAGTCCTTACATTTATTTGTGGTCATAGAGGAGCCGTATGAAGCTGAAGTCTCATGTACGGTTTTGAAATAGCGATGGGAACCATTTTTATCGACTATAATTATCTAATAGTTCAAGTACAGTTGATATAGTTGAAACACAGTCAAAATATGGTTTTGGGGGGTGGAATCTGTGGCGTCAGCCCATAGGATTTATAGTTTTCATAATTTCTTCTCTAGCTGAATGTGAGAGATTGCCCTTTGATTTACCAGAAGCGGAAGAAGAATTAGTAGCAGGTTATCAAATGGAATATTCAGGTATCAGATTTGGTTTATTTTATCTTGCTTCATACCTAAATCTATTAGTTTCCTCATTATTTGTAATGATTCTTTACTTAGGTGGGTGGAAGTTATCTATTCCATATATATCTGTTACTGAACTTTTCGGAAGAAAAAAAGTAGCTGGAGTCTTTGGAATGACAATTGGTATCCTTGTTACATTAGCTAAAGCTTATTTGTTTCTATTCATTTCTATCACAACAAGATGGACTTTACCTAGGATGAGAATGGACCAGCTATTAAATCTTGGATGGAAATTTCTTTTACTTATTTCTTTGGGGAATCTATTATTGACAACTTTTTCTCAACTTGTTTCACTATAAATTAAATAATAGAATATGATAAGAATATTCTAGATTCATAACCCCTCTTTAAAACAAGAGAAAGAAACATCAATTTATTCATGGATATCTACAATATGTTTCCGATGGTGACTGGGTTCATGAATTATGGTCAACAAACAATACGGGCTACAAGGTACATTGGTCAAAGTTTCATAATTACCTTGTCTCATACAAATCGTTTACCTGTAACTATTCAATATCCTTATGAAAAATCATTTACGTCAGAATATTTACGCGGTCGAATTCACTTTGAATTTGATAAGTGTATTGCTTGCGAAGTATGTGTTCGTGTATGCCCAATAGATCTACCTGTTGTTGATTGGAGATTGGAAAGAGATATGAAAAAGAAACAATTACTTAATTATAGTATTGATTTCGGGGTCTGTATATTTTGTGGTAACTGTGTCGAGTATTGTCCAACAAACTGTTTATCAATGACTGAAGAATATGAACTTTCTACTTATGATCGTCACGAATTGAACTATAATCAAATTGCATTGGGTCGGTTACCAATATCAGTAATTGGAGATTATACAATTCAAATAGTAATGAATTCGACCAAAAAAAAATCTATAAAGATAAATCCCTTGATTCAAGAACGATTACCGATTACTAAAAATTTTTTGATATAAAGGATCAAAGCTTTTTTTGTCAATAACTACAAATACAATACTTTTTATTTTTGTACATTTTATACATAATGGATTTACCAGGGCCAACACATGATATTCTTGTAGCATTTCTGGGGTCAGTTCTTCTATTAGGGGGTATGGGAGTTGTATTACTTACCAATCCTATTTATTCTGCTTTTTCGTTGGGATTGGTTTTTGTTTGTATATCTTTATTCTATATTTCATCGAACTCCTTTTTTGTGGCTGTTGCACAACTTCTTATTTATGTGGGAGCCATAAATGTTTTAATTATATTTGCGGTAATGTTCATGAATGGTTCAGAATATTTTAATGATTCATATTTTTGTACCATTGGAGATGGAGTCACTTCACTAGTTTGTACAAGTATTTTTTTTCACTGATTACTATTATATCAGATACATCATGGTATGGAATTATTTGGACTACAAGATCAAACCAGATTATAGAACAGGACCTAATAAGTATTGTTCAACAAATTGGGATTCATTTATCGACAGATTTTTATCTTCCCTTTGAACTAATTTCAATAATTCTTTTAGTTTCCTTGATAGGTGTAATTACTATGGCTCGCCAATAATAAATATAGTTAGAATTAAAAAATAAATTAAAGTTATCAAAATTCAAAATATGAAATTAATTAAATATATGATCAAATCAAAAGGTTTAATAATTTTAGTTAAATTTGTTTACTTTCTTTTGTTTTGTAATTATAATTCTAGTTAATCGAATCCCTTGCATTGTTGATATTGAAATCAATGATGTTCGAGCATGTACTTTTTTTTAGTGTCTATTTATTTGCTATTGGTCTCTATGGATTGATCACAAGTCGAAACATGATTAGAGCACTTATGTTTCTTGAGATTATACTAAATTCGGTTAATATTAATCTCGTAACATTTTCTGATATATTTGATAGTCGACAATTAAAAGGTAACATTTTCTCAATCTTTATTATAGTCGTTGTAGCTGCCGAAGCAGCTATTGGACTTGCTATTGTATCATCGATTCACCGAAACAGAAAATCAACACGTATCAACCAATCGAATTTGTTGAATTAATTCAAATTATCATGATCATATACTAAAATACTAAAAAATATAGGATGAATATAAATATATACAATATATCAATATATATATATATATATATATATATATATATATATATATATATATACTAAATATATATAGTATATATAATAACTAAGAAAGTATAATTATACATATTATTATGTATATACATTATATAATAAATATATATGAAATTTGATTCAATATCAAATTGACTATTGAATTTCAATTTGACTATTTTACTAGACTATTTTACTAGATTAGTAAATTTGTTATATAAATTTAATTTTAGATATTTTTGGATATTTATATATTGATTTGTATATCAATTTATTTTGTTAGACAATTTTCATTCACACACCCGACTCATATGATTATAATCTTTGCTTTGAAACGAAAATTGAAGTCTCTTAGCTTTTTCTTATGAGCAGATTTATAAAAATATTGATTCTTCCAATTTTAGTAAACCACTGCTTCGTCTGGTGTATACAATATAACTATTACTTATATACCAAATTAAAAATTTTTGATGTTCAAACCTGGACTGTTATAGATTAAATGTCACATTCAGTCAAAATTTATGATACATGTATAGGGTGTACTCAATGTGTACGAGCTTGCCCTACGGATGTGTTGGAAATGATACCGTGGGACGGATGTAAAGCTAAGCAAATAGCTTCCGCACCAAGAACCGAAGACTGTGTAGGTTGTAAGAGATGTGAATCCGCTTGCCCAACGGATTTTTTGAGTGTCCGTGTTTATTTATGGCATGAAACAACTCGCAGCATGGGGCTATCTTATTGATACGTTACAAAAAAAAATACACTTGAATTATTTGATTCCTCTTTACCGACAAAAGCCCGTATTCATAATAGAATAATATATTCTATTAAGTACGGGCTTTTGTGGTCAAAAACGTATCTTGTCTTTATCACGAATAATTTTCCTTGGTTAAAAATACTTGTTTTTTTACCGATATTCGTTGGCTCTTACATCTTATTTCTTCCTCATAGAGGAAATAAGGTGTTTAAGTGGTATGCTATATGTATTTGCTTGTTAGAACTCCTTTTAATGACCCACATTTTCTGTCATCATTTCCAATTGGACGATCCATTAATCCAATTGGAAGAAGATTTTAAATGGATAGATATTTTGGATTTTCACTGGAGACTGGGAATCGATGGACTTTCCATAGGACCCATTTTACTGACAGGATTTATCACCAGTTTAGCTACTTTAGCAGCTTGGCCAGTTACTAAAAATTCACACTTGTTCTATTTCCTCATGCTAGCAATGTACAACGATCAAATAGGACCATTTTCTTCTCGAGACCTTTTACCTTTTTTTATGATGTGGGAGTTAGAATTAATTCCTGTTTATTTACTTTTATCCATGTGGGGAGGAAAGAAACGTCTCTATTCGGCGACAAAGTTTATTTTGTACACGGCGGGGGGCTCCATTTTTCTTTTAATAGGAGTTCTGGGTATGGGTTTATATGGTTCTAATGAACCCACATTAGATTTTGGAAAATTAGCTAATCAATCATATCCTGTGGCATTAGAAATAATATTATATTTTGGATTCCTTATTGCTTATGCCGTCAAATTGTCGATTATACCTCTACATACTTGGTTACCCGATACCCATGGAGAAGCACATTACAGTACATGTATGCTTCTAGTTGGAATCTTATTAAAAATGAGAGCATATGGACTTATTCGAATCAATATGGAATTATTATCCCACGCTCATTCCATATTTTCTCCCTAGTTGGTAATAGTAGGAACTATTCAAATAATCTATGCTGCTTCGACCTCTCTCGGCCAACGGATTTTGAAAAAGAGAATAGCCTATTCTTCTGTATCTCACATGGGTTTTACAATTATAGGAATTGGTTCCATAACCGGAATCGGGCTCAATGGTGCTATTTTACAAATACTCTCTCATGGATTTATTGGTGCTGCACTTTTTTTCTTGACGGGAATGACTTGTGATAGAATAGGTTTTGTTTATCTCGACGAGATGGGGGGGGGGGGGGGGGATATCGATCCCAATGCCAAAACTTTTAACCATGTTCAGTAGTTTTTTGATGGCTTCTCTTGCATTGCCAGGAATGAGTGGTTTTGTTGCAGAATCATTAGTTTTTTTTGGAATAATTACTAGTAAAAAATTTCTTTTAATGCCAAAAATACTAATTACTTTTGTAATGGAAATAGGAATGATATTAACTCCTATTTATTTATTATCTATGTTACGTCAAATGTTCTATGGATATAAGTTATTTCATGTTAAAAATTCCAATTTTTTTGATTCTGGACCACGAGAACTATTTGTTTCAATCTGTATCTTTCTACCCATACTAGGGACTGGTATTTATCCTGATTTCATTCTTTCGTTATCAGTTGATAGGGTACAAGCTATACTATCTAATTATTTTTATCGATAGTTGTAACGACCTATTCTATTGGTCGATTTATCGTCACGTCGCGCCTGTCGTTACTCACCTGGTCTTCCCACCCCTGGAAGTGAGTTTTTGCCTTCCCCAAGATTCGAACTCTAGACCTCCAGGCTAAGTACTAAAGTTTATGAATCATGGTAACCAAGTGATCCTGTCACGCCCCCGGGAGTATGCCGTGCCGAAAATCAAACGGACGGAATCTCCCCTGTATGTGGCAACATCTCGGGTTAATATAAGGCCCGTAGGCCCACAACAACAATATAATGAAGAGATAAATATATATCAACACACAGCGGAAATAGAAAACACATACCCACAACAAAATATACCAAAACATATGGGTGTACACCCCCTGACAAGACCACAGTACTAAAATTCGTACATAAAACATCGACACAAAATGACGTCCACAACAAAAAGACGGAGTCCATACAAAGAACAAAATCCATGACACCAATACAAATCACAAATCCTCGGGAGACTCAAAATGTGGAGATGAATATCTCTACGTACAGGCGACGTAAAAACCTGTGGTCCGTGGGAGTGAGTAAAACTCAGCAGATAATAGATAAACATGTATATTAATATCACATGTATTTTGACAGTAAAATCTACAGGTATCACTAGCATGATAATATATATATCCATGTATATACCATCTAACCAAAAGTCAATATGAACTGCAGACATACCTGAACGTCTGCTACGCTACACCTATCCAACTTGAGCACATATACACAACATATGGTATAAAGAATAGAACTAACTCATACTACATCCTGCTATGGGTCAAGGGTATCACAGTGAATAACTAACCAGTATACAAGTGATGGCCTACTACCATACAGAAGAATGTAATAACATGTATGAATATGTGCAAACAAATGCAACAAACGTAGTACATACAAATGCAGCATCACAATAAGCATATCTATATATAGACTGCATCTATATACTTATGCTAATCACAATCAACCATATATATATATACATGCATATATGTATATATATATGGTAATATGCAAAAATGCCATAAGTCGGCAATGCAGTATGCATGGTCATGTCGGCTCACCCTAAAGCTACCACGACCCCAGTGTGGCCTCGGTGGCTTGAGCATGACGACTGTCCCAACTCAACACCAACCACTACTCTCGAGTGGCCGAGTGGGCAGTATGATCGAGTAGCATATAAGCGTAAAGAGCAAGCTACACGATGGGGGTCCCTGCTGTTGGCCACTCCGACAGTCACTACCCATGAGTGGTCGAGTGCCACACACGCAGGACTACGACACGCAAATCCAACTATCACCGTCTGTAGTGATAGAGTGCGGCACTACAATGCTCTGCCCTCACACCGGTTACTCCTCCTATGAGTAACCGTGGAGGCAGGATGACTGGCGACACTCTCAACCACAAGGGAGACATCGTCGCCAGCGTGCATGCAAATGACATGAATGTAAGGTCTCACAAACAGACATCCACCATAGACTCTCTATTCTACAGAGGGTCGTGCTAACCAGATCAACGCACTCTCTATCCTGTAGAGAGTCGTGCTCAACTGATCGTATCAGACTAGGACCACCGGTCCGTAGCGACACCCTAAATACCATTCACCCGACCATTTACATAATGCAGGGTCGGTAGAAACATGCACTCTAAGGGGTACTAGAACTAACTCTAGGTTCAAGGCATCATCTACCTACGGATGACCTTTTTGCCCAATTTACAATCAGGTCGTCATCCGGACTTTACTACTTGTACTTAACTTAAACAAATTCTAAGTTATTTACATCATCTATATGTATAACTCCTAATCATGGTAATATAAACATGATAGCAGCAAGGAGTTAATAGCCAACGGATAAAGTATTAAGCATAAGATAAATAGAACAGGGTCAAGGTAACATGATCATTTAAGATGATCATGCCTCTAAATCTATATGCATTAACTACCTGACCAGGGTAGGAATTACCCACCTGTTGTAAATGCTCGTAGCAATGAAATCCTCACGGCCGCGGACCTGTCTCGTATCCACGTCCTGCAAATAGCATCAATTACATTTTAGTACAAGCAGACTACAAAATACGAATTAATTACTATATCGTTCTTATAGTCGCATTCTTTTATCGACTTACTGTAAAATACCATGAATAAAATTTTTTTGGAAAGATTAGTATCCCTATTATTCGTAGTTAGAGAACTTATTTTTTAGGGATTAATTTAAACCATGGTTAGTATTTAATTTAATCAAACCTTGGTTTAATTAATGGTCAAGGGGGGTTAATTGAATCTAGGGTTAAAGGATTATAGGATCTTTAAACCCAACCCAATATGAGGAAACCCGATTCGTTTCCTTCCCATTAAACTCCCCTTTTCGTCCGTTTCTTCACTGCACGCACGCCGAAATCTCTTCCTTTGGTTTCTCTTCTTCTCCAACGCAGTCGGTGACTGAAATCTCCCTCTCCTCTCGCTCGTTTTCTCTCCTTTTCCGCATGACCGCTTCGATTCCTGCCGCCCGGAGATTCATCGGCTCCTTTGCTCGAGTGGACGGTGATAGGGTGCTCGTGGATAGACCAGAGCAACGAAGGAGGCTCTCAATTTTGGGGGCTTGGGTCAACGGCGGCGACACTGTGCTCGGGTAGGGAAGACGACGACTAGCTGCCGGAGCCAGAGTTTCCAGCGTGAGCTAGGGCAGTGCGTCAGGGGGCTTTGATTTCGTCGGTGAGCAGAGCAGTCAGTTGGGGGCTCTCGATCTTGGCAGGTGAATAGGGCAGGTAAGCATGGATCTCTCCATCAGTAGGTTTCTCCTTCCCCATCTACGATGAATTTCCATCTCCGACCAATTTCGTTCCTTCTGTGATTACAGCCATCTTCGAGTTTTCCCTCACGATTCTAACCTCCGTTGCCGATCAACACTGGAACAAGGTAAGATGTGGATGTTTCTTGCAGTGGACGGGATTTTAGAATTCTGTGGATTTACCGTGACCTAACCTGAGTTTGGGCAGTGGTAGGTTTCGACGGACGGTGGAACTAGGGATTGTTCTGTTGGTGGAGACTCCAATCGTTGGTAAGCACGATTCCTTTCCAATTTGTTCTGTCATTCCAGTCCGATTTGTTGAATCGCTATGAGAATATTGAATTTCCTTATGTGTTATGGCTGTAATTGTAGTTGCTATAGGCGGTTGGAAGTTGATTCACGAAACTAGGGCAGCAAGGAACTGATCGGGCAAAACTGAGCCATTGGGGGAAAGTTCCAACCGTTGGTAAGCTTGGTTTATCACATGTTCATTAGGGAATGTTGCTAATTGAATTTCTATTATCGCACAACTGTGAGTGATCGGAGGAATGGAGTAGGCTGTGAGTGGTGGTTAGCCGGTTGTGAGGTTTTGTTGATTGTTTAACCCGGCTGTGAAGCAGTATCTTTGGTTGGGCTACGAAAAGAGATGTGTATCGGTGTGAATATGGGTTAGATTTATACTTAATTTGTTAGTAATCCTGTTACATCAATTAAGTATAAAAAGATTAAATCTACATGAGATTGATTTGGTTGAATGGGTATGAAGTTGGATAAGTAGGTTAGCACTTTTGCTAATTGAAAGGGTGAGTTAAATTAAATAGTCAAGCTTAACTCTTTGAGCTTCTAATTTGTATTTGATAAAGGGACGCGAATATGGAAACGATAGAATAGTAAATGATATACATCTATTGTCATGTGCTTGAACTTAATGCATATCATGGTTTGTGCAGGACGTGGATACGAGCGGGGACCCTTGTAGTGAGGATTTATATTGTCACGAGCTTCTTATCGGTGGAGTAATTCCTACTACAGTCGTAGTTAATGCATACAAATTTAGAGGCATGATCATCTTAAATGATCATGTTACCTTGACCCTGTTCTATTTATCTTATGCTTGATACTTTATCCGTTGGCTATTAACTCCTTGCTACTATCATGTTTATGTTACCATGATTAGGAGTTATACATATAGATGATGTAAATAACTAAAAATTTGTTTAAGTTAAATACAAGTAGTAAAGTCCGGATGACAACCTGATTGTAAATTGGGCAAAAAGGTCATCCGTAGGTAGATGATGTCTTGAACCTAGAGTTAATTCTAGTACCCCTTAGATTGCATGTTTCTACCGACCATGCATTATGTAAATGGTCGGGTGATTGGTATTTAGGGTGTCGCTACGGACCGGTGGTCCTAGTCTGATACGATCAGTTGAGTACGACTCTCTATAGGATAGAGAGTGCGTTGATCTGGTTAGCACGACCCTCTGTAGAATAGAGAGTCTATAGTGGATGTCTGTTTGTGAGACCTTATATTCATGTCATTTGCATGCACGCTGGCGATGATGTCTCCCTTGTGGTTGAGAGTGTCGCCAGTCATCCTGCTTCCACGGTTACTCATAGGAGGAGTAACCGGTGTGAGGGCAGAGCATTGTAGTGCCTCACTCTATCACTACAGGCGGTGATAGTTGGATTTGCATGTCATAGTCCTGCGTGTGTAGCACTCGACCACTCATGGGTAGTGACTGTCGGAGTGGCCAACAGCAGGGACCCCCATCGTGTAGCTTGCTCTTTACGCTTATATGCTACTCGATCATACTGCCCACTCGGCCACTCGAGAGTAGTGGTTGGTGTTGAGTTGGGACAGTTGTCATGCTCGAGCCACCGAGGCCACACAGGGGTCGTGGTAGCTTTAGGGTGAGCCGACATGACCATGCATACTGCATTGTCGACTTATGGCATTTTTGCATATTACCATATATATACATATATGCATGTATATATATATATGGATGATTGTGATTAGCATACGTATATAGATGTAGTCTATATATAGATATGCTTATTGTGATGTTGCATTTGTATGTACTATGTTTGTTGCATTTGTTTGCACATATTCATACATGTTATTACAATCTTCTGTATGGTAGTAGGCCATCCCTTGTATACTGGTTAGTTATTCACTGTGTTACCTTGACCCATAGCAGGATGTAGTATGAGTTAGTTTTATTCTTTATACCATATGTTGTGTATATGTGCTCAGGTTGGATAGGTGTAGCGTAGCAGACGTTCAGGTATGTCTGCAGTTCATATTGACTTTTGCTTAGATGTTATATACATGGATATATATATTATCATGCTAGTGATACCTGTAGATTTTACTGTCAAAATACATGTGATATTAATATACATGTTTATCTATTACCTGCTGAGTTTTACTCACTCCCACGGACCCTGGGTTTTTCTGTCGCCTAGGTAACAGGTAGAGATCTTCGTGACGACTTGGAGCTGCACCGGCGATCCATCCCATCTCCACATTTTGAGTCTCCTGAGGATTTGTGTTTGTCTTATGGATTTTTTATTCTATGTCATTGACTCAAGTTTATGTATGGACTTCGTCGTTATGTTGTGGACCTTGTTTTGTGTCGTTGCTTTATGTACTATTTTAGTACTGTAGTTTTGTCAGGTGGTGTACACCTCTATGTTTTTGGTATTCTTGTTGCGATATGTGTTTATGTTTCCGTTGTGTGTGTTTGATATACTTATATCTGTTTATTATGTTGTTGTTGTGGGCCTACGGGCCTTGTATTAACCCGAAATGTTGCCACGTACAGGGGAGATGTCGTCCGTTTGATTTTCAGCATGGCATACTCTCGGGGGCGTGACAACTTTAGGATCACTTGGTTACCAGGATTCATAAACTTTAGTACTTAGCCTGGAGGTCTAGAGTTCGAATCTTGGGGAAGGCAAAAACCCACTTCCAGGGGTGGGAAGTCCAGGTGAGTAAAGACGGGCCAACAGGGGCGACGGTCGTCGACCAATAGGGGTCGCCGAATTCCGCCAATAGGGGCCCGGTCGTTACACTTACTACTTAGGAACATCTCCTAAATTATCCAAGGTCGATTTACTATAACCAACCTTCACATTAGACCCTCAACTGGTACGGTTAACATCATAATTAAAAATCCCCCATTTCCAATTAACCACTACACCAGTCTATACATTCAATTCCATACTAACCGGACATTCCTACACTTATTTCTACTAAACAACCCCTTCTCACAGCTAACTCCATCAACCTTTCCCACTGTTAATTAGCTAACTCAAAGGCAACAATGAACTGATCTGCACGGATAGAACTAAAAAGGAAAATAGTTTTCTTACCGGCAATTTGATTTTCATCGGCAGCACAAACCTTCCAATCATCAATCTACCGATAGAAGCCCCTGCTCCAAATTTCGCAATGGTGTCAGCCAAGAACAGAATATCGCAGTACCTATGGAGGACTAGGCTTACCGGATAGTTAGAATTTCACCGGCCGAGTAATCCTCCAAATTCGACAGCCAACCCCTCCTACTTCTTGTTCACCGATTCTGCCCAAACACAAATTTGGTCACGGCAAATCCACAGAACATCTACTCTTGTTCAAGGTAAGGAGAACCCTAATCAATGCTTACCTCTCCCTGACCACAACCGGCAGTGGACGACTTGGTTCGCCGGAAACCTAGTGACAACACCGCTGCACTAATCACCCCCGGTTTGTGAGCTAAACGGAAACAAGAATGTCAGGTGAAGATGGATTTCATCGTAGATGGGAGAAACGAAACCTACTGTTGGAGAGATCCAAGCTCACCTGCCAGATTCACCTGCCAAGAACTCCAGTGCACTAGCTCCGGCGCTGATCGACAGTGAGAACCCCAACCGACGGCTCTTGCTCTGGCGACCACCAGTGTAGTCTCCACTTTGATTGGACCAGCACCCACCTTCGACACCGTGAAATCAAGCACAGTCGTCGGTCCAAGCCTCCAATCGATGACTCTGCTCACCGGAGACCACCCTAGTTGCTTTGGTTTGTCCGCGAGCACCGGCGAGGAAATGTTGGTCACCGCCTTCCACTCGCACAGCGAAGCCGGCAAGCTCTGGGGTAGCAGGAGTCGACGAGATCGCAAGCGGAGAAAAAGGGATCGCGCTGAGGAGTCGCGAGACGCGATCCGCGAAGAAAAATGGAAGAGCTCGGTGAGGAAGAGAGGAAACGTCGGCGATGAGGAGGGGAGGAAATGTGTCGGGGAAAGAAGACTCGCGGCGGCTGGGGAAAAATGCACGGGAGTAAATAAAAGTCGGTGATCGGTGAAAACGAAGGAGATAAGTGCGGCTTGCGTTACGAATGGGGAAACGGATCGGGTTGAGTTTGCTTAATGGGTTGGATCCAAGAAGCCATGAACACTAGATAAATTCAATTAAATCTAGGTTAATTAAACTATTAAAATTTCTCAAGCTAGGTTAGATGTAATTAACTCCTAACAAAATGATTTTTTTTTTATCGTATTTTACATTCTCCCCCACTTATTAAAATTTGGTCCCCAAATTTTGTACTCAAATGCAAAAATTAATTCAAGCATTATTACGAAATAACTACATACCTCCGGTAAACAGATGAGGGTATCGGGCTCGGATAGTATCTTCCAGCTCCCGTGTAGCCTCCTCATCCGTATGATGCTGCCATCCCACCTTTACAAGTCGGATGGTTTTGTTCCGCAACTGTCGCTCCTTGCGACCAAGAATCCGCACTGGAGTCTCCTCATAAGTCGCATTCGCCTGGAGTGGTATCGGAATTTCTTTCAGGACATGGTCAGATCGCGGCACGTATTTCCTCAGCATAGATACATGGAATACGTTGTGAACACCCGCAAGTGTCGGAGGTAAAGCCAACCGATAGGCTACACCTCCAATCCGCTCTAATATCTCAAATGGACCGATGTAACGTGGAGCTAGTTTTCCTTTTAGCCCAAATCTCTTGACTCCTTTGGTGGGTGACACTCGTAGGAATACGTGGTCCCCGACTGAGAATTCCAAAGGCCTTCACCTCCGGTCCGCATAACTTTTCTGCCGGTCCGGTGCCTCAGATAACCGTCGTCTGATCACTCGCACAAACTCTGCATCCTGCTGGATACTCTGAGGCCCCAATATCTGTCGTTCCCTAACTTCCTCCCATAACACAGGAGATCTACAGGGTCTGCCGTATAATGCCTCGAATGGAGCCATCTGGATAGAAGAGTGGTAGCTGTTGTTGTAGGCAAACTCCACTAAAGGAATGTGATCCTCCCAACTGCCACCGAAATCCATGATGCAAGATCTCAATAGATCCTCTAGAGTCTGAATGGTACGTTCGGACTGTCCGTCTATCTGCGGATGAAAGGCTGTACTGAGTCGAAGCTCTGTGCCCATGGCCTGCTGCAGACTCTGCCAGAATCGCGAAGTAAATCGCGGATCTTTATCAGATATAATACTCAATGGTACTCCATGCAATCTGATGATATCTCGACAGTACAATTCCGCTAGACGATCCAATGAGTCCGTCTCACATATCGGAAGAAAGTGAGCAGATTTGGTTAATCAATCCACGATCACCCAAATCGCAGTATGTCCTTTACGGGTTCTGGGTAATCCCGTAACAAAATCCATCGTGATATTTTCCCACTTCCATTCCGGGATCTGAATTTCCTGAAGTAATCCAGCAGGTTTCTGATGTTCAACCTTCACTTGCTGGCATACTAGACATCGTGCCACAAAATCTGCAATATCCCATTTCATACCGTTCCACCAGTATAAGCGCTTCAAATCTCGGTACATCCGTGTACCACCAGGATGTATAGCAAATCTCGACTGATGTGCTTTCTGTAGCAGTTCTTTCTTAACTGGGTGTGTGTCCGGAACACATAGTCGTCCTCGGAAACGAAGTACACCATTCTTATCACTCGAGAAATCTGTCTGACGTTCTGAGTCTATCGTGCTGCTCAAGAACTGCAGATGCTGATCACTGACTTGTGCTTCCTTGATCCTCTCGGCAATAGCGGAATGGGCAACCATAGATACCAATATCCCTCGGGATGTTTGACCGTGTTCAGATAGTCCCGACTCTGAGAACTGTCGAACTAGGTCAGTAACTGCTGTCAGATGACTCGCCAGAACTCCACGAGACTTCCTGCTCAGCGCATCCACTACCACATTGGCTTTTCCCGGATGATACTGGATGGTGCAGTCGTAATCCTTCAGATACTCCATCCATCGTCTCTATCTCAGATTCAGCTCTTTCTGTGTGAACAGATACTTCAGACTTTTATGGTCTGTGTAGATCTCAAAGGTAATCCCATACAAGTAGTGCTTCCATATCTTCAATGCGAAAATAATGGCGGCTAACTTCAGATCGTGCACTGGGTAATTTCTCTCGTGATCTTTTAGTTGACGGGAGGCATAAGATACCACACGGTTGGACTGCATCAGAACTGCTCCCAACCCTTGGATAGAAGCATCCGTATAGAGAACCATCCCATCAACACTAGAAGGAATCACTAAGATAGGTGCAGAAACTAGCCATCGCTTAAGCTCCTGGAAGCTAGTTTCACAGGCCTCTGACCAGGTGAACTTGACCCCTTTGCGTGTCAAACAAGTGAGTGGCATGGCGATACTTGAGAATCCCTCCACGAACCTCCGATAATACCCGCCATACAAACTACTTAACCTCTCAGATCGATTTCTTGGCCAAGCCCAACCGGGTAACGCTTCAATCTTCGGGATCTACAGAATACTCTATTGACAATTACATGTCCAAGAAAACCCACCGAGATAAACTGTAACGCATACTTAAGTAAATTTGGCATATAACCGCCTCGCCGCAACGTCTCTAATACTATCCGCAGATGTTGTTCATGCTCTTCCTCGGATCGAGAATAAATCAATATGTCATCAATGAACACGATCACGAACTGATCTATATACCTCAGGAATACTCGGTTCATTAAGTCCATAAATACAGCTGGGGTATTCGTGAGACCGAAAGGCATCACTAGAAACTCGTAATGCCCATAATGGGTGCGGAAAGCTGTTTTCTGAACATCCTCATCTCTTATCCGAAGCTGATGATATCCTGAGCGTAGATCAATTTTAGAATACACACATGTATCCTTCAGCTGATTGAACAAATCTTCTATCCTCGGCAGTGGATATTTGTTCTTAACTATGACTGCATTCAGTTGCCGATAGTCAATACATAACCGCAACGATCCATCCTGTTGGTGATCGATTGGCCGGCTAGAGGGGGGTGAATAGCCCTCGTTCGATGGTCGTCGTATTTTGCTCTTCTACAAAAATGTTAGCGCAAGCGGAATATACAAATACAAACAAAGACAAACAAAATATAAGCAAGCAATACAAACACCGAGATATAACGTGGTTCACGGCTACGCCGCTAATCCACGGTCCAATTCATCCACGGTGAATCACTCCGTAATCTATCCACTAGATCTCTCCTTTGCACAAAGCTAGGTGGAGGTAACCTCTTTACAATCAACACTCCTCTTACAAGAATAATGAAAATAAGCTTGGGTAAGAGGATGGAAAGCTTTAGGGAACTTTGGGAGAGTGTTAGAGTGTAAGCATTAGCCTCCCAAACCCTTACCCCCTTCCTTTTTATAGAGGAAGAGGGTTTCTTCCCGTTGACAGAGCGATCGGTGATGGCACCCATCACGGTCGGTCGGCCGTAGTCGCTCAATAACGGCCGCTTTCCACGTTGGATACTATCCGCGGCATCGGCATCACCGATCGATGGCACCATCGATCGACCGGTGCTCGATCGGTCGAGTGCCCAAGTCGACTCCATTCGCGTGCCGCACTATCGATCGATCGTCGCCCTTCATGCCGTCGATCAAGCCATCAGTCGACTGCCCATGCTGGCAGTCGACTGATCAACTTGATTCAGCCACATTAGACCAGTCGATCGACCCATCGACTCAGAGCAGTCGACTGCCATGACATGGCAGTCGACTGGTGTCGGGAAAACTCATCCGACACTTGGCCAAATGGCCAAGTTTCACCTAAGAGCTACCCTTCCCGGGTTACAATCGCTCACTCTCATCCCTCGGAGTCCCTCGCCTTCGAAGTTCTCTTCGTTCGCGGCCACGTCCCTCGGCAGCATCAGGCGCACGGCTCTGCAATGCTCCTTCGCGTCTCTTGCCTCGAAGTCTACTTCCTCCGGCTTCACTCCAAGCTCCTCGTCCGGCGGTCCCTCGGATGCTCCAAGCGCACGGCTTCCGCAAAGCTATCCTTCACCGACTCAAGGCACGAGTCATGAGATGTGAAACTCGCCATGGCTCCATGTGCGAATTACTAAGTCCTGCACGACTTCAACGCACATATCAAATCAACAATATCAACCTAACTTAACCCTTTGCCACACCATCAAAACCATATCACGACAAGAGATTGCCCTAACAATCTCCCCCTTTTTGATGTGTGGCAATCCGTTTAAGTTAGGTAAAAAACATTTGATATAAATTTGTAAGGAGAGAAAGCATGTAAACATAAACATTTGATAGCAACATGCAACTCCCCCTAAATCTCTGAAACTCCCCCTTAATTGAAACTCCCCCTTAATCTCTCCCCATATCATAATTAACTTAAACATATTCATTTCTCCCCCTTTGACACCATCAAAAACATGAATACTAAGTTAAGAGCATATGGCATCAAGTCTAATAGAAAGAAAATACCACAAGTTGATAGAAAATTGGAATTCAGCCATTCATCTTGATGATAGGCCATCAATGATCGTTCGGATACCCGATCGGACGCGTGATTTTCGGAATCTTTGATTTTTCTGGCCGAAATTCAGAAATGCATAAAAAATTCCAGAAAATTTGAAAAATCATGAAATTTGGGGAACACATTTCATTTAAGTATATCTTTCAGGGAAAAATAGTTTTTCATGAAAAATCATTATATTTCCTCGTTTTTGCCAAAAATCCAAAAGCTTTAAAAACTACTAGGTTTTTGATCATGATAGTATCTATTTTAACACCTAGTCTTGCATCCAATTGTTTCAAAACATGAATATATGTATTTTAAAGTAAGAGATTGTTTTGAAAACATATGAAATATCCAACCATGATCTTTGGGCAATATGTCTATGAATTAAACATAAGTCTTCCCCATGATTGGTCTATTATTGCTATTTTGATACTTTAAATGACCATCTAAATGCCATAGGCATTAGTGGACATTTGTATCATCCTAACATCTCACTCATGCTAAGTTTTCAATCAAGTTAGCCTATAGTGAGTGTGAGATGCATCCTAGGGGGGGGGGGGGGGTATTTGTATATACTTAACCAATATGTTCATGCAATTCTATCATGGTTAAGTGTCAACCTAATAATCCTCATGATCATAAAGACATATATGAATGAATTCTACATTATGATCATGAACCTCATGTATTCATCAATTAATAGTCATGCATTAGGTATTATATGATGATAATAAACAAAGTATTACCTAAAGCATGATTCAAACCTATTTCTTATGATTATGTGTCCAATTTCAAAATCATAAATCATGATTGTAAATATACATAGGAATTATATCAATCATCATGATTTAAGCATTATTACCTATTTATGGGCACGTTATCATCACCCAATACTATTCTAAAAATGTTGTCCCGCCATCCTAAGTCAACCACAATATGATATAGGTCAAGTTCATATGGTTGACTACCCTAGGGTTATCCTAACCCTTAAGGATGGATTTTGGAACCCAAAATAGATTTTTGCCTATGGGGTTCACTAGAAATTCCTTGGGGATCCATTTCTTAGCTATTACTTTGTTTTTGTCTTGTCCCCTAGCAATTAGGCATTTATAGGCCTTCTCATTTTTCTTCTCTTTATATCCTAGGCCCTTCTTGTTAAAACTTGCCCTTTGGCTCCCTATGATCATATTCAAAGTGTTGGAGCCTATTGTGAATTTTTCTAGGGCTTTTGTTAAATAGTCTACCTTTTCCCTTAATGCCCTATTTTCCTCTATGCATGCATCATTAACATCCAAAGGCATATAATCATGTGAGCATGCATCATCATGGCAAGAAGAAGCATTATCATTTAAGCATGCATTTTCTAGCTTATTTTCCAATGCCTTAATTTTATCTAGCATGCTCTTATTTTTCTTTTTCATGCCAAATAAGTCCTTAGTTAAACTAGAAATTATGGAAACTATTTTCTTAGGAGAGGCTTTCGTTACCATAGTTTCCATGTCCTCTTCTTCTTCTTCGGATGATGAGGATGTAGAAGCTCCCCCTTCATTTGAGCTCTCCCCACTTGAGCTTGATTCTTCATTTGAGGAGGAGGAGCAGTCCGAGTCATGAAGAGCCATTAGTGCTAGGTTGGAGTAGACATGCTCTTCTTCTTCGGATGAGGAGGCGGAAGCAACGTCATCCCATGTCTTGGCTTTGAGTGCCATGGCCTTCCCTTTTCCTTTTGCCTTCTTTTCTTCTTCCTTTTTCTTGCTCCCCTTCTTCCTCTTTTCTTCTTTCTTGCTCTTGTTTAGGAGGGGACAATTATCCCTTATATGTCCCTCTCCTTGGCAATTATAGCATATGACCTTCCCCCTTGGTCTTCTATTCCTATCATAAGATTTATCAAATCTAAGATTCTTAAATGCACGTCTTACCTTCCTTACCATGTAGGCTTCTTCCGTGCTATCCATGGAGGAGGTAGAGGCTTCATCGGATGAGGAGAAGGGGATTTCCATCTTCTTTTTCCCTTTGTTGGCCATCAAGGCTACTCCCCTTGAAGTTTGGACTCTAGGCTCTTCTTGTATACCTTCAAGCCTTGTCTCATGAAGCTCCATGGTTGAAAAGAATTCCTCCAAGGTGCTTACTTCTAGGTTCTTGGAGATGTAAAATGAGTCCACCATGGAGCTCCATCTTGAGGACCGGGAAAAGGCATCTATGGCCTTCATTACCATATCCCGGTTCGATAGCTTCTCACCTACACTCGTTAGCCCAATTAATATTTCTTTAAATCTAGAATGTAGGGAAGTTACCTTTTCTCCCTTTTCAAGCTTGATATTTGATAATTGGGAGCGGAGGAGATCTCTTCTTGCTAGCTTTGCCTCCGAAGTGCCTTCATGAAGTTCAACCAACTTCTCCCACATCTCCTTGGCACTTGAGCACTCCCCTATTCTATTTACTTCTTGTTGAGGGAGCACATTGTATAGGTGGTGCTTGGCCTTTGAATTTGCCAAGTATTCTTCTCTTTGCCTTTTGCTCTACCTCGATTTCTCCAATGGCTCCCCATACTCGTTCCTAGGCAACTCGAAATCGTTTTCCATTATTAAAAGGATTTCAAAGTCGGTTTCGAAGAATACCTCCATTCTCTTTTTCCACCAAGAGAATTCGCCGTCGAACTTCGGAGGGTGGATGTTTGAGCCGGCCATTTACTTGTTGAAGTGCTCTCGCGGCGGTTAGTCCTTGAAGAGCGACCTCGCTCTGATACCACTTGTTGGTGATCGATTGGCCGGCTAGAGGGGGGTGAATAGCCCTCGTTCGATGGTCGTCGTATTTTGCTCGTCTACTAAAACGTTAGCGTAAGCGGAATATACAAATACAAACAAAGACAAACAAAATATAAGCAAGCAATACAAACACCGAGATATAACGTGGTTCACGGCTACACCGCTAATCCACAGTCCGATTCGTCCACGGTGAATCACTCCGCAATCTATCCACTAGATCTCTCCTTTGCACAAAGCTAGGTGGAGGTAACCTCTTTACAATCAACACTCCTCTTACAAGTATAATGAAAATAAGCTTGGGTAAGAGGATGAAAAGCTTTAGGGAACTTTGGGAGAGTGTTAGAGTGTAAGCAGCCTCCCAAACCCTTACCCCCTTCCTTTTTATAGAGGAAGAGGGTTTCTTCCCGTTGACACGGGCGTCGGTCGATGGCACCCATCGATCGGGTTACGTAGCCGTTGCCCAATAACGGTCGCTTTCCACGTTGGATACTATCCAACGGCACTAGCATCAGTCGACTAATGGCACCATCAGTCGACTGGTGCTCGATCAGTCGAGTGCCCAGTCGAGTCGACTCCATTCTATGCCCGTGCACAGTGCTATCAATCGACTGCCGTCCCTTGGCGATCGATCAAGCCATCGATCGATCGCCCATCTTGGCGGTCGATCAACTTGATTCAGCCACATTAGACCAGTCGATCGACCCATCGACTTAGAGCAGTCGACTGCCATGACATGGCAGTTGACTGGTGTCGGGAAAACTCATCCGACACTTGGCCAAATGGCCAAGTTTCACCTAAGAGCTACCCTTCCCGGGTTACAATCGCTCACTCTCATCCCTCGGAGTCCCTCGCCTTCGAAGTTCTCTTCGTTCGCGGCCACGTCCCTCGGCAGCATCAGGCGCACGGCTCTGCAATGCTCCTTCGCGTCTCTTGCCTCGAAGTCTACTTCCTCCGGCTTCACTCCAAGCTCCTCGTCCGGCGGTCCCTCGGATGCTCCAAGCGCACGGCTTCCGCAAAGCTATCCTTCACCGACTCAAGGCACGAGTCATGAGATGTGAAACTCGCCATGGCTCCATGTGCGAATTACTAAGTCCTGCACGACTTCAACGCACATATCAAATCAACAATATCAACCTAACTTAACCCTTTGCCACACCATCAAAACCATATCACGACAAGAGATTGCCCTAACACATCCTTCTTCTTGACAAAGAGTACCGGTGCTCCCCATGGTGAAACACTAGGTCGGATGAATCCATTATCCAGCAACTCCTGCAGTTGAACTTTAAGTTCATTCAGTTCCTTTGGTGCCATCCGATAAGGAGGTTTCGATATAGGCGCAGTTCCTGGAATCACCTCTATCGCAAATTCGACTTGCCTAGGAGGTGGCAAGCCTGGAAGTTCATCTGGAAATACATCTGGATACTCTCTGACTACTCGCACATCAGAGAGAGGTGGTAGTCCTTCGTTCTCAACCTTGACCAGAGATAGCAAATAACCCTGAAAAACCTGGGCCAATAGCTTCTGAGCCTGTAGGGACGATATAATAGATAATCCATCATCTCTGGTACCAACAAATTCCCAAGCTGGTTGATCTGGTGGTCAGAATGTCACCACTCGTGCTCTACAATCCACTGTAGCGTGATAAGCGGCCAACTAGTCCATACCGAGAATAATATCGAACTCTATCATTTCCTACACTTGAAGATCCACTGTAAGGATATGCCCGTCAAAGTCTAATGGGCAACCCTTGATTTCTTGGTGGCTAGTTAGCACCTCTCCTGATGGCAAGGATACTGCTAACCCACAAGAACGAACCCTGGGGATTCTTCCAACTCTACTCAGAAATACTCTAGATACAAATGAATGGGAACTACCTGTATCTATCAACGTATCAGCATATATAGAATAAACTGAAACCATACCGCGTATGACTGATCCATCAGCCCGCTGTGCCTCCTCTCTAGTGATAGCAAAGACTCGTCCAGTCTCTATATTCGTCGGCTGCATCCCGGACGAAGTAGTAGTGTGCCTCCACTCCGGCTGGATCTGGCTCTGTGATACTGGAGGCTGAGTAGCCGGTGCAGGCATAAGGTATCCCTGAGAGCTGGCTGGTAACGACGGCGGTGCAGATACCCCTGGGTAGTAGATCACCGGAGATGCAGGATACTGGATCGCTGTCGGCATTACTGTAGGAGCGCTTCCCTGCATCTGATATAAGTGTGCTGGTGGAGGTACTGGCTGCCTCTGTCCATAAGACTGCATACGCGGTGCTGTCCTCTGCTGTCGCTGCTGGTTGGACTGTCTTCCCTTATTAGAGCTACCAGGAAACTCCAACTGTGCTCTCAACGTACAGTCTCGGCTAGTATGTCCGGGTTGCTTGCAATAGTAGCAAACCGGCTGCTCCAAAGGACACTCTGGAGCTCTATGACTTCCGGAGCCGCATTTATAACATCCAGTTCTGCTCTGACTCTTACGGTTCTTCTGAGACCCTCCAGAGAACTCTGATGCTGGACGCTTCCCTTTCTGCGATCTAGCTGACCCTTCTGTCGCACCTCGTGTAGTTCCTTTTTGCTCCCCTTTCTTCTGAGTCCCAAGTTCTGCTTTTCTCCTCAGAGATTTGCTGGGAAGTCATCTCGATAAAGAGGGCATGGTCCAATGCCTCCCTGTAGGAAGTAATGCTAGATCCTGACATCCTCGCTCTGATATAAGCTGCTAGCCCCTGGGTGAACTGGTACATCCGGTCTGAATCCTGTTCTACCATATGAGAGAAGAACTCTGATAGTCTGGTAAACTCTGCGTTGTACTCCATAACAGAACGATCACCTTGCTTCAGGTTTAGAAACTCCTGACGACGTGCTATAGAAAACGCCGAAGAAAAGTACTGCCTCCAGAAAGCGTCTCGAAAGCTGGCCCAAGTAATCCCATGCTCCCTAGATAGAGTCTTCTGCAATTTCCACCAAGTGATAGCCTGATCTCTGAGATGATATGCAGCAAGGCCCACCTTCTCCACATCTGTGAAGTTCATATACTCGAAGGTGTCTTCCATATTTTCCAGCCAAGATCGGGCAATCCATGGGTCAGACTCCCCTCGGAACAAGGTGAACTTCTCCTTGGCTGATCATGCTAACACGAGTATCCGTGACTTATCATTGAGCCTACTGGACTCTGTGGGCTCTGGCGTAGTCAGTGGAGTATCCGGATTCTGAGGCTCTGAATCACCAATAGGGGTTTGCTGAGGTGGTGCTTGAGTAGCAGGCTCAGCCTCAACGGTATCTCGTCCCCTCCCTCTAGCTACTCGCCTGGATGGACAACCTCGACCACGAGTCTGAACAGGTGGCATAACTCTGACAGTATTCACCTGTTGAACAAGTCTAGATAAGCATTTAACTAAAGTATAAATTATCAGGAATACTTACTTCGTGTTGCCCGGAGATTATGCCGCTGTCAATCCCATCTCACAAAAACCAAAACCGAAAAATATACCGACTCCCGAGAATCCAAGACTCGAAAACAAAATCATTGTATGGCATCGCAGAACCTTCTCACGATTAATAAAGTTGTCACGCCCCCGGGAGTATGCCGTGCCGAAAATCAAACGGACGACATCTCCCCTGTACGTGGCAACATCTCGGGTTAATACAATGCCCGTAGGCCCACAACAACAATATAATGAACAGATAAATATATATCAACACACAGCGGAAATAGAAAACACATACCCGCAACAAAATATACCAAAACATACGGGTGTACACCCCCTGACAAGACCACAGTACTAAAATTCGTACATAAAATATCGACACAAAATGATGTCCACAACATAAAGACGAAGTCCATACATAGAACAAAATCCATGACACCAATACAAATCACAAATCCTCGGGAGACTCAAAATGTGGAGATAGGATGGATCGCCGGCGCAGCTCCAAGTCATCACGAAGATCTCTACCTATTACCTGGGCGACAGAAAAACCCTGGGTCCGTGGAAGTGAGTAAAACTCAGCAGGTAATAGATAAACATGTATATTAATATCACATGTATTTTGACAGTAAAATCTACAGGTATCACTAGCATGATAATATATCCATGTATATACCATCTAACTAAAAGTCAATATGAACTGCAGACATACCTGAACGTCTGCTAAGCTACACCTATCCAACCTAAGCACATATACACAACATATGGTATAAAGAATAGAACTAACTCATACTACATCCTGCTATGGGTCAAGGGTATCACAGTGAATAACTAACCAGTATACAAGTGATGGCCTACTACCATACAGAAGAATGTAATAACATGTATGAATATGTGCAAACAAATGCAACAAACGTAGTACAAACAAATGCAACATCACAATAAGCATATCTATATATAGACTGCATCTATATACGTATGCTAATCACAATCATCCATATATATATATACATGCATATATGTATATATATATGGTAATATGCAAAAATGCCATAAGTCGGCAATGCAGTATGCATGGTCATGTCGGCTCACCCTAAAGCTACCACGACCCCAGTGTGGCCTCGGTGGCTCGAGCATGACAACTGTCCCAACTCAACACCAACCACTACTCTCGAGTGGCCGAGTGGGCAGTATGATCGAGTAGCATATAAGCGTAAAGAGCAAGCTACATGATGGGGGTCCCTGCTATTGGCCACTCCGATAGTCACTACCCATGAGTGGTCGAGTTCCACATACGCAGGACTATGACATGCAAATCCAACTATCACCGTCTGTAGTGATAGAGTGCGACACTACAATGCTCTGCCCTCACACCGGTTACTCCTCCTATGAGTAACCGTGGAGGAAGGATGACTGGTGACACTCTCAACCACAAGGGAGACATCGTCGCCAGCGTGCATGCAAATGACATGAATGTAAGGTCTCACAAACAGACATCCACCATAGACTCTCTATTCTACAGAGGGTCGTGCTAACCAGATCAACGCACTCTCTATCCTGTAGAGAGTCGTACTCAACTGATCGTATGAGACTAGGACCACCGGTTCGTAGCGACACCCTAAATACCATTCACCCGACCATTTACATAATGCATGGTCGGTAGAAACATGCACTCTAAGGGGTACTAGAACTAACTCTAGGTTCAAGGCATCATCTACCTACGAATGACCTTTTTGCCCAATTTACAATCAGGTCGTCATCCGGACTTTACTACTTGTACTTAACTTAAACAAATTCTAAGTTATTTACATCATCTATATGTATAACTCCTAATCATGGTAATATAAACATGATAGCAGCAAGGAGTTAATAGCCAACGGATAAAGTATCAAGCATAAGATAAATAGAACAGGGTCAAGGTAACATGATCATTTAAGATGATCATGCCTCTAAATCTATATGCATTAACTACCTGACCAGGGTAGGAATTACCCACCTGTTGTAAATGCTCGTAGCAATGAAATCCTCACGGCCACGGACCTGTCTCGTATCCACGTCCTACAAATAGCATCAATTACATTTTAGTACAAGCAGACTACAAAATACGAATTAATTACTATATCGTTCTTATAGTCGCATTCTTTTATCGACTTACAACTTAGGAACATCTCCTAAATTATCCAAGGTCGATTTACTATAACCAACCTTCACATTAGACCCTCAACTGGTACGGTTAACATCATAATTAAAAATCCCCCATTTCCAATTAACCACTACACCAGTCTATACATTCAATTCCATACTAACCGGACATTCCTACGCTTATTTCTACTAAACAACCCCTTCTCACAGCTAACTCCATCAACCTTTCCCCTTTGTTAATTAGCTAACTCAAAGGCAACAATGAACGATGCGCGCAGACGAACTAAAAAGGAAAATAGTTTGCTTACCGGCAATTTGATTTTCACTGGCAGCACAAACCTTCCAATCCTCAATCTACTGATAGAAGCCCCTGCTCCAAATTTTGCAATGGTGTCTGCCAAGAACAGAATATCGCAGTACCTATGGAGGACTAGGCTTACCGGATAGTTAGAATTTCACCGGCCGAGTAATCCTCCAAATTCGATAGCCAACCCCTCCTACTTCTTGTTCACCGATTCTGCCCAAACACAAATTTGGTCACGGCAAATCCACAGAACATCTACTCTTGTTCAAGGTAAGGAGAACCCTAATCGATGCTTACCTCTCCCTGACCACAACTGGCAGTGGACGACTTGGTTCGCCGGAAACCTAGTGACAACACCGCTGCACTAATCACCCCCGGTTTGTGAGCTAAACGGAAACAAGAATGTTAGGCGAAGATGGATTTCATCGTAGATGGGAGAAACGAAACCTACTATTGGAGAGATCCAAGCTCACCTGCCAGATTCACCTGCCAAGAACTCCAATGCCCTAGCTCCGACGTTGATCGATAGTGAGAACCCCAACCGACGGCTCCTGCTCCGGTGACCACCAGTGTAGTCTCCACTTTGATCAGACCAACACCCACCTTCGACAGCGTGAAATCGAGCACAGTCGTCGGTCCAAGCCTCCAATCGATGACTCTGCTCACCGGCGACCACCCTAGTTGCTTTGGTTTGTCCGCGAGCACCGGCGAGGAAATGTTGGCCGCCGCCTTCCACTCGCACAGCGAAGCCGGCAAGCTCTGGGGTAGCAGGAGTCGACGAGATCGCAAGCAGAGAAAAAGGGATCGCACTGAGGAGTCGCAAGACGCGATCCGCGAAGAAAAATGGAGGAGCTCGGTGAGGAAGAGAGGAAACGTCGGCGATGAGGAGGGGAGGAAACGCGTCGGGGAAAGAAGACTCGCGGCGGCTGGGGAAAAACGCACGGGAGTAAATAAAAGTCGGCGATCGGTGAAAACGGAGGAGATAAGTGCGGCTTGCGTTACGAAGGGGGAAACGGATCGGGTTGAGTTTGCTTAATGGGTTGGATCCAAGAAGCCATGAACACTAGATAAATTCAATTAAATCTTGGTTAATTAAACTATTAAAATTTCTCAAGCTAGGTTAGATGTAATTAACTCCTAACAAAATGATTTTTTTTATCGCATTTTACAATAGTCTTTTATTAATAATAAGGAAATATAATTCTTTTGTCTTTTTATTTTCCTCTTTAAAAAGCCGAATAATGCAAAAGAATAAAATAAAATAAATTAAAAATCTCAATTTAAATCAGATACATGTCGAGTTTTTTAGAACCCTTTGAACAAGGAATGGTTCAAAGGGTTCTAAAAAACTTGCACAAAGAAAGAACTTTCACAATATATAAATATAAGGATGATGTTTTGTTCTTATATGTACTCATTTTTTTATGTAGTTTATTCAATTATTTATTTGTGTATTTTATTCAAGTAGATGTTAATGTGAATGAACCATAACTATGTAGACCTACCCCTAATAGATTGATTCCAAAATAGCATATCCAAATTATAAAGAATCCCATAGAAGCCACAAGTGCTGAATTTGTACCCTGCAAACTTTGATTTGTTCTAGTTCTAGTAAGTAAATAAATTGCGAATATGATCCAAGTAATAAATGCCCAAGTTTCCTTGGGGTCCCAACTCCAATATTGTCACGCCCCGAGAGTATGCCGTGCCGAAAATCAAACGGACGACATCTCCCCTGTACGTGGCAACATTTCGGGTTAATACAAGGCTCGTAGGCCCACAACAAACATCATAATAAGCAAATATAAATATATCAAACACACAGCGGAAACATAAACACATATACAGACATCCAAACCAAAGCACACAGGTGTACACCACCTGATAAGTCGACAATGCTAAATTGTAAACAAAACATCGACACAAAACAAGTCCACGATATAAGACAAGTCCATACATAAACCAAAGTCCATGACAATGAGCAAAATCCATAACAGAAACGAAAATCCTCAGGAGACACGGAAGAAAGCAGAGATGGGATGGATCACCGGCGCAGCTCCAAGCTGTCACGAAGACTTCAACCTGTTACCTGGGCGACAGAAAAACCCAGGGTCCATTGGGGTGGTGAGTACAACTCAGTAGGTAATAGATAAACATATACATTAATATCACATATATTTCGACAGAAAATCTACAGGTATCACTAGCATTATAACATATCCATGTATATACCTTCTAACCAAAAGTCAATATGAAATGCAGACATACCTGAACGTCTGCTACGCTACACCTATCCAACCTGAGCACATATTCACAACATATGGTATAAAGAATAGAACTAACTCATACTACATCCTGATATGGGTCAAGGGTATCACAGTGAATAACTAACAAGTATACAAGTGCTGGCCTACTACCATACAAAAAAATGTAATAACATGTATGAATATGTACAAACAAATGCAGCAAGCATAGTACATACAAATGCAGCATCACAATAAGCACATATATATAGACTGCATCTATATATATATGCTAATCACAATCATCCATATATATATACATGCATATATGTATATATATGGTAATATGCAAAAATGTCATAAGTCGGCAATGCAGCATGCATGGTCATGTCGGCTCACCCTAAAGCTACCACGACCCCAGTGTGGCCTCAGTGGCTCGAGCATGACAACTGTCCCAACTCAACACCAACCACTACTCTCGAGTTGCTGAGTGGGCAGTATGATCGAGTAGCATATAAGCGTAAAAAGCAAGCTACACGATGGGGGTCCCTACTGTTGGCCACTCCGACAGTCACTACCCATGAGTGGTCGAGTGCCACACACGCAGGACTACGACAAGCAAATCCATCACCGTCTATAGTGATAGAGTGCGGCACACAATGCTCTGTCCTCACATCGGTTACTCCTATGAATAACTGTGGAGACAGGATGACTGGCGACACTCTCAACCACAAGGGAGACCTCGTCGCCAGCGTGCATGCACATGACATGAATGCAATGTCTCACCCACAGACATCCACCATAGACTCTCTATTCTACAGAGAGTAATACTAACCAAATCAACGCACTCTCTATCCTGTAGAGAGCCATACTCAAACTGATCGTATCAGGCTAGTACCACCGGTCCATAGCGACACACTAAATACCATTCACTGGACCATTTACATAATGTATGGTCAGTAGTAAAAATGCAATTTACGGGTATTAGAATTAACCTTAGGTTCAAGACATTATCTGCCTACGGATGACCTTTTTTCCCAATTTACAATCAGGTTGTCATCCAGACTTTACTACTTGTACTTATCTTAAACAAATCCTAAGTTATTTACATCATCTATATGTATAACTCCTAATCATGGTAAAATAAACATGATGGCAGCAATGGAGTTAATAGCCAAAGGATAAAGTATCAAGCATAAGATGAATAGAATAGGGTCAAGATAACATGATCATATAAGATGATCATGCATCTAAATCTGTATGCATTAACTACCTGACCAGGGTAGGGATTACCCACCTGCTATAAATGCTCGTAGCAATGAAGTCCTCATGGCCGCGGACCCGTCTCGTATCCATGTCCTACAAATATCATAGATTATAATTTAATGAAAGCATACAACAACAATACGAATTAGCTACTACGTTATCCACAAATCCCTATCCCTTATCGAATACAGGTTATCACTCCCATTCGTAGCCAATATCAGAGCATCTCATAGCTTGACCGATAACCGACATTTCGCAATAATAGGAACTATGTTTAAGCACAAGCATTAAACAAATACACAACTTAACTACCAAGTCATTTCTAGGTTCTCGTTCCTTCTTCGTCTACGAGTTAGAACTTCGAACTCACACCTCTCGTAACCCCCAGATCTACGTCCGTCCTAGACCAATTCTCCCAACTCAATTCTCTCTATCCACACGGCATAACCAATGTTTCACCAATAGAACATCACCAATAACCCATACATTACCACACTTACCGAATATCCACCTTCAACAGCTAGAACAAGGCTACAAATCTTACCTAACTATTTAACCATTGTAACTAGCTAAATCAAAGGCAACAAGGAGTTTATCTGCACTGACAGAACCAAAAGGAAAATGGTTTGCTTACCGACAATTTGATTTTTCACTGGCAGCAACTCCTCGACACTTGGTAGCCCCGTTCAATTACTCAAGGTCGCTGCCCAAACCAACACAATCCGAATTAGCTACGGTAAATCCACAGCACATCCAGAAAATCCCGTCACTGTAAGAAAATACACACTTTACCTTGCTGTTGTAATTTCCACCGGCAGCCCAAACCCCAAAACCGATACCCAACTCCCAGAATCTGGCAGTCCTGTTCACCGGCACCACCGACACTCCCGGTTTTCTGCCCAAATATAGATTAGGTCACGTGAGGGACATCACAAATTGGAACTGTATCCTCGTCCCAAAAGAATGAAGCGATCACTCTTACCTAGTTCCAGCACTGTTCGGCAACGGAGGTCAGTAATCGCGAGGGAAAACTCGAAGATGGCTATAATCACAGAAGGAACAAAATTGGTCAGAGATGGAAATTCATCGTAGATGGAGAAGAAGAAACCTATTGATGGAGAGATCCATGCTCACCTGCCCTATTCGCCTGCCAAGATCGAGATACCCCAACCGACTGCTCTTCCCACCGACGAAATCAAAGCCCCCCCCCCACGCACTGCCCTAGCTCACGTTGGAACTCCGGCTTCGGCAGCCAGTCGTCGTCTTCCCTACCCGAGCACAGTGCCACCGCCATTGACCCAAGCCCCCAAAATTGAGAGCCTCCTTCATTGCTGCAGTGCGTCGCGAGCACCACTGAGCAAAGGAGCCACTTAAACTCGAAAGGCAGCGAATCGGTGGCGAGGAATCGCGATCGAAGAGGAGAGAAAGCGAGGGAGAGGAGAGGGAGATGTCGGTCGTCGGCTGCGTTGGAGAAGAAAAAAAAATAGACGGCGGAGTTGGAGTGAACGAAGGAAAATGCTCAGGTTTTAATAAAAGGTTGGCGATCGGTGAAACGGAAGAGGAAGTTGCGGCTTGCGTTACGAAGGGAAAAAAAACGGATCGGGTTGAGTTTGCTTAACGGGTTGGATCCAATAAGCCATTAACCCTAGATTCCATTAACCCAATTTTAATTGAACTATTAAAATTTCCTAAGCTAGGTTATATGTAATTAAATCCCAACCATTTTTTTTCTGGTATTTTACATTCTCCCACACTTATTAAAATTTGGTCCCCAAATTTCGTACTTAAATGCAAAAATTAATTCAAGCATATTCCGAAATAACCATATACCTCAGGTAAATAGCTGAGGGTATCGAGCTCGGATAGTATCTTCCAGCTCCCAAGTAGGCTCCTCATTTGTATGATGCTGCCATCCCACCTTTACAAGTCGGATGGTTTTGTTCGGCAGCTGTTGCTCCTTGCGACCAAGAATCTGCATCGGAGTCTCCTCATAAGTCGCATTCGCCTGGAGTGGTATCGGAACCTTTTTCAGAAAATGGTCAGATCGCGGCACGTATTTCCTCAGCATAGATACATGGAATACGTTGTGAACACCCGCAAGTGTCAGAGGTAAAGCCAACCGATAAGCAACACCTCTAATCCGCTCCAATATCTCAAATGGACCAATGTAGCGTGGAGCTAATTTTCCTTTTAGCCCAAATCTCTTGACTCCTTTGGTGGGTGACACTCGTAGGAATACATGGTCCCCGACTGAAAATTCCAAAGGCCTTCACCTCCGGTTCGTATAACTTTTCTGCCTATCCTGTGCCTCTGATAATCGTCGTCTGATGACTCGTACCAACTCCACATCATGCTTGATACTCTGAGGCCCCAATATCTGTCGTTCCCCAACTTCCTCCCATAACACAGGAGATTTGCAGGGTCTTCCGTATAATGCCTCAAAAGGAGCCATCTGGATAGAAGAGTGGTAGTTGTTGTTTTAGGCAAACTCCACTAAAGGAATGTGATCCTCCCAACTGCCACCGAAATCCAGGACGCAAGATCTCAATAGATCCTCCAACGTCTGAATGGTACGTTTGGACTGTCCATCTGTCTGCGGATGAAAGGTTGTACTGAGTCGAAGCTCTGTGCCCATGGCCTGTTGCAGACTCTGCCAGAATCGCGAAGTAAATCGCAGATCTCTATCAGATATGATGCTCAATGGTACACCATGCAACCTGACGATCTCTCGGCAGTACAATTACGCTAGACGATCCAATGAGAGTGTATCACGAATCGGAAGGAAGTGAGCTGATTTGGTTAATCAATCCACGATCACCCAAATCACAGTATGTCCTTTACGGGTTCTGGGTAATCCCGTAACAAAATCCATCGAGATATGCTCCCACTTCCATTCCGGGATCAGAATTTCCTGAAGTAACCCAGCAGGTTTCTGATGTTCGGCCTTCACTTGCTGTCATACTAGGCAACGTGTAACAAAGTCTGCAATATCTCATTTCATACCGTTCCACCAGTATAAGCGCTTCAAATCTCGGTACATCCGAGTACCACTGGGATGTATAGCAAATCTCGACTGATGTGCTTCCTGTAGCAATTCTTCCTTAACTGGGTGTGTGTCCGGAACACAGTCGTCCTCGAAAACGAAGTACACCATTCTCGTCACTCGAGAAATCCGTCTGACGTTCTGAGTCTATTGTGCTGCTCAAGAACTGCAGATGCTGGTCACTGACTTGTGCTTCCTTGATCCTCTCGGCAATAGCGGAATGGACAACCATAGAAACTAATATCCCCCGGGGTGTTTGACCGTGTTTAGACAGTCCCAACTCTGAGAACTATCGAACTAGATCAGTAATTCTTTGTCGGATGGTGGCGAACTCACGAGACTTCTGCGCGCATCGCTACCACATTAGCCTTTCGGATGATCTTTGGATGGTGCGGTCGTAATCCTTGGATACTCCATCCACCGTCTCTGTCTCAGTTGACTCTTTACGTGTGAGCGGATACTTGACTTTATGGTCTGTGTAGATCTCAAAGGTAATCCCATACAAGTAGTGCCTCCATATCTTCAATGCGAAAATAATGGCGGCTAACTCCAGATTGTCCACTGGGTAATTTCTCTCATGATCTTTTAGTTGACGGGAGGCATAAGATACCACACGGTTGAACTGCATCAGAACTGCACCCAACCCTTGGATAGAAGCATCCGTATAGAGAACCATCCCATCAACACCAGAAGGAATCACTAAGATTGGTGCAGAAACTAGCCGTCGCTTAAGCTTCTGGAAGCTAGTTTCATAGGCCTCTGACCAGGAGAATTTGACCCCTTTTCGAGTCAGACGAGTGAGTGGCATGGCGATACTCGAGAATCCCTCCACGAATCTCCGATAATACCCGATCAGACCAAGGAAACTATGGACCTCCTGAACTGATTTTGGCTGCTCCCAACTAGTAATCGCCTCAATCTTCTGGGGATCTACAGAAATACCTCTGTTGGACACCACATGTCTAAGAAAACCCACTGAGGATAACTAGAACGCACACTTGCTAAACTTGGCATACAATTGCTCTCGTCGCAATGTCTCCAATACTATCCGCAGATGTTGTTCATGCTCTTCCTCGGATCGAGAATAAATCAATATATCATCGATGAACACTATCACGAACTGATCTATATACCTCAAGAATACCCGGTTCATTAAGTCCATAAATGCAGCTGGGGTATTCGTGAGACCGAACGACATCACTAGAAACTCGTAATGTCCATAACGAGTGCGGAAAGCTATTTTCTGAACATCCTCATTTCTTATCCGAAGCCGATGATATCCTGAGAGCAGATCAATTTTAGAATACACACATGTATCCTTAAGTTGATCGAACAAATCTTCTATCCTCGGCAGTGGATATTTGTTCTTAACTGTGACTGCATTCATTTGCCGATAGTCAATACATAACCGCAACGATCCATCCTTCTCTTGACAAAGAGTACCGGTGCTCCCCATGGTGAAACACTAGGTCGGATGAATCCATTATCCAGCAACACCTACAGTTGAACTTTAAGTTCATTCAACTCCTTTGGCGCCATCCGATAAGGAGATTTCGATATAGGCGCGGTTCCATGAATCACCTCTATCGCAAATTCAACTTGCCTAGGAGGTGGCAAGCCTAGAAGTTCATCTGGAAATACATCTAGATACTCTCGGACTACTCACACATCAGAGAGGGGTGGTAATCCTTCGTTCTCAACTTTGATCAGAGATAGCAAATAACCTTGACAACCCTGGGCCAATAACTTCTGAGCCCGTAAAGCTGATATAATAGATAATCCATCATCTCTAGTACCAACAAATTCCCAAGCTGGTTTATCTGGTGGTCGGAATGTCACCACTCTTGCTCTACAATCCACTGTAGCGTGATAAGCGGCCAACCAGTCCATACCGAGAATTATATCAAACTCTATCATTTCCAACACCTTGAGGTCCACTGTAAGGATATGCCCGTCAAAATCTAATGGGCAACCCTTGATTTCTTGGTGGCTAGTCAGCACCTCTCCTGATGGCAAGGATACTGCTAACCCACAAGAACGAACCATTGAGATCCTTCCGAATCTACCCAGAAATATTCTAGATACGAATGAGTGAGAACTACCGGTATCAATCAAAGTATCAGCATATATAGAATAAACTGAAACCATACCCCGTATGGCTGATCCCTCAGCCCGCTGTGCCTCATCTCTGGTGGTGGCAAAAACTCGTCCAGTCTCGATATTTGTCGGCTACATCCCCGACGAAGAAGTAGTGTGCCTCCACTCGGGCTGAGTCTGACTCTGAGGTGCTGAAGTCTGAGTCACTGGTGCAGGCATAAGATAACCCTGAGAGCTGGCTGGTAACATCGGCGGTGCAGATACCCCTGGATAGTAGATCATCGGAAATGCAGGATACTGGATCGCGGTCGGCATCACTGTAGGGGCGCCTCCCTCCATCGTCTGGTGTCTTTGGTGGAATCTTCGCTTCCTCGACCATAAGGTGCATCCGCGGTGCTATTCTCTATTCTTCTTCTTTGGTTGGTTAGAACTATCGTGAAACTCAGGTGCTCTCAACGTACACTCTCGACTGGTATGTCCCGGTTGCTTGCAATAGTAGCAAACAGGCTGCTCCAAAGGACACTCTGGAGCTCTATGACTTCCGGATCCGCATTTATAACATCCAATTCTGTTTTAACTCTTACGGTTCTTCTGAGACCCTCCAGAAAACTCTGATGCTGGATGCTTCCCCTTCTGCGATCTAGCTGACCCTTCTACCGCACCTCGCATAGTTCCTTTTTGCTCCCCTTTCTTCTGAGTCCCCTGAGCTGAACCCTGGTTTTGCTGCTTGCCCTTAGTCATCTGCTTCTCGATATCTTTCTCCCTGGAAATTTGCTGGGAAGTCATCTCGATGAAGAGGGCACGGTCCAATGCCTCCCTGTAGGAGGTAATGCTAGATCTTGACATCCTCTCTCGGATATAAGCTGCTAGTCCCTGTGTAAACTGGTACATCCGATCTGCATCCTGTGCTACTAGATGAGAGCAAAACTCTGACAGTCTGGTAAACTTTGCATTGTACTCCATGACAGAATGATAACCTTGCTTCAGGCTCAAAAATTCCTAGCAACGTGCTATAGAAAACGCCGAAGGAAAGTACTGTCTCCAGAAAATGTCTCGAAAGCTGGCCCAAGTAATCCCACGCTCCCCGATAGAGTCTTCTGCAATTTCCACCAAGTGACAGCCTGATCTCTGAGATGATATGCAGCAAGGCCCAGCTTCTCCACATCTGTACAGTTCATGTACTCGAAGGTGTCTTCCATATTTTCCAGCAAAGATCGGGCAATCCATGGGTCAGACTCCCCTCAAAACAAGGTGAACTTTTCCTTGGTTGATCGTGCTAACACGAGTATCTGTGCCTTGTCATTGAGCCAATTGGACTCTGCAGGCTCTGGCATAGTCATTGGTATATCCGGATTACGGGTCTTAATCACCAATAGGGGGTTGAGGTCAGGGCTTGAGTACTGCTCACGAATAAAGATCTCGTCCCATACCTCCGCCGCCGCTCGATGGATGACTCGACCACGAGTCCACAGTGCATAACTCGACAAAGATACACCGCTAAAACAAGTCTAGATAAGTATTTATCTAAAGTATCAATTATCAGGAATACTTACTTCGTGCTGCCCAGAGCTTATGCTGCTGTCAATCCCATCTCACAAAACCAAAACCGAAAAAAAATATACCAACTCCCAAGAATCCAAGACTCAAAAACAAAATCATTGTATGGCATCGCAGAACCTTCAGCTCTGATACCAATAAAGTTGTCATGCCCCGAGAGTATGCTGTGTCGAAAATCAAACGGACGACATCTCCCCTATACGTGGCAACATTTCGGGTTAATACAAGGCTCGTAGGCCCACAAGAAACATCATAATAAGCAAATATAAATATATCAAACACACAGCGGAAACATAAACACATATACAGACATCCAAACCAAAGCACACAGGTGTACACCACCGGATAAGTCCACAATGCTAAACTGTAAACAAAACATCGACACAAAACAAGTCCACGATATAAGACAAGTCCATACATAAACAAAAGTCCATGACAAAGAGCAAAATCCATAAAAGAAACAAAAATCCTCGGGAGACATGGAAGAAAGCAGAGATGGGATGGATCGCCGGCGCAACTCCAAGCCGTCACGAAGACTTCAACCTGTTACCTGGGCGACAGAAAAACCCAGGGTCCGTTGGGGTGGTGAGTAAAACTCAGTAGGTAATAGATAAAAATATACATTAATATCACATGTATTTCGACAAAAAATCTACAGGTATCACTAGCATGATAACATATCCATGTATATACCTTCTAACCAAAAGTCAATATGAAATGCAGACATACCTGAACGTCTGCTACGCTACACCTATCCAACCTGAGCACATATTCACAACATATGGTATAAAGAATAGAACTAACGCATACTACATCCTGATATGGGTCAAGGGTATCACAGTGAATAACTAACAAGTATACAAGTGTTGGCCTACTACCATACAAAAAAATGTAATAACATGCATGAATATGTACAAACAAATGCAGCAAGCATAGTACATACAAATGGAGCATCACAATAAGCATATATATATAGACTGTATCTATATATGTATGCTAATCACAATCATCCATATATATATACATGCATATATGTATATATATGGTAATATGCAAAAATGTCATAAGTCGGCAATGCAACATGCATGGTCATGTCGGCTCACCCTAAAGTTGTTGGGTTTCCGGCACCGCGGCGTGTGTGTGTTCGATCATGTTTCGTAAACATGAGCACAGCAGAAGCAATTAAAATTAATAAATCTATATTTATTACAACACACACAACACACGCATGCTATTACAACAAGTGTAGACATAACCGTAAATTAAAATTTGCAATAAAAGGAAATTAAACTACGTTATACCTTCCGTATGACGTGTAGCGGGAACGGCATCAACCGGAACGATCCTCGTAAGAATCGTCTCTATCCGTATCCACGCCGAGCTCCTCGGGATGACTTCGCTAAGTCATGAGCTTCGTCTTCGTACGGGTTACTAGCCTCGTGTTGAAGACGACGTGATCGAGAGATGATCACGATCCGAATCCAAATTCGGATCCAAAACGAGTTCTCAAAACTCGCTTCTCCGGAGAGGTATTCATCAACCGTTTGACGAATCCTTCGTCCTCCACCTCAGAGGATTACCGGAGATCAAATCCCCGGTAAGTTAGCCGCTGTCAGAGCACTAACCGTCGTCCAAACGACGCTCCGACGAGAGGAGGAGAAGCTGTCCAGAAAACTGGACAGCTTGGTGGAGGAGTAGGCGCCGGCCAAAACAAGGAGAGAAAAGGCTCACCTTGATGCCGAACCTATAGGAGATCACCGGAGGGTCGCCGGAGGTTCACCGGCTGGAGCTTGGATGCCGGCAAGGGTCTTGGACGGCGGCAGCTTTAGGGTTGGCGCCGAAAACTCCAACAATTGGGGTGGGCGGCAACTCTAAGAGGCTAGGGTTTTGGATGATTAGCGTTTAACAATCCCTTAAGCCCACTTTTATAGAGAACTAATTCTCTTAATGGTTAATGGATCATATCCATAAAGCCCGTTAACCCGCTCCATTAAGATAAGTTAAAATAAACCAAACCATGATGGTTTATTTTAAGTTAAAATGAACCGAACCAACTTTTGGTTCATTCGTTTAAAATAAACCAAACCCTTTGGTTTATTCTTATCCATTGGATTAGAACCAAACCATTTTGGTCCATCCATTACGTCTTCATAAGACGCAGCCCATCCACGCTTCCATTGCGACTGAAACGATTTCATGCTCGCTTTATGTTTGGTCCAACCAAACCTAGTTTCTCTCGGTCTGAGAATCCAATTCTCAAGCTCGTTTTAAATCCTTTGGATTACACTCGTTGTGCGTGTGACCAAATAGGTTCTCGGTTTATGTTGGCCGTCTATAATTAACCATTAATTATAGAACGATCATGAGTGGCACCTAGTAGTACATCATGATCCCCAATTAACCAAAAAAGATCAACGATTGATCCGAACTATTTCAAACTCTTGATGAGCTCGAATGAATCGTGCCCCATTCCCTTCACTCATCTTATACCCACTTGGTTGAGGACATGGTCTATTGTGTCGATCCCACTAGTCGACTCGTCACACTAGCCCAAGTATCATTTCCTCGTCCTACGGATTCTAGTTACTCCACATGTATCGAAGAGTACCTTACTCTAAACATGTAATGCTTTGGCCAAAGACTTTAGTAACAATCCGACGAGAGGCCATGGGTATACATCTCTTCGCAAGGAGTGGTGAATCCTTTATAGGCTATTCAAACACCTTCGATCACTTGACTTATACCCAATCATCCGGGTCCACATCTCCTGAGATGTTTGCTTAAGATGTCAAAGCATAAGTCTCCATGATCAAGATGACTTGAATACCGCAAGTCAAAGGAACATCGCACTTAAGCCACAGTAAGAACTTCATTGACATATCTATATATGCAGAGAACCATATGAAGTCTTACGACTGGTCACTCCAATGAACTAGTTACCATAACTAGCATCCACGATTAACACCGGACATCACAATGTCTCCAGCCAGTGAGAATCAGCTGCTTGGATACACCAAGGAGTATACCTCGTGCTAGTCTCGACAGAATTGATGGTGTCCAAATCCATCAATTCATCGACTAGGGATAATTCCGATACATCACAATTACACATGTAGAGATACTCACTAGTTGTGATCCAATCACAAATTCTCTCATGCCGTGAATCGTATCGTGGACATTCAGTAAATGAGTTTAAGATCCAATCAAATACATTAAACATGTATACTCAAATAGTGAATCTTCATTTATCATATAAATGGTTCATACATAAGGCGATTGCCTTAGGACATCTCTCATATATTACTAACAAAAGTTACAACAACCCCAGTGTGGCCTCGGTGGCTCGAGCATGACAACTGTCCCAACTCAACACCAACCACTACTCTCGAGTGGCTGAGTGGGCAGTATGATCGAGTAGCATATAAGCGTAAAAAGAAAGCTACACGATGGGGGTCCCTGCTGTTGGTCACTCCGACAGTCACTACCCATGAGTGGTCGAGTGCAACACACGCAGGACTATGACACGCAAATCCATCACTGTCTATAGTGATAGAGTGCGACACACAATGCTCTATCCTCACACCAGTTACTCCTCCTATGAATAACCGTGGAGACAGGATGACTGACGACACTCTCAACCACAAGGGAGACCTCGTCGCCAGCGTGCATGCAATGACATGAATGCAATGTCTCACCCACAGACATCCACCATAGACTCTCTATTCTACAGAGAGTAATACTAACCAAATCAACGCACTCTCTATCCTGTAGAGAGTCATACTCAAACTGATCGTATCAGGCTAGGACCACCGGTCCGTAGCGACACACTAAATACCATTCACCAGACCATTTACATAATGTATGGTCGGTAGTAAAAATGCAATCTATGGGTATTAGAATTAACCCTAGGTTCAAGACATTATCTACCTACGGATGACCTTTTTGCCCAATTTACAATCAGGTTGTCATCCAGACTTTACTACTTATACATATCTTAAACAAATTCTAAGTTATTTACATCATCTATATGTATAACTCCTAATCATGGTAAAATAAACATGATAGCAGCAATGGAGTTAATAGCCAACGGATAAAGTATCAAGCATAAGATGAATAGAATAGGGTCAAGGTAACATGATCATATAAGATGATCATGCATCTAAATCTGTATGCATTAACTACCTGACCAGGGTAGGGATTACCCACCTGCTGTAAATGCTCATAGCAATGAAGTCCTCATGGATGCAGACCCGTCTCGTATCCACGTCCTGCAAATATCATAGATTATAATTTAGTGAAAGCATACAACAACAATACGAATTAGCTACTACGTTATCCACAAATCCCTATCCCTTATCGAATATAGGTTATCACTCCCATTTGTAGCCAATATCAGAGCATCTCATAGCTCGACCGATAACCGACATTTCACAATAATAGGAACTATGTTTAAGCACAAGCATTAAACAAATACACAACTTAACTACCACATAATTTCTAGGTTCTCGTTCCTTCCTCATCTACGAGTTAGTGTTAGTAATATATGAGAGATGTCCTAAGGCAATCGCCTTATGTATGAACCATTTATATGATAAATGAAGATTCACTATTTGAGTATACATGTTTTATGTATTTGATTGGATCTTAAACTCATTTACTGAATGTCCACGATACGATTCACAGCATGAGAGAATTTGTGATTGGATCACAACTAGTGAGTATCTCTACATGTGTAATTGTGATGTATCGAAATTATCCCTAGTCGATGAATTGATGGATTTGGACACCATCAATTCTGTCGAGACTAGCACGAGGTATACTCCTTGGTGTATCGAAGCAGTTGATTCTCACTGGCTGGAGACATTGTGATGTCCGGAGTTGATCATGGATGCTAGTTATGGTAACTAGTTCATTGGAGTGACCAGCCGTAAGACTTCATATGGTTCTCTGCATATATAGATATGTCAATGAAGTTCTTACTGTGGCTTAAGTGCGATGTTCCTTTGACTTGCGGTATTCAAGTCATCTTGATCATAGAGACTTATGCTTTGACATCTTAAGCAAACATCTCTAAGGAGATGTGGACCCGGGATGATTGGGTATAAGTCGAAGTGATCGAAGGTGTTTGAATAGCCTATAAAGGATTCACCACTCCTTGTGAGGAGATGTATACCCATGGCCTCTCGTCGGATTGTTACTAAAGTCTTTGGCCAAAGCATTACATGTTTAGAGTAAAGTACTCTTCGATACATGTGCAGTAACTAGAATCCGTAGGACGAGGAAATGATACTTGGGCTAGGTGTGACGTAGTCAGCCTAGTGAGGACTGACACTATAGACCATGTCCTTAACCAAGTGGGTATAAGATGAGTGAAGGGAATGGGGCACGAATCATTCGAGCTGCTGAAGGGTTTCAGAAATAGTTCTGGATCAACCATTGATCTTTTCGGTTAATTGGGGATCATGATGTACTACTAGGTGCCACTCATGATCGTTCTATAATTAATGGTTAATTATAAACGGCCAACATAAACCGAGAACCTATTTGGTCACACGCACAACGAGCGTAATCCGAAGGATTTAAAACAAGCTTGAGAATGAGATTCTCATACCGAGAGAAACTAGGTTTGGTTGGACCAAACATAAAGCGAGCATGAAATCATTTCAGTCGCAATGGAAGCGTGGATGGGCCGAGTCTTATGAAGATGTAATGGATGAACCAAAATGGTTTGGTTCTAATCCAATGGAGGAGAATAAACCAAAGGGTTTGGTTTATTTTAAACGAATGAACCAAAAGTTGGTTCGGTTCATTTTAACTTAAAATAAACCATCATGGTTTGGTTTATTTTAACTTATCTTAATGGAGCGGGTTAACGGGCCTAATGGTTATGATCCAATAACCATTAAGAGAATTAGTTCTCTATAAAAGAGGGCTTAAGGGATGGTTTAAGCCCTAATCCAAAACCCCTAGGTTAAAGTTGCCGCCCACCTCCTTATTGGAGTTTTCGGCGCCAACCTCTTGCCGCCGCCCATAGCTCCTCCAACCGGCATCCAGAAGGTAGCTTCCTTCCCCCTCACCGGCGTCGAGCTGCTACCGGTTAGTGCTCCGGAGATCTCCTTCAAGTTTGGCATCAAGGTGAGCTCTATCTCCCTTGGTTGGCCGGCGCCTATAACCTCCACCAAAGCTGTCCAGTTTTCTGGACAGCTTGTTCTCCTCTCGTCGGAGCGTCGTTTGGACGACGGTTAGAGCTCCGACAGCGGCTAACTTACCGGGGATTCGATCTCTGGTAATCCTCTGAGGTGGAGGATGAAGGATTCGTCAATTGGTTGATGAATACCTCTCCGGAGAAGCGAGTTTTGAGAACTCGTATTAGGATCCGAATTTGGATTCGGATCGTGATCATCTCTCGATCACGTCGTCTTCAACACGAGGCTAGTAACCTGTACGAAGACGAAGCTCGTGGCTTAGCAAAGTCATCCCGAGGAACTCGGCGTAGATACGGATATAGACGATTCTAGCGAGGATCGTTCCGGTTGATGCCGTTTCCGCTACACGTCATACGAAAGGTATAACGTAGATAAATTTCCTTTTATTGCAAATTTAAATTTACGGTTATGTCTACACTTGTTGTAATATGCATGCGTGTGTTGTGTGTGTTGTAATAAATATAGATTTATTATTTTTATTGCTTCCACTGTGTTCATGTTTGCGAAACGTGATCGAACACACACACGCCGCGGTGCCGAAAACCTAACAGTTAGAACTTCGAACTCACACCTCTCGTAACCCCCAGATCAACGTCCATCCTGGACCAATTCTCCCAACTCAATTCTCTCTATCCACACGGCATAACCAATGTTTCACCAATAGAACATCACCAATAACCCATACATTACCACACTTACCGAATATCCACCTTCAACAGCTAGAACAAGGCTACAAATCTTACCTAACTATTTAACTATTGTAACTAGCTAAATCAAAGGCAACAAGGAGTTTATCTGCACTGACAGAACCAAAAGGAAAATGGTTTGCTTACTGACAATTTGATTTTTCACCGACAGCAACTCCTCGACACTTGGCAGCCCTGTCCAATTACTCAAGGTCGCTGCCCAAACCAACACAATCCGAATTAGCTACGGTAAATCCACAAAACATCCAGAAAATCCCGTCACTGTAAGAAAATACACACTTTACCTTGTTGTTGTAATTTCCACCGGCAGCCCAAACCCCAAAACCGACAGCCAACTCTCGGAATCCGACAGTCCTGTTCACCGGCACCACCGACGCTCCCGATTTTCTGCCCAAATACAGATTAGGTCAGGCGAGGGACATCACAAATTGGAGTTGTATCCTCATCCCAAAAGAATGAAGCGATCACTCTTACCTAGTTCCAGTACTGTTCGGCAATGCTGGTCAGTAATCACGAGGGAAAACTCGAAGATGGCTGTAATCACAGAAGGAACAAAATTGGTCGGAGATGGAAATTCATCGTAGATGGGGAAGAAGAAACCTACTGATGGAGATATCCATGCTCACCTGCCCTATTCGCCTGCCAAGATCGAGAGACCCCAACCGACTGCTCTGCCCACCGACGAAATCAAAGCCCCCCCTGACACACTACCCTAGCTCACGCTGGAACTCCGACTCCGGCAGCCAGTCGTCGTCTTCCCTACCCGAGCACAATGCCGCCGCCATTGACCCAAGCCCCCAAAATTGAGAGCCTCCTTCGTTGCTTTGGTCTGTCCGTGAGCACCCTGTCGCCGTCCACTTGAGCAGAGGAGCTGACAAAACTCCGGGCGACAGGAATCGAAGCAGTCGTGCAGAAGAGGAGAGAAAGCGAGCGAGAGGAGAGGGAGATGTCGGTCGTCGGCTGCGTTGGAGAAGAAAAAAAAATAGACGGTGGAGTCGGGGTGAACGAAGGAAAACGCTCGGTTTTTAATGAAAGGTTGGCGATCGGTGAAATGGAAGAGGAAGTTGCGGCTTGCGTTACGAAGGGAAAAAAAAACGGATCGGGTTGAGTTTGCTTAACGGGTTGGATCCAATAAGCCATTAACCCAATTTTAATTGAACTATTAAAATTTCCTAAGCTAGGTTATATGTAATTAACTCCTAACCATTTTTTTTTGGGTATTTTACAAATATGATCCCCATGCTTCATTAGCCCATACTGCTCCACAAATAATTCCTATGGTTAAAAAGGTAAACCCTAAACTAATGACGCGGTAACTCAAATAATCCAAACACTAAGTTAATTGATATTTATAATAATTTCGAAATGAAAGAAAAGAAGTGTTTTTATAAACACTTCTTTTTTCATTCCAATAGTTAATTTTACCAAAGAAAAATTTCTTAATTAATAAAATTTTGACTTTACCATTACAAAAAATATTGATGTTTTTTCGAAATGTAATAACTAGAAGACCGACTGATAATAATGATCCACATAAACGAGCAGCATAGCTTAATAACATCATACTTACGTGCATCATTAACCACTGAGATTGTAGAGCGGGTACTAATATTATGGATTGGTGCATTTCAGTTAAAAGACCCGAAGTGGCAAAGCCTTGTGTGAAAATAGTACTTGATGCAATTATTGTGTTTAAATCATTTTTATGATTCCCCGTCTTGGAAATGGTATGAATAATGGATAAACTACACAAAAGGAAAATTAATGACTCATATAAATTACTTAAGGGAAATTGCCCCGAAGAAATCCAATGAGAAACCAATAATCCCATTATAGAGAAAAAAAAGTAGCTATCATTCCTTTTTCTGATCAATCAGGCAATCCTACGGTTTCGTGGACAAAAAAGGTCATAAAATAAATCGTAATTATTATTACGATTATCGAAAAAGAGATATGAGTCAATATATGTTCAACAATTATAAATATCATAAAAAATACTCCCATTATAGAATTGAAATCGAGAATTGAATACATTAAAGGATCCATTGTGTCTATTTTAGAAGATTTTTTTGATAGAATCGGATGCCGCCACTCGGACTCGAACCGAGATGTAAAATACTGAAAAAAAAATACTTGTTAATTAGGAAAACACCCTATGGAATTTTGTCAGGAATTTTACATTTTTTTTCTAAAACTTAAATGAAAATTTCTACGATACTTGTGGGGAAAGATTTAATAGGCTTTGGAAAAGCCTGTTTGGGATAAATTAAATCTTGATGAGGCATGGTTAGTAGTTAATTTAAACCTAACCTAGGTTCAAGGTCTATTAGGTTAATTGTTTGAACCTAGGTTTAAGGGAATGGATTTAATCGAATTTGGATTTAATCTAAAACCCGACCCGACCCGTTAACCTCGCCGTTTTCTCTTCCGAGCAGAGGTTTCTCTTCATTTACTTCTCGCGAACGGATGTCTTCATGCAACCTTCTCTCCCATGCGATCTGCCTCCCTCGCGTCCCCATTCTCGCCGCAGCCGACCCCCTTTCCTCTCGTTCTTCCTCGCGGCAAGCGGCGGCCACGGCAAGTGGGCGCGGTTGGAAGGTTAGATCGGCGGCGACAACACCGTACTCGGATCGGAAGCCACGACCTCCGCGCACTCGCCGCCTGGCCTCTTCTGTCGTGTATAGTCCTCTCTTCTTCCCGATCTTCGTTGCCAGTCGAGTTACCTCCGGCCACCACGGATGACCTTGGCTGTTACCCTATCTCGATCTCACTCGAGTTTGCCCCTCTTTGTTTCTTCTGGTCTGAAGGCAGCCGGTGTTGCCGCCCATCACAGCTGCAACACCATCGCTGGACATCCGGCGCTGCCACTCTACCGGACCGACAGGTTGCTTTTGCCAGATCAGCGTCGCTGGGAGTTGACCTAGCCGGTTGTCGTTGGAGCAAGGTAAGAGCACGATTCTTGGTTGATTTCGGTCGATCTCTGCCTTTCCTTCTTTCCTCTTGTTTCTGTTGAACTCCACGGCGAGTAGGTAGCAGGAGTTAGGGCACCGAGATCGTGGCAGAATAGGCGCCGACGTTTCTGTGGGATGCCAATCAGTGGGGATCTTGCTGCTGCTGTTGAGGTTTCAATTGTGGTAAGCAAATCAGTTTCCCCTCTTGTGTTGTGATTGTGGTTGCAGCAGGCGATTGGAGGTTGATTCGTGACCTCTGTCGAAATTAGGGCAGTAATGGTTTTCTTCCGGCAAACAAGGCAATTAGGGGAGAAACACCGCCGATGGATCCTAAGTGATGGTAAATATCCTGATTGCTCTTTCATTTGGGCTTGTGATGTCTGATCAATTCGGATTAAATTGAGGTTGAAATCCTTTTTGCAGATCAAGAAGAAGAGGATGTGAACCAGTGTTAGATTTTGAGGAGTCTTGTGAAACCAATTGTGCTATGGAAATTGATCGTTTGAGGTAAGTTCATGTTTGAATAGTTGCAGATGCTTATCGTTTGATAGGTTGTTAGTTAATCTAAGTGTGAATGCTTGATTAGTATGATGGAATGGGGGATTTGCATGTTGTAATTGGACAAGGAATCAATTCAGTTTAAAAGGATTCATAACTAATTACTCATATGATTAGTAGGGATTAACTAATCAGAGTTTAGAGTTGATTTAGGGTTGCACTAGAGATTTATTGATAAGCATATTGAATGTTGCAGGATGCTGATTCGAGACACTCATGAACGTGAAGGTCCTTGATATGAGCTTCTCTACAGGTAGGTAACTTCCTACTGGTCGGGTAGATGTAATGATTTCCAGATTTAGATATAGATATGAACATGTTAGGTGTTCATATCACCTTGATCATGCTCTATTTATCGTATTCTTGAACTTACCGTTGATATATATGTGTGCTCGATTATTGATAACACATATTCCCTAGCATGATCTAGAAGTTACAGATGTGATGTAAGTAGGTCTAACTGTTTAGTAGGGTGTAGATGTTAGAGTACGGAGGTTGACCTAAATCGTAAATTTGGAAAAAAGGCCCTCTGTGGATAAGTATGGCCCTAGATGAAGGACTTATTCCATACCTGTATGTTGCACATTTATTCACCAATCACGGGTTGTGTGAATGGTCATGTGAGTCGTGGACAGTGTGTCGCTACGGACCGATGGTCCTAGCTTGTCAAGATCAGATGAGTGACTTTCTACAGGGTAGAGAGTGTACTGATCAATTGGGTGTGACTCTTTGTTGAACAGAGAGTCTAGGGTAGATGTCATGTATGTGAGACAGTACCCTCATGACATTGCATGCATACTGACGACATCGTCTCCCCTTGGGGTTGAGAGAGAGTCGTCAGTCATCCTGCCTCCCAGGTTACTTCCAGAGGAGTAACTGGTGTGAGGGCATAGCATTTGTTGTGCCGCACTCTACCATTATTGATGACGGTTGTTGGAGTTGCGTGCAGTTGTCCTGGGTGCGTTGGTACTCGACCACTCATTAGTAGTGTTAGTCGGAGTGGGCGTGGAGGACCCCGCTGTAGCGAGCTCTTTACGCTCATATGCTACTTGATCATACTACCCAACTCGGTCACTCGAGAGTGGTGGCGGCTGGAGTCGGGATAGTTATCATGTCGTGCCACCTAGGCCACACTGGGGTCGTGGTAGCGAGTAGGGGTGAGCAGGCATGACCATGCATGCATTCTTGCAGTATCATTATATATATATATACATACCTTCTTGTATATATATATATATGGATGATGGTGATTAGTATACATACTGAATCTGATCTATATGTATACTCACTTTGATGATGCATTTGTATGTACTATGCTTGTTGCATTTGTTTGTACATATTCATACATGCTACTGCATTTCCTGTATGGTAGTAGGCTGATACTTGTATACCTGTTGGTTATTCACGATGATACCCTTAGATCACATTCAGGATATTGTGTGATTAGTACTATTCTGTTATACCCTATGATGTGATTATATGCCCAGGTTGGATCAGGATAGAGTAGTATTCGCTGTATGTATGTCAAAGATCGTTGATGTTCGGGCTATTTAGTATATGCATGCATATCTATTGTTATCTTGATGTATACTTGTTATGCAGTATATTAGACTGTTGAATAACATGTAATATTGATACATATATTTACATATTTTCTCTGATTACCTGCTGAGTTTTACTCACCACCTCCGACCCTGGGTTTTTCTGTCGCCCAGGTAACAGGTAGACGCCTTTGTGACGACTTGGAACTGCGTCGATCGATCCATCCCATCTCCATTTTCCGATGTCTCCCGAGGAGTTTATTTTGTTTCTCTCTCTTATGGTTATGGATTTTGGTCCTATGTCATTGACCCTTGTTTGTTATGGACTTGTCGTGACGTCGATGTTTTATTTACGGTTTTGACTGTGGACTTGTCAGGTGGTGTACACCTGTATATTTTTGTTATGTATGTTGTGGGTATGCGCTCTTTATTTCCGCTGCTGTTATTTGTTGTTTGTTATATATATTATTGTTGTTGTGGGCCTACGGGCCTTGTATTAACTCGAAATGTTGCCACGTGCAGGGGAGGTGTCGTCCGTTTGATTTTCGGCTCGGCATGCTCTCGGGGCGTGACAACTTTAGTGGTATCAGAGTCCAAGGTTCTGCGATGCCATACAATGTTGTTTTTGTGTCGAGTCTTTGATTCTCGGGAGTCGATTTATTCGGTTTTGGTTTTTGAGATGAGATGGACAGCGGCCTGAGCTCCAAGCAGCACGAGGTAAGAATTCTTGAAAACTTATGGTTTAGTAGATATTTATCTAAACTGGATCAGTAGGTGTATACAATAGAGTTATGACACCTGTGCAGCCTTGTAGTAGGGGTCGTCCACCGAGGCGACCAACCGGAGTGACCTTTAGGGTTTATACTCCCGGTTATGTTGACTATGCTTTTAATGCTTATACCAGGGAATAACCTATAGTATGTTGGTTATTATTCATAACCGTGGTATGAGTTGACCACAGGAACGACCTGTTGAGTCTGTGAGTCTTGAACCTATGTCGAGAAGGTGATTTACCTTTGAGAGCCGACTGATACCGAGTCGGAAAACAGGGGCCAAGTCGTCACATTTATTATGGAAATCAGAGACTATAGTCTTAGAGATTTCCACTAACTGTGCTAGTCGGATCATTACCTGTGGGTAATGAATAGACTTGTAGACTATTGTTATTGCAGATAGCGGAAGGCTAGGTTATGGAGTTTCATTGGGATTTTATCCCTGAGTTGTTCGTACTGAATTGTATAACTTTGAGAGTATTTTTGAGTACTTAACTCATGTTATACCGAGAAAGAAGAGTTGTTTGCATACCATTATCGGGATCAAGTCGGTATTTGGTGATAAATGCAGAAAATAATCTTTGAGAAATAATATATCACTTGATCATGGATTAGTGATGTTGAAAGAGTGTATTTCCCCGTGTCACTTTTAGTGACACATTGTAAGGAATTCTTGAGCTTCAAGAAAGGGTGCTCGGTTAGTAATAGTGTACTGTGCAGAGTCGTGAGACTTGCAGAGGTTACGACCACCTAATAGCTCAAGGAGATGAATGGAGGATTTAAGTCACCCAGAGTTTGGCTTATAGTTGGATTAAGATGTCGGGATCTTCTACCAGATCCTGCCGGAAGACGTTGGATTGAGATAGAAGTTTAGAAATGACTCCGTACAAGGGTGTAAGAGTTTGAGACCGGTAAGCAAATATTGCAGATCAACTTAATAGAGTCAGAAGTTTCTGACTGTTGGACAAAAGGAGCAAGATCGGAGTCAGAGGCCTTGGGCTACTTTCCGATTATAGAAGACCAATCGCAGATCATCAGGATGTTCTCGTGGATATCAGCAAAATCAGAACAAAGACTTCGAAGGGATTATGTGCGTGCAGTGAAGATCACGAAGACACGTGAAGCCAGATTATCTGTTGGAGCAGTTCAGCTATTTCTATTGTTGAGCAACCAGTATAGTGGAGGAGGTGTACCTTGAAGATTCAGTTGAAGACTATCGATGGTGTTCCGGGAGGAAGATGCATCGTCTCGACAGCAGAGATCAGCAAAGAGGATTGGGTTACCTTATCAACATCAAACTACTACCTCAGGCGTGGTTGAAGTTCCTTGATACTCCCCTTCAGCGGAGATCAACACAGAAGCAGCATCAGCAGAAGACATTGTAGAAGACTCAGCAGACAACAACAAGTAGTTACCTCCAAATGTGTTTTGCTTAGTGCAGAGGAGAGAGTATACGACGATGGTCGTATCCATTTTGTATTCTACAGTTGCAGCTCGTAGGATTAAGTGGTGTGATCAGATGATCTAGCAAGATTCTCGGGTTATTTGTCGCAGAAATGTGACCACTTTATCGCGGACTGTTGGATCTAATCTTGTTCTCTTCGGAGAAAGGAGGAGACCTACGGGGAGCCTTTGGATCGGATCAACAGATATTTGATCGTTCAGGGTATTACTCTAGTTTTACCCTCTGAATTAATATGTTGAGAGATGCTTGTAGTTACAGGTATCTATATCTAGAACATTCTCAGTTGGATTAGAATGGTCCTTTACATCGACTTGTGGGTCGATGGTATCTCTACCATCAGGTGAGAAGTGGACCAACGATTAATAAGTCAAGGGAAGTCCTTAGACTTGGATAGACATATCTTTACTATAGACATATCCTTACTAATGGTCAAATTGTTGGAAGTATGGTACGATATGTCTCTCGGATGTGCGTATAATCTGACAGCCTTCGGATGTAATTTCGGATGATCTCCAAGGCTTGCCGTTGCTTAGGCAAGTGGAGTAGGCGTTCGAAATGATTGCGAAAATAGTCCAGTATCGAAGATCACATAACGAGTGATATTTTTGTTGGTATCAGTGTTGTTAAACACTATAAAAGAATCGGAATAACGTGAGTTGCGATTATAGGAGATGTTGGAGGGAATATCTATCTATCCCAGCATTTCTCCTTGTGAAGATCCAGAACTCTTTGTCGAAAGAGAGATGGACATTTGAGATTGTGCATCGATTGTCGATGATGGAATGCGATGATTGTTGAAAGTAAATATCCTACGTTGAGGATAAATGAGTTGTTTAGTTCAGAAAATGACACCTGTGTATACTCTAACATTGGTTTACGACTGGAGTACTGATATTGTAGTGACATGATGTCATACGATTATCATTGTCGATGTGATGATTAATATATATCATCAGCCAAGAGTAAAGAGGATGCAGGTGTGTAGATATGCCAATTTCATACTTGGTATGAATTGTATGAGTTTTGATTGTGTTGTTAGACTATTAAACGATTTAGTCATCCAGGGATTTGAGTATCGTGTATCCTGAACACGATTGGATCCATTCGTGATTGTTGGAGTTGCGTAACTTGGCCACTGTTGATTGTGGTAGTTGGAGTTGCGCACTCGACCACCGTAGATGGTGGACTTCCTTGCATGATTTGGTTATTCCTACGAATGTGGATAGGTTGCTTTTAAGCATTACTATACCACGGGCTTGTTTGACAAAGGTGATGATGGAAATCAGTTAGTCGGAAGCTGGTGAAACCAGTTATAAGACCTAGACGACAGTTAACTTTTACACGAGTATTAGTTAATCCTTCCAGAGTTGATAAAAAGGATGATGTACGCAGATGCGTCGTTTCAGGGATCGGAATGGTTCCGATGCAGATGAATGAGGCATATCTTATGCCTACGACAGTTAAAAAACTATGAGATAGTCTGTCATATACATGACGTGACTTTAGTAGTTATTTTCTGAATTTGTAGTTGTATGGAGCAGAAGTGCTCATTGAATTTGACTAGCTACTAGGTAGCTACTATAGAGTTGCTGGAATGCGAACGGTTGCAACCAGTGAGATTGATCGCTATAATCTTCCATGCACTTACAGTGTGTGTGGAGTGTATCTTGGAAGGTTGATGGACTTCTCTTTTGAGAAGATAATTCTCCTTCTCTGATAAGGATAGTGTGTTCCAGACACGCGACCAATCATGGAAGAGTCGTTACAGAAAGCACATCATTCAAGATGGGTTATATACCTTGGCGGTACTCAGATGTACCGAGATTGGAGACGTTTATATTGGTGAAACGGTATGAAGAGGATTATAGCAGATGTTGCTGCTCGATGTTTAGTATGCCAGCAGGTGAAAGCTGAACATCAGAAACCCGTTGGATTGCTTTAGACAATTCCGATTCAAGAATGGAAGTGGGAGCATATCACGATTGATTGCATTACGGGATTGCCTAGGACCCGTAAAGGACATGATACGATTTGGGTGAGTGTGTATCGACTAACCAAGTCAGCTCACCTTTTGCCTATGCGTAGAATGTACTCATTAGATCATCCGGCAGAGTTGTATTGTCGGAAGATTAGCGGATTGCGTGGGGTACTTTTGAGTACTATATCTGATAGAGACCCACATTTTACCTTGCGATTTTGATAGAGTCTACATCAGACTATGGGCACAGAGCTTCGGCTTAGTGCAACATTTCATCTGCGGACTGATGGACTGTCTGAGCATGACATTCAAACATTGTAGGATCTATTTAGATCTTGTGTCGTGGATTATGGAGGTGTAGCTTGTCGGTTGGCTTTACCTCTGACACTTGTAGGTGCTCACAACGTATTTCCTGTTGTTATACTGAGGAAATACGTGTCGCATGTTGATTATGTTCTGAAAGAGGTTCCGAATTCTACCTCAGTCTAATGCGACTTAAGAGAAGATCCCAAGGTGGAGATTGGGTCGCAAGGAGCGACAGTAGCGGAACAAGACCATCCGACTCGTAAAAGTTGGATGACAGTATCCGACTGATGAGGAGGCTATGTGGGAGCTGGAAGATACTATCCGAGCTCGATAGTCTCATCTGGTCACTTGAGGAAGGTATGTGGTCCTTTCGGAAACTTGCTTGAAGTAAATTTTTGCATGTTAGTACGAAATTTGGGGACCAAATTTTTATAAGTGGGGGAGAATGTAAAATACTGCAAAAAAAAAATACTTGTTAATTAGGAAAACACCCTATGGAATTTTGTCAGGAATTTTACATTTTTTTTCTAAAACTTAAATGAAAATTTCTACGACAGTTGTGGGGAAAGATTTAATAGGTTTTGGAAAAGCCTGTTTGGGATAAATTAAATCTTGATGAGGCATGGTTAGTAGTTAATTTAAACCTAACCTAGGTTCAAGGTCTATTAGGTTAATTGTTTGAACCTAGGTTTAAGGGAATAGATTTAATCGAATTTGGATTTAATCTAAAACCCGACCCGACCCGTTAACCTCGCCGTTTTCTCTTCCGAGCAGAGGTTTCTCTTCATTTACTTCTCGCGAACGGATGTCTTCACGCAACCTCCTCTCCCATGCGATCTGCCTCCCTCGCGTCCCCATTCTCGCCGCAGCCGACCCCCTTTCCTCTCGTTCTTCCTCGCGGCAAGCGGCGGACACGGCAAGTGGGCGCGGTTGGAAGGTTAGATCGGCGGCGACAGCACCATACTCGGATCGGAAGCCACGACCTCCGCGCACTCGCCGCCTGGCCTCTTCTGCCGTGTATAGTCCTCTCTTCTTCCCGATCTTCGCTGCCAGTCGAGTTGCCTCCGGCCACCACGGATGACCTTGGCTGTTCCCCTATCTCGATCTCACTCGAGTTTGCCCCTCTTTGTTTCTTCTGGTCTGAAGGCAGCCGGTGTTGCCGCCCATCACAGCTGCAACACCATCGCTGGACATCCGGCGTTGCCACTCTGTCGGACCGACGGGTTGCTTTTGCCAGATCAGCGTCGCTGGGAGTTGACCTAGCCGGTTGTCGTCGGAGCAAGGTAAGGGCATGATTCTTGGTTGATTTCGGTCGATCTCTACCTTTCCTTCTTTCCTCTTGTTTCTATTGAACTCCACGGCGAGCAGGCAGCACCAGTTTATCAGCGCCGGAGTTAGGGCACCGGAGATTGTGGCAGGCGAATAGGGCAGCGATGTTTCTGTGGGATCTGCGTCGGTGGGGATCTTCTTGCTGAGGTTTCAATTGTGGTAAGCAAATCAGTTTCCCCTCTTGTGCTGTGATTGTGGTTGCAGCAGGCCATTGGAGGTTGATTCGTGACCTCTATCGAAATTAGGGCAGCAATGGTTTTCTTCCGGCAAACAAGGCAATTAGGGGAGAAACACCGCCGATGGATCCTAAGTGATGGTAAATATCCTGATTGCTCTTTCATTTGGGCTTGTGATGTCTGATCAATTCGGATTAAATTGAGGTTGAAATCCTTTTTGCAGATCAAGAAGAAGAGGATGTGAACCAGTGTTAGATTTTGAGGAGTCTTGTGAAACCAATTGTGCTATGGAAATTGATCGTTTGAGGTAAGTTCATGTTTGAATAGTTGCAGATGCTTATCGTTTGATAGGTTGTTAGTTAATCTAAGTGTGAATGCTTGATTAGTATGATGGAATGGGGGATTTGCATGTTGTAATTGGACAAGGAATCAATTCAGTTTAAAAGGATTCATAACTAATTACTCATATGATTAGTAGGGATTAACTAATCAGAGTTTAGAGTTGATTTAGGGTTGCACTAGAGATTTATTGATAAGCATATTGAATGTTGCAGGATGCTGATTCGAGACACTCATGAACGTGAAGGTCCTTGATATGAGCTTCTCTACAGGTAGGTAACTTCCTACTGGTCGGGTAGATGTAATGATTTCCAGATTTAGATATAGATATGAACATGTTAGGTGTTCATATCACCTTGATCATGCTCTATTTATCGTATTCTTGAACTTACCGTTGATATATATGTGTGCTCGATTATTGATAACACATATTCCCTAGCATGATCTAGAATTCTGGATGTGATGTAAGTAGGTCTAACTGTTTAGTAGGGTGTAGATGTTAGAGTACGGAGGTTGACCTAAATCGTAAATTTGGAAAAAAGGCCCTCTGTGGATAAGTATGGCCCTAGATGAAGGACTTATTCCATACCTGTATGTTGCACATTTATTCACCAATCACGGGTTGTGTGAATGGTCATGTGAGTCGTGGACAGTGTGTCGCTACGGACCGATGGTCCTAGCTTGTCAAGATCAGATGAGTGACTTTCTACAGGGTAGAGAGTGTACTGATCAATTGGGTGTGACTCTTTGTTGAACAGAGAGTCTAGGGTAGATGTCATGTATGTGAGACAGTACCCTCATGACATTGCATGCATACAGACGACATCGTCTCCCCTTGGGGTTGAGAGAGAGTCGTCAGTCATCCTGCCTCCCAGGTTACTTCCAGAGGAGTAACTGGTGTGAGGGCATAGCATTTGTTGTGCCGCACTCTACCATTATTGATGACGGTTGTTGGAGTTGCGTGCAGTTGTCCTGGGTGCGTTGGTACTCGACCACTCATTAGTAGTGTTAGTCGGAGTGGCCAGCAGCAGGGACCCCTGTTGCGTAGCGAGCTCTTTACGCTCATATGCTACTTGATCATACTACCCAACTCGGTCACTCGAGAGTGGTGGCGGCTGGAGTCGGGATAGTTATCATGTCGTGCCACCTAGGCCACACTGGGGTCGTGGTAGCGAGTAGGGGTGGCGAGCATGACCATGCATCTTTGCATTCTTAGTATCATACGGTGCTTTGCATATGATTATATATATATATACATACCTTCTTGTATATATATATATATGGATGATGGTGATTAGTATACATACAGATACAGTCTATATGTATACTCACTTTGATGATGCATTTGTATGTACTATGCTTGTTGCATTTGTTTGTACATATTCATACATGCTACTGCATTTCCTGTATGGTAGTAGGCTGATACTTGTATACCTGTTGGTTATTCACGATGATACCCTTAGATCACATTCAGGATATTGTGTGATTAGTACTATTCTGTTATACCCTATGATGTGATTATATGCCCAGGTTGGATCAGGATAGAGTAGCTGACTGCCAGGTATGTCAGCATCGTTGATGTTCAGTTATTTAGTATATGCATGCATATCTATTGTTATGCTGATGTATACTTGTTGTACGAGTATATTAGACTGTTGAATAACATGTAATATTGATACATATATTTACATATTTTCTCTGATTACCTGCTGAGTTTTACTCACCACCTCCGACCCTGAGTTTTTCTGTCGCCCAGGTAACAGGTAGACGCCTTTGTGACGACTTGGAACTGCGTCGATCGATCCATCCCATCTCCATTTTCCGATGTCTCCCGAGGAGTTTATTTTGTTTCTCTCTCTTATGGTTATGGATTTTGGTCCTATGTCATTGACCCTTGTTTGTTATGGACTTGTCGTGACGTCGATGTTTTATTTACGGTTTTGACTGTGGACTTGTCAGGTGGTGTACACCTGTATATTTTTGTTATGTATGTTGTGGGTATGCGCTCTTTATTTCCGCTGTTGTTATTTGTTGTTTGTTATATATATTATTGTTGTTGTGGTCCTACGGGCCTTGTATTAACTCGAAATGTTGCCACGTGCAGGGGAGGTGTCGTCCGTTTGATTTTCGGCTCGGCATGCTCTCGGGGCGTGACACGAGATGCTCTAGCACTGCTTCCTAAGAGCAGCGTGTCTACCAATTTCACCATGGCGGCTTACTTGAAATAATAATAGTAAATTTATGTTGAATCGTCGAGATTCAATATAGTTTATAAAACAAAACATTAGAATCGATGAATCTTTATTCATTGAAATTTATATGATAATTTTCATATTTATTAAATAAATAATAAAATAATCTTTAGTTAGTATCATATTGTTGTAAATTCGGTTTTAATAAAGAACTCTGGCATACTAAAAACTAAGTTTTCAAAAAAGCAGTTGAAACTCCATAGTTTTAGACTGAGCTATAGAACCGGGAATTGTTCGTTTTCTTTTTTTAGATTCGTTTTATTTATCCGATGTTATTTTATGGATTCAAACAAAACGAAAAAAAAAGAAATGTATTTTTTAATGAAGAAAATGAAATAACTAGGTTTTCTATGTATAACAATTTGATTACTAAATCATAACAATTTATCATTGTCTAACGATTTAGATACCTTTGTATTATTTTATTATTATAAACGTATTAATATCTTTCATTATTTTATTTCATTATATCATAATTTTATTTCATTATATATATATAATGATATGATATATAATGAATGGTAAGATTTACCAAATTCATTAGGTTTTTAGTTAAGCATATAACAAATGAAACAACAAAATTTTCATTTATATTACAATCATACTCTACTTTTCATAATAGATTTTTTTTTTTCCATTGTGAAAAGTAGATAGAAAAAAACTCCAAACCCAATATATATACCCTTATTCTACATATCACATCCACATACCTTATATATCACATATATCACAACAACTAGTTCTAACTGATCCTGTTTGATATTGAATAGTGAGGAGTTCAATACACTAATTAATGTTAATCATTATATCTTAAAATATTTGACGTTTTCAGGGTATGTCAATTCCGATTATTCCACGACTTTATTATTTGTTTGCTGTACAAAAAAACTTTTTGAACATCAGGTAGAAACCGATTTAGCTAAAGAAAAAGCCTTTACTGCAGCTAAATTTCCTTTTTTTTCTTTCAAATATTTTTACGAATACGTTTTTTTGACATAGAAGTACATTTTTTGGGGACTGCCATTAAAAAAACGGGTTACTTATTTTTATCATTGTATGTGAAAGACATGTATTGTTTAAAATGAATTGTTCCTTTCCTTTTAGCCCTTATCCATATTTATTCCGTAGTAAAAGTAAAATAGTAAAAAAACATTGAATTTTTCAATTAAAAAAACCTATGAAAACATAAACATATAATAAAATTTATATTAATAAATTGAAACATACACATTAATTTAAATAAAATTTCAAAAGTATATATATGGATCATAGTAATTATGCATATGTATACATACCCTATGACATATATAGTATCGCTAAGAAAAAAAGTACAAGAAAGGAAGGAATTATTATTATTATTATTATTAATTGATTAAGGTAAGAATGCCATACTTGTAATTGAAATTACAATTCGAATTAGTAGTTAATCTGTTAACTAAGATATTTGATTACCTAATAACAATAACCTTATTCATTTCCAAATTTAAATTTTAAATATGGATCGTACTATCTATATTCGAATTAAGTATTCCTTTTGGTATAACTCTTTTTCCTTAATACACTATATTATATAATATGCCTATAAATTACTGGGATGGAATATTGTATTATTCCAGTTTTTAGTAGAATGATTCAAAATTTTATTTTTTATTATGGAACATACATATCAATATGCATGGATAATAACTTTTCTTCCACTTCCGGTTACTATGTCAATAGGATTTGGGCTTCTACTTATTACGACGACAACAAAAAATATTCGTCGTATATGGGCTTTTCCTAGTATTTTTTTCTTAAAATACAACCTAACACGACTAACTCAGGGATCAAAATCCCTATGAAACACTATATACTAATCTTCTACTATCTGCATCAGCAATAGTATACTCGCTTAGTCCATTACCCCTCAGGTAATAATCTGACAAGCATAATTAGTGAAAATTCTTAGGACTGTAATCTTTGATCTCCACAAGAGATGTGACTACCAACCCCTACTTTCTGACTCGATATCAGTCGGCTCTTAAAGGTAATTCACCCTTTTCGATAGCAGGTACATGTCTAATAATCTCAACATGTCATTCCCATGGTCAACTCAAACCATGGTTACGAACAGTGACTAACACACTATAAGTCATCCCTATTATAAGCAACTAAATGGATAGCCAACAGAAAGGATATGTGATAAAAATTAACATACCTTAAACCTTGTAGCTCGGAGATGTCCGCAACTTCTAGCTCTCAGAACTCACAAAACCAAAACCGAGTAAAGAAAAACTCGATGTCTGAATGAAATAAAATCTGAAAGAGGACTTCGTAACCTAATGCTCTGATACCAATAAAATTGTCACGCCCCGAGAGTATGTCGAGCCAAAAATAATCGGACAATATATCCCCTATATGTGATACAATTTCCTGATATACATAGAGCCTTTTGGCCAAAATCACATAATAAATATATGGACGTAATCCATAAAACACAGCGGAAGATACTAACAAATAATAAAGATACAAATGACTCAACTATGCACTCCGGAGTGACTTTGACACAACATGAATAAAAATAGAAACCACATCAAAGGCCAAATACATACAACACATCCGTATACCATAAATACAGAAATGATACAGGGTAAAATCCCAAAACATCAATCCACAAGAATACAACCATACCCTTCGGTGTGAGATGGGATCAGTTGGCGGAGCTCCGAACATCCAAGGAATCTTCTACCTGTTACTTGGGCAACAGAAAATCCAGGGTCCATGGTGGTGAGTATAAACTCAGGGGTAATATGTAGAAAGTGCATGAACAACATATAGGGATATAGAGATCTACAAGTATATATGTGAAGATCTACAGGTATACAGAATGAGTCCAATAGACATACAGTCATAAATATCCTAACAAGTAATCACAGTATAGTCATACTCAAGGCACATACTAAACTAATCAACTGAACATGAAGTAATGTACTAACGTACCTGATGGTCTGCAACACCATAAGCTATATCATCCTGAACAGGTATATAATAACATAACCTATATGACGTACAAGGTCAATCTCATACCTGACCAACACTCAGACATATGAACAGTATATAATCACATGTAATAATATCCCGGTCCATACCACACTATGACATGATGCTAATCAAATGCATAACACAGTCTGGACCAACACATATATCATGCTCAACACACAGCAGTATATAATATGGAAATGACATGTATCATGATGTACAAACACATGCAACAATCATAGCTCAATCAAATGCAGCATCTCACAAGCATATGTAAAACATATATCGAATACATGCATACATATATATATCAACAATACATATGCATGACCATGTCTGCGTACCCATCCAACCACGATCGTAATATGGCCAGGGTGGTACGACATGACAACTATCCCGACTCCAGCCGCCACCACTCTCGAGTGGCCGAGTTGGGTAGTATGAAATAGTAGCTAGCCGCCATAGAGCTATATGCTACTCACACGGAGTTCCACTGCTACTAGCCGCTCCGTCCCTACCCATGAGTAGACAAGCACTGCACCCAGGACAACTGCACATCACACGTCCACCATTTGTAGTGGGTGAGTGCGCTAACAACCACTCCGCACAGTGGCCAAGTGCACATCTCTAGCTACCACCATCCATAGTGGCCGAGAACGCACAACAATGCTCTGCCCTCAACCCTGCTACCACTATCCCGAGTTGTCGGGGAGGCAGGATGACTAGCGATTCTCTCAACCACAAGGGAAACCTAATCACCAGCATGCATGCAATGTAATGATGCATAGTTCCATACATGTATCCTCGCAACACTCTCTATCCCACGGGGAGTCATGGTCAACCAAAAGTCAACTATACAAGGACTATTAATCCACAAGACTCTCTCTCTATTACACAGAGAGTCATACACATTTGATAGTCAACCACGCTAAGACCTCCAGTTCGTAGCGAGATACTGTCGACCATCCATATAACCTTATGCAGTCACATGATAAATAATGGATATATAATCGCGCTAGACCCTCTAGTCCTTAGCCACATATTGACAACCACACACACTTATCTATGCACCGATGACTAGATCCACCATAGATGCACAACTAATATGTGCATGATACAACAATCAACTTCATAATCTGATCCATCACCTAACCCTAGTGATGTGACCCGGTAACCCAATATGAGTTCACAATGGTAACCCTAATCACAAGTACTTAACTGAACATTTATCAGCTAACACACCAAAGGGTTTGTAATTCATATCCATGATAGATAATCAATGAAGTAACAACAATATATCTCAAAGGTCAAAAGCAGTACACGCATATGATTAAATAAGAGTGGATTTAAGATCAAAGGTATTATCATAAGTCCAATTTCATGCACCGAAATAAGTCAAAACTACCTGACTAGGGTAGATATTACCCACCTGATATGCAATCCGTACTATCCATCTCCACATCCATGTATCTATGACAATTAAAGTCCTGTAACATTAGATTATAGTTAAGTATCATCACACATCTAATGATCAAATCAAATCCTACATCAACCTTGTATCTCGATCAACTAAATCAATGTTAACAATTGAGAAATACTAAATCTAAGCTATAGCAGTAGCTTACCATCCAGTCTCACACACCGATCGGATCACACCATAGGGAAAATAGCTCAGTGACCCCGATTGCTGTTGGAAAGTCCAAGCTCTGTTGCAAACAGAGTTATCCAAGCTTAATGTTACTGTGAACAACAATAACCCATCCTCATCAACTACCACATCAACTACAAATATATTAAGTATCCATATCACTTAGATCTACTTGCCTCATGTTGCTTTAATCTCTCCCAACTTCAATCAGCCAAAGCTTATCCAAAGAAAGCATCCCCTGTTGAATTTCAAATCCATTGATCCACATCATCAGATCAATTAACTAAACCAAACTAGTGTACAACAATAAGCATCCAAATCCTTCTCACCAAACCTAGCCTCAATGTCGATACAAACCCAGCCTTCCTTAGCTCCACCTCGATCACACACACAAGGAAACCAAATCAAAGATCCCAAATCGCCAATAATGAGGAAATCGTGCCCTAGATCGAAAGTCATCGTAGGAAAAACAATCATCGGCTCACCTCATGACCTCAAGGTCGGCTCACGAGGTGGCGACTAGGACGATTGGCAGAATAGATCACCATCCAACAAATCAGAGGGTCAGAGGAGTTGTGACGGTGAAGACATCGCTAAGCTAACCTCACGAACAGTTGACTGACGCTAGGCAACAATGGAAACAACCCTTGTTGTTGTTGAGAACACAAGAAGAGGTCGACGACGGATCAACTCGATGAGATGAGGGTGATCCGCTCGATCGGGGAAAATGGAAGGAATCATCAACTCCGCAAAACCATCGCAAGTTGTCGACAGAGAAAACCGAAGCAGGCGGCTAATGGATCTGGGGAAGTCGTCAGCGATCGCGTACGTGGTCGGCACTAGAGAACTCTGACAGCGATGAGTGGAAGAACAGGGGAAGATGCGATCAGAAATGAGGAAGCATCGATGATGGAGAGCTCTTGTGGTGATGAGTGGGACTCGAGGAAGAGAAGAGAAAGGCCGATCGGGAGAAGATGGAGAAATAGGGTTCGGGATCGGGAGCAAAGGAATTGAGCGGTGAAGAAGGAAATCGCGAGATCTAGATTTGGGGATCGTAGCACCGACTCAAAACGGAGGAATAGAATCGCAGCTGAGAAATCAGGATTTAAAGGCCGGTTCGATTGAGCTAGCTCAGGTCTAACCGAAGCTAACCTAGGTTTAACCCAATCTCCCATTTAGACTTTAAACTTCCTATTAAACGATCCTATGAACTCCTTTTGAATCCAAGAAAATTTTTGTGAACTTCTGAGAAAGTATATAAGATAATTTCTCCATTAATAAGGAGTATTTTATTTTTTTTTCCCGTATCTTACAGAAAGTCCAAGTGGGACACTTAGCAATGGGAAAGTCCAAGTCATGGGTACTTGCCATGGAAAGTCCAAGCGGGACACATGGTAATGGGAAAGTCCAAGTCATGGGTACTTGACATGGAAAGTCTAAGTGGGACACTTGGAAATTGGAAAATCCAACATGGGTTGGCAAGGGAAGTCCAAGGGTTGATATTGGCGGCGTAAAGTCCAAGCGGGAGTCTTGATAGCATAAGTCCAATGGTTGACAGCGTAAAGTTCAAGCGGTAGTCTTGACAGCGTAAGCCCAATGTGCCTAGGCGGTGTAGACTAACTTAGCATGACAAAAGCCGATGGAAGGACCTGAAGGCTAGCATATGGATGAACAAGTCATGGATGACTTGGAGGGATCTGATAGGCATGAGGCTGACGGAGGTGGCTAGAAGGCTTAGGTCTAGGCTAAGAGTGGTCTAGCAAGTATGAGGGCATCATACTTTGAGTTAAACCTCATGGTTGAGGTTATCAGTCGAATGGGGCTTTGGACCAGTCGATTGGTCAAGTGTTTTGACACTTGGCAGCCGAGTTGACTCTTGGCAGTCGATTGGGTTTATGGTCATTCGAACTGATTAGAGTCGACTGGTGTTTAACTATAAGAAATGACCTGACAGTCGACTGCCAGAATTGGGTAGTTGGATGATGTCTTGAGCAGTCGACTGCCATGGATGACAATTGATTGCTTGTCAGGGTTGCGGGAGCAGAATGCTCGGTAGTTAACTGGTCAGTCAGCTATGGCCCTTGTAGTCGACTGCTGGGTAATGGCAGTCGACTGCAAGTGTAACCGTTGGCTTGAATGTCGATGTTGATTAAGCTATTGTCTCACAATGGTATTGTTCACACTCGATTGGGGACTTATGGTAGTCGACTGCCAAGCGAAAATGCAGGTCACGATGAGGCATAAAAGGACCTCGACGGGAGAGATTTGGATTGCGAATTCTTGGGCATTTTTTAGGCGATTTGCTGGTTCAAATCTAGGTCTTCAAGCACAGTTCAAGTAATCAACAATATTGTTGTAAGAACTTTTGTACGAGGTTTCTCCGCCTCCGACATGTTGTCGAGAAGGAGTTTTATTAGTGGCGTGTTCATCACTAGAGCTTGTTGAGCTCGCACCATGGACCATGTATATCGCTTGTATTTGTGCTTGTGTTGTGTATTTGTTTTATCATTATTATTTTCGCCGTGTACACTAACATTTGTAGTAAGCACGTGATCAATTTCTATCTTCAGCAATGAACACGCTATTCACCCCCCTCTAGCGGTCACCAACGATCCCTACAATTGGTATCAGAGTGAGGCTACTCTTTAAGGTTTAACAACTAAGGGAGCACACTAGAGGGAAGAAGAAGGATGGAGTTTGAAGAAAAAGTGGGATGGGACTTTAACACCCCAATTTCATACACCTTCTATGGACAAGAAGGGTTTGAACAATGGAAGGCACGGATGGAGAACTTCTTCATGATGGACTTCGAAGATTGGCTCATCCTAATGAAGGGATTCGAAGTCCCAAGGGGTCCCAAAAGGTGGATACCTCAAGAAGAAGAGATGAACCGAAGAGCAAGTCCAAACCTTCTAAAGAAACAATAAGGTAATGCAATTGATATTAAATTCATTACCTAACGATATTGTGTCTAGGTTAGGTGAATCTCTAGATTCCAAGGAGCTATGGGAAAAATTGGCCAAGCTCCATGAAGAACCATCCATGGCTCAAGTAGAGAGAGAGAGCCCGAAGAAGAAGCAAGCTCATCCTCACAAGAAAGTGATGATTCGAAGGTCGAGGAGTGTTTGACATCCTAGGAGGAAGAGGAGGTGGAAGTAGGGGAGGGCTCCACCTCTAGGATTGAGGGGGAGGAGAGACCATCCACTCTGGAGCATCAAGAAGAAGCTTCTACTTCCAGTCAAGAAGAAGAGGAAGCTCAAAATTCCACCACCACCCTAGGTAACTCAAGCATTTCAATCAAAAATAAAAATCATATTGTATGCTTTGAGTGTAGGTAAAATGGACACTACAAGAGCAAGTGTCCTAAGAAAGTTAAGAAGGGTCCAATGGTGCCAAAGGTCAAGGATGTCGGTGCCCCAACAATTAAAAACAAGAAGCACATCATTTGCTTCAAATGTCAACAAAGAGAGCATTATAGGAGTCAATGCTCTAGGGGGAGGAAGCCTAGAAAGGTCCAAGAAGGAGCTACACATGTAGGGGGAGCTTCTAAAGCTAACCCTAAGGTATATTTCAATAATGCACCTTCAAATTGTCATGTTAAAAAGCATTCCTTCAATTGACTTGCAATTGTGCATAATCATAAGAAGCATGCTAGTAATAATAAACTCTATTGTTTAGGTGCTAATAGTGGTAATGTTAGGTCTAAGGATCATACTAGACCTACTTTACCAAAGGACAAACTTAGAAACTGTTGGTGCAATCGGCCCAGGTCACGATTGACCAGGACTCGAGTTTGACTCGAGTGATGTTTTGATGTTCGACAAAAACATATGACAATGTAATTGTTATGGGAAAGTCCAAGTCTTGAGTACTTGGCATGGAAAGTCCAAGTGGGACACTTGGCATTTGGTAAAGTCCAAGTCTTGAGTACTTGGCATGGAAAGTCCAAGTGGGATACTTGGCACATGAAAAGTCCAAGCATGGGTCTTGGCAATGTAAAAGTCCAACATGGGTTGGCAAGGGAAAGTCCAAGCGTGGTCTTGGCATTTGAGAAGTTCAACATGGGTTGGCAAGGGAAAGTCCAAGCTTGAGTCTTGGCATGAGAAGTCCAAGGGGTTTGATATTGGCTGCGTAAAGTCCAAGCGGGAGTCTTGGCAGCATAAGTCCAATGGTTGGCGGTGTAAAGTCTAAGCGGAGTCTTGGCGGCGTAAGTCCAATATGCCTTGGCGGTGTAGACACCGTTAGCATGACATAGCCGATGGAAGCACCTGAAGGCTAGCGCGATGGATGAACAAGTCATGGATGACTTGGAGGGATCCGAGAGGCGTGAGGCTGATGGAGGTGGCTAGAAGGCTTAGGTCTAGGCTAAGGGTGGTCTAGCAAGTATGAGGGCACCATACTTGGGCTAAAACCTCATGTTTGAGGTGTGGTAGTCAACTAGGGTTTGGATTGCGAGGAGTAGCCTAGCGATGACCGGAGGATGATGATCGGTGATGGCTCGGCGATCGGATTGCATGATCAGTCGACTGGTGCTCGAGAATTTGGCCACAGAGTGTAGTCTCACTTGACCGCTGGGACCAACAGTCGAGTGAGGACAGCATCAGTCGACTAATGAGTTTGATCAGTCGACTGATGGTAGATCCGTTGGACTTATCCAGCGTGGATCTAGCCGTTGTCTCACGACAACAGTGGCATCAGTCAATTGATGGTCCCGAGTAGTCGACTTATCGACTTTTTCCAGCACAGGTTGAAGCTTTATAAGGAGCTCATGATGGAGGAATTTGGCATGGTTCTTTGATGCAATTTGGGGCGAGTTGCTGCTGCAATTCAGGGTCTCCAAGTGCTACTCGATCGACCTAGCGATCAAGCATTCAAGAGCATTTGTAAAGTGTTTTTCTTTACTAGTCTTGCTTTGTATTTCATTGTATTTGCTTGTAGCTTTTTGATTATTGTTGTAATCATCTTGTACGAGGTTTCTCCGCCTCCGGATTGTTCCGAGAAGGAGTGTTTTATAGTGGTGTGTGATTGGCATCGCTAGGGTTCGTACGAACCCGATCCATGGAGTAGGAACCGTGCGGTTCCGAACCACGTTAAACAATTGTGTTCGTGTGTGATTGTTTATTTCGTTATTGTATTATTTCTATTTCTGCTACATACTAACGAAATTGTAGAGACGATCACGATCAAATTCCATCAATGAACGAACACGCGCTATTCACCCCCCTCTAGCCATTACAAAGATCCCAACAAGTGGTATCAGAGCCCGGGGCTCTTCTACGGATTAACAACCAAGGGAGCACGCTAGAGGAACAAGATGGAATTCAAGGAGAGATTGGGTGACGACATCAACATTCCGCCTTCCTTCGACCGCGAACATTTTGCGTATTGGAAAGGTAAAATGGAATATTTTCTAATGACGAATATAGAAAATTGGTTTGCCGTGATTATAGGTTTTGATGCTCCGAGAGGAGAGAATGGCGAAATCCTCAAAATGAAGCGATGGACCGAGGAGCAACATCAAAAATTCAAGACAACCGTTAAGGTAACAAAAATGTTGATTAATTTGATACCTAACGACATTTTGTCTAGATTAGGAAGCTATAAGGATGCCAAGGAGTTGTGGAACAAGTTGGTCAAGTTCTACGACAATCCCGAATCGGTCCAAGAAGACTTGAAAGAATTGGAGGAGACCTCCACCTCTAGGATTGAGGGGGAGGAAGTTAGACCATCCACTTCGGAGCAAGAGTCAAGTCAAGAAGAAGCCTCTACTTCCGGTCAAGAGGAAGAGCAAGCTCGAGTTTTCGCCACGGCCCTAGGTAACTCAAACACATCAATTTCTAATAAAAATCATATCATGTGTTTTGAGTGTAGGGAATTTGGGCATTACAAGAGCAAATGCCTAAAGAAGGTTAAGAAAGCTTCTCCGGCGCCCAAAAGTCAACAAAAGTCAAAGGATGCCAGTTCCCCAAGTCAAAAGAGCAAGGAGCATGTTATATGCTTCAAGTGCAATTCAAAAGGACATTATAGGAATCAATGTCCTAGGGGGAAGAAGAAGATCCAAGAGAGAGCTACACATGTAGGGGGAGCTTCCAAAGCTAACCCTAAGGTATTTTAAATAAAGCTCTTTATTCAAATAATGTCAAAAAGCATGCTAGAAATAATTTTAGCAATCTTGCTATCTATCACAAAGAGCATGCTAGAAATAAGGAATTTTGTCTAGGAGCTAAGAAAGTCAACCTTAGGAATAAGGAAAAATTTGGGACTAATGTCCCTAAAAATATCTTACCTAGGGAATCAATTAGGAAAATAGGAGAACACCTAGGTCTTAATCCCAAATGGACTAGGCATATGCCTAGGAAGACCCATGCCCAAGGATTAACTAAAAATTCAAAAATTGGGCAATTAGAAAAGGAAAATCAAGTCTTGAGGTCAAGGCTTGAAAAGATGGAGAAGACCCTTGCAAAAATGCAAAATCAATTTCAAGGGTCAAGAGGTCAACATTTAGGGTCGAGAAGTCAAAGCCTAGGGTCAAATGGTCAAAAATCAAGACCTAGGAAACTAGATTCATCCAAGGGCAAACCTAAGCCCAAGGAAACCTATCACAATGTTCCATTTGATTATGGAACACAAAATAGGTCTAGGAAGACCAAGGTCAATAGGGAAGTCATCCCTAGAGTTGACCAAGGGTTGTGTCTAGTGGCTAAGGTTTCTAGGAAACCTAGGGTGGCCACTAAGAAGGTTGCAAGGGGAGTTACCCCTAGAGTCAACCTAGGTAAGACCAAAATGACCAAGGCTAATAAGCCTAGGAGGGTCATTAGGAAGGTATCTAGGGAGGTTATCCCTAAGGAATACCTAATTAACCCTAGGGGCTCAAATAGGTTTTGGGTTCCTAAGAGCATGATTGATTCACGCTAGATGGGGTTAGGGTGTGCCAACCTTGATTGGATGGGTAGTTAACTCAATCATGATAAAGGTGACACTTTAGGTTATTTTCAAGGTTAGGGTCACCTTGGAAATACATTTGAGTCTTAATTCTAAAAGATTTTAGGATGTGCCAATATTATTTGAGAAGTTTGATAAAATGATAAAATTGGCATAATTTAGGTTTAGAGGTTGGTGTACCATTTTGGGTTTTTGGCACACTTGGGAGAAAAGTAGAAATATGGCAAAATATGATGAATTATATCAAATGACAATTAATATTAAGATTTAGGTATTATTATACCTATATATTTTATATGTCATGCTTTGTTTTCCATATAACATGTCATGACATCATGCTTACGTTTATTCATTGTATATGTCATGTTCATGTTTTAGGATTAAGGATAAATGTCATGTGTTTTTAGATTTCATATTATGCCATGACATCATGATCATTGGCCATGATTAATTATTGCTATTATTATGCTATGATCATTTCATGCATTTAATTGATTAAAATTGATATAAGGACTATGGCATGACTTGAAGTCCCATTTATAAGGGAATCAAGTAGGGTTGCCTAGGAAATGCATGAAACCCTAGATTAAATGAACCAAAACCCACATCTCACATCCAATTGACATGTATGTGTATTTATACACCCTAGATACATGTGAGATACTAGGATATGAGTTAAGTTCAAGGTGCATAGTTTTTGCATCTAGTTGAACCCAAACCCATTTTAACTCAACATATGGAATCATTGGGAAAGCTTGAGTACAAGTCATGTGCATAGAGCACAAGTAATATGATCCAAAATAAGGTTTTGAAAACATTTTAAAATCATTTTGAAAAACCTTGGTGAAGTCTATCTCTTGATAGCAATCACCATTGATGAGATTGATACAAAGTGAGCTTAAACTTTAAAGTTTTTAGTCACTTTTGGATTTTGTATCAATTTTGCTATTTTATGGGTAAAATATTTTGAAAACATTTTTCACCCATTATATTGGTCATAAGTATTATACGTATCAAATTTCATGATTTTTCGATATACGTATAATTAGTTATGATTTTCCAAAACTCATTTCTGATAACTGAAAATTGAGATTTTCGAATCGATTGACTACCCCGGTGTCGATCGTGATGGGCGTGTCGATCATTGATTTTGAATCACTCGACTGATAGCCTAATTTCAGGGTAACCAAGGTTGTTTAACCCGATTTCAGCTGCGGTTAAGGTCCCTAACCACTCCTAATTCTAGGATATGCTTTGGGAAGCATGATGAAGGGTGACAATCCATTGGATATGGATTAGGAGAGGTGTTTAGGGTTTGTATCAATTGTAAGGTGTTGGAGAGTTCAATGTTGAATTTCTAACCTTAATTTTGATGTCTTAGAGTTCCTATTGGCTTAGGGACTTCCCAAGGACATTGTTGGTGCAATGGTCAAGGGGGAGCAAACCTTTAGGGGGAGGTATCCATCTTGGAATGATGGATGTGTTTTTCTCCTTGAAGAGGAGAAGTTATTGGAAGAGTATCATCAATTTGGGAAAATTAATGGGTTTTTTTTTTGATACCCAATTTGGAAATTGGGAGAGTGAATAGGATTGCCTCTCTTGAGTGATATGAGACTTATTACTAGGAAGATGGTAGGCATCCTAGGTATTTTTAAACCAAGGTGGAGATTGTAAGATCTCATTGGGACGTGAGACTTTGATCTCCTTGGAGAGATAACCTTTTTGATGTATGTCAAAAAGGGGGAGAATATTTGGGAAATTATTTGGGATTACCAATTTGGAATAATTGGTAAGAGACTTGAGTTAGTGGTGTAACTCAAATGATTTGTTTGGTTTTTGTCAAACATCAAAAAGGGGGAGATTGTTGGTGCAATCGTCCCAGGTCACGATTGACCAGGACTCGAGTTTGACTCGAGTGATGTTTTGATGTTCGACAAAAACATATGACAATGTAATTGTTATGGGAAAGTCCAAGTCTTGGGTACTTGGCATGGAAAGTCCAAGTGGGACACTTGGCATTTGGTAAAGTCCAAGTCTTGAGTACTTGGCATGGAAAGTCCAAGTGGGACACTTGGCACATGAAAAGTCCAAGCATGGGTCTTGGCAATGTAAAAGTCCAACATGGGTTGGCAAGGGAAAGTCCAAGCATGGTCTTGGCATTTGAGAAGTCCAACATGGGTTGGCAAGGGAAAGTCCAAGCTTGAGTCTTGGCATGAGAAGTCCAAGGGGTTTGATATTGGCTGCGTAAAGTCCAAGTGGGAGTCTTGGCAGCATAAGTCCAATGGTTGGCGGCGTAAAGTCCAAGCGGAGTCTTGGCGGCATAAGTCCAATGTGCCTTGGCGGTGTAGACGCCGTTAGCATGACATAGCCGATGGAAGCACCTGAAGGCTAGTGAGATGGATGAACAAGTCATGGATGACTTGGAGGGATTCGAGAGGCGTGAGGCTGATGGAGGTGGCTAGAAGGCTTAGGTCTAGGCTAAGGGTGGTCTAGCAACTATGAGGGCACCATACTTGGGCTAAAACCTCATGTTTGAGGTGTGCCAGTCGACTGGTGCCATGTGGCAGTCGACTGGACCGAGTGAACTAGGGTTTGACTGCGGGAAGTGACCTAGCGATCATTGCCGGAGGATGGCGATCGATGATGGCTCAGCGAGCTCGATCGATTGCATGATCACCGTCGGTGCTCGGGAATTTGGCCACAGAGTGTAGTCTCACTCGACCGTTGGGACCAGCAGTCGAGTGAGGACACCATCAGTCGACTAATCGGTTTGATCAGTCGACTGATGGTAGATCCGTTGGACTTATCTAGCATGGATCTAGCCGTTGTCTCACGACAACAGTGGCATCAGTCAACTGATTGTCCCGAGCAGTCGACTGATCAACTTTTTCCAGCACAGGTTGAAGCTTTATAAGGAGCTCGTGATGGAGGAATTTGGCATGGTTCTTTGAGGCGATTTGGGGCGAGTTGCTGCTGCAATTCAGGGTCTCCAAGTGCTACTCGATCAACCTAGCGATCAAGCATTCAAGAGAATTTGTAAAGTATTTTTCTTTACTAGTCTTGCTTTGTATTTCATTCTATTTGCTTGTAGCTTTTTGATTATTGTTGTAATCATCTTGTACGAGGTTTCTCCGCCTCCAGATTGTTCCGAGAAGGAGTGTTTTATAGTGGTGTGTGATTGGCATCGCTAGGGTTCGTACGAACCCGATCCGTGGAGTAGGAACCGTGCGGTTCCAAACCACGTTAAACAATTGTGTTCGTGTGTGATTGTTTATTTCGTTATTGTATTATTTCTATTTCCGCTGCGTACTAACGAAATTGTAGAGACGATCATGATCAAATTCCATCAACGAACGAACACGCGCTATTCACCCCCCCTCTAGCCATTACAAAAATCCCAACAGAAACAACAACTCTAGATCTATTCTACCTATGGCAAGTATTAGGAAAATAGAAGATCATCTAGACATTAATCCAAAGAATTCTAGACATATGCCTAGGAAGGGCAAAAATGCTCAAATAAACAATGGGCCCAGAAAATATGAGCAATTAGAATTTGAAAATCAAGTTTTGAGGTCAGAACTTGAGAAAATGGAGAAGACCCTTTGGAATATACAAAATCAAATTAAGGGGTCAAATGGTCAAAGCCTAGAGTCTAGGAGGCAAGACTCATCCATGGGCAAGAAAGGCTTGAGCCACAAGCCTAGGTCCTGTAGGGATGTATACTGAAAAGTCTATCTTTTGTATGAACATCTTTATTTTGAAATAAGAATCACATGATCATTGTTTGCATATTTTTATGGTTATGCAATATTGTCTAATACTTTACATTGTAGATAACAAGGTGTGTGGTGTTACACAGGAGATCATGTTATCGACCCCTTGAAAAGTATAAGTAAAGGCTCACAACTGAGATGGCTTTGGACAAACCATCGGAATGGTTGTAGTGTGATTTGGTATTGGTTTGTCTTGACCATAGAATCACACTAGTGCACTTAGTGTGTATTGAGCAGGACCGACTTAGAGGTGATTCGATTTATTGCTGACTACATAATGGAATCGAACCTCAGATATTATTTAGTACATGCTCTTAATCCCGATATAATAATGGGCACATATACTTAGTACTCATCTCTTTGATTTACCAATGGGCGAGATTTATAGATTAAATCGATAGGCTCGGTAAGTTGGAAGATGATATTATTTATATGGTGTGTCGTTGATTATAGTAGGAAACTGTGTCCTATATATTAGGATGATGATGTCCCCTTGAGGAGCTCATAAGGTTCATCATGTAAACCCTGCAGGTGGACTTGGTCCGGCATGATGAAAAGGTTGAGTGGTACTAATCAAGGAGTTAGATGTTGATTAATTAATGGTCAATAAATTAATTAATCGATGGACATTCGAGATCTTAAACACGGGGAGAAAATGTACAAATAATATATGGAGCCCATATTATCATATGGGGGTTGGTGAGGTAGACCAATGATGATCCTTTAGTGGATTGGATCATCATTAGTGGATCGGACTTTATGTGGGCTTGATCCATGGGTGGCCAAGATCCAACTCCTCCTCATGGTCCCTAATGTAGCCTATTAATACCTCATGAAGCTTAGATCCAATGGATAGAAACAAAACTCTAAGATCCATAAGTAGAGATTAAATCTCTAAGATCCGACGGTTGAGATTAAATCTCTAGATCCGACGGTTGAGATTAAATCCCTAGAACCAATGGAGGAGATTAATTCATGACTTATCCCTAACTCTATAAAAGGAGGGCATGGGAGTTAGCGTGAACTATCATCAAGAGAGCTAGGGTTTGGGCGGCAAGAGAAGGAATCCTAGTTGAGATAGGATTAGGGTTAGGGTTTGGAGGCTAGGGCGGCACCAAATAAGGAAGGTGATTCTTTCTTCTTCTTCCTTCATTGGCTGGCGTCCAGATTTGTTTTCCAGCCCTTTTCCAGCTTTTGGACGGCGGCCAAGCCTCTCTTCTCCCTCTCCTTAGGTGGTGGAAATAAGATATAGGGCTTCCCTTGGTGTCTTGATTAATTTCCATCATCTTCTCCTCCTTCTAGTTGGCCGGCGGCAAGGAGTTTGTGTGCTCCTTGTTGGTTGGTTTTAGGGAGGAGAAAAACCTTGTTTCTACTCTTCCTCTTGCTTTGGAAGAGCAAGGAAGGAAGATTTGCGATCTAGGAGCTTCGACTTTTGGTAGATCGTCGCCCGCACGTCGTCCAAAAGGAGGAAGGACATACATTAGAAGATCAAGAGGTATATCTATTCTCTTTTCTCTTTTTTTTTTTGCTTGTTTTTGTTTTTCAATTATAAGCATGTTATAAATCTGTAAATGGATAAATAATACTTGGATCCCGAGCATAAACACGAAAACCGGCGATCCGGACATCGTCTATTCCGTGGCTACTCGTAGAATAGAGGATGGTCGCTTAAACAACTAGTTTGTTCTAGTGACCTCTCTAAACGAATAGCACGACGATGACTTGGTGGTTTGGGCAATCCCTTTTGTCTAGGATTAAATTTTTTTAATCCGGGGACATCGAAGGGATCGCCATGGACAAGCTACCGAGGTGAAGTGGGAAGCGAAGTTTTCCCTCACGGACTCGATAAGCAAAACCCTTCAATTGGTATCAGAGCCAAGGTTTCTGGTTTTGGGTGTTTTGGATTTGGTTAATTTTTATGCACTTTTTCATATATTATATGTGCTGGATAATAGTAGGATATGCGTAGTCTAACTCTTTGGTTGCAGGCATAAGATCCGACTATTATGGCCATATGTGTGTATGTGATTGTATGTGTGTAAATATTTATTTTGTTGAATCCTCGGGGTTGATGAGGCTAGTATTTAATTTTTGTAAATTAGATACGACATTGTTTAGCCACTCTTTATTTTATTTTACTTTTGATCTAGATTTCATGTACACTTCCTTGTGGAGTATAGGATCGATGGATGTAAATTAAAATAGGTTTTAGTCTCAGCTCAGATCTCCAGATGGCTTGTACATGGCATAGGAGGAGCGGACGAGATGGCGATGCGACGGGAGACATATTGAAGACAAAAGCCATAATAGTTGGAAAATAATTTTTATTTTTCATATTTATTTCCTTTTGTTTGATATGCATATCGTAGGCTAGGAAAATTCTTCAATTTCAAATTACTAAGTGGGAGAGGAAATTTTTCTAAAAACTCCCACGGCCTCCATTACGATTTGACAAGTGATGCAAACTTGCACGTCGGCTCTGAGTGCCTTCCTCCCCATCGGATGAGTTTGTTTGTGGATCACAAGGTCGAATATGGTTTTAGGAAATTATTAAGGAGCGTGTGTACTTGCCCATCGTAAGGCATATAACCCGAGATAATTACCTTGGTACCGAGTAATGGTGAACACTTAGATACAAATATAAGTATCCTCCCCATCGGAGTCACTGCTTTTATTTGTAGGGCCAAAGAGGAACCAACTATTAATTTTACTTGTCAAAAAGTTAGGTTGACAAGATAGTAAAATTAATGGGTAAAACCTCCTCTTACAAATGTAGAATTCGTATACGTCCATACTATCGTGGCATACGATATTATCGGTGTTTTGAGGTGTTGGTTGATTTTAAAATTTTATTGTTTGAGGAATCAATAATTTTTTGAAATCTAATGTTTTGATTTATGTGATTCTTAGGTTTTCTTTCAAAATGACTTTCAACCCACTTGCTGTGATACTGAAAGAGAACAAACTTACTGGACTCAACTATGTTGATTGGAAGAGGAATCTAGGCATTGTCTTGACTGCTAAGGAATACAAATATGTACTCCTCGAAGAGTGCCCTCCCAAGCCTGGAGATAATTCTGGGGAAAAGGAGAGAGAGAGCTATATAAAGTGGATCAAGGCCGATGAGATGGCGCGGTGTTACATTTTGGCATCTATGTCAAATGTACTGCAACATCAGCATAAAGCCATGTCCACTGCTTATGATATGATGCTCAATCTCATGGAGCTTTTCGGACACCAGAATCGGACTACGAGGCAAGAGGACATGAGAAACTTGATGACGACCACCATGATCGAGGGAACACCCGTGAGGGATCTTGTTCTCAAGATGATGGCTCATTTGAATGAGCTGGAGGTCCTAGGAGCTGAGATCGATGGGGAAACCCAGGTCGATATCATTCTCCAGTCTCTACCTAGGAGTTTTGAGCAGTTTCGCCTGAACTACAACATGAACAAGAGGTTGTATTCGTTGGCAGAACTTCTGACAGAACTCCAGGAGGCAGAGGAACTATTTCGTCAGAGTGCTCAGGCGCATGCCGTAGTGACCCAGAAGATTTCTACTTCTAAGCCGAAAGGCAAGAAGAAGAAGAAACAAACCGGGGCGAAGGCGGTGGGAGGTACTCAGGGAGGAGTGAAGAAGACGAAAGGCAAGTGCTTCACTTGTAAGCAGACTGGACACTGGAAGAAGGACTGCCCCAACCGCAAGAACAAAGGTATATCTTTTGGTCTAGTTATTGAAACATGTTTAGCGGTGTTATCTACCGACACCTGGTGTGTAGATACGGGAGCCACTGATCATGTCTGTAATACTTTGCAGAGGTTCCAGGAAACCAGATGACTGGCTAGGGGGGAGATTACCGTGTACTTGGGCGATGCCACAAAGGTGGCGGCTGTTGCAGTGGGAGATGTTCATTTATCTTTTGAGAAAAATAAAATTTTGGTTCTTAAGAATTGCCTTTATGTACCCTTATTTAGAAAGATTTTAATTTCGGTTTCTAAATTGTTTATGGATGGATATTCTATTTCTTTTAATAACAGAGTTGTTATAAGAAGGAATAGGGATATTATCTGTTCGGGTGCTTTGATAGGAAATTTGTATACACTTGAACCAAAACCTCCCACGATGAAAATTGAAGTTAATAACTCATCTTCTAATTCCAATAAGAGAAAAGAACCTTCGAAGATGAACCAAACATATCTTTGGCATCTTAGGCTTGGTCAAATTAACCAAAGTAGAATTCAAAGGTTGATAGCTGATGGACCTTTGGGTTCATTAGTGGTGGAGGATCTCCCAACCTGTGAATCTTGCTTGGAGGGTAAGATGACCAAGATGCCTTTTAAGGCCAAGGGGTATAGAGCCAAAGATGTGTTAGAATTGGTTCATTCTGATTTGTGTGGTCCTATGTCTATCCAGGCTAGAGGTGGTTTTGAGTATTTCGTCTCTTTTATAGACGATTACTCAAGATATGGATACATTTATCTGATGCACCGCAAGTCTGAATGCTTTGACAAGTTCAAAGAATTCAAGGCTGATGTGGAGAAACGTCAAGGTAAAAGTATCAAGACACTACGATCTGATCGTGGTGGTGAGTACCTCTTCGGAGAGTTTAGGAACTACTTATCATAGGCTGGGATTCAATCCCAATTGACTGCACCTGGCACACCCCAGCAGAACGGTGTAGCAGAGCGAAGGAATAAGACTCTTATGGAGATGGTTAAATCGATGATGAGTTATTCTGACTTGCCAGATTCATTCTGGGGATATGCTCTAGATACGGCGGTGTACATTCTGAACTTGGTTCCATCTATATCAGTGCCTTATACTCCCACAGAGTTGTGGACCGGGCAAAAGCCTAGTCTAAGATATATTTGGATATGGGGGAATCTGTTGGATCGAAAGTGTCGCTAGAGGGGGGGGGGGTGAATAGCGATACGATGTCGTTAAAAAACTTTTGCAATAAGTAAAAAGCAAGTAGAGAGTGCACAGCGGAAATATAAAGTAGACAAGATATTTTTACGTGGTTCACAATCTTTCGATTGCTAATCCACGGCCCTAGTGATCCTTGATCATGTACGGAGGGCAATTCACTAAAACCACTCCTCTTCGTTGGAAGTAGGAGCAACGATTACAAAAAGAAATCAAGGCAAAGGGACACTCCCCCTTTCCTTGTTACGATTAAAGCACAAAGACAATTTAAAGAAGTAGAACTTAAATAAATATACCGACAACTCTTATAAGTAGAAGATGTAGCTTCGTTTGTCGTGACGCCGTCGTAGCAAATGTGAGTAGTAGTAGCGGCGTTACGACGGCGTGTTGAGAGCTCTTGAATTCTTGTTATTTGCTTGGCTTGAACATGTCTATTTATGGATATTGATCTATGAATTTAGACATAGGTAGTGTCCAAGGTGAGGTTCTTATCCCCCAAGACTTGTTCATCCACATCCTTTGCGCCAACTCAAGGATGAGGTGTTTCATCCAACCACCTTGTGCCACCTCCAACCTCCTTGTGCGCCAACTCAAGGATGAGGTGTTTCATCCAACCACCTTGTGCCACCTCCAACCTCCTTGGGCGCCAACTTAAGGATGAGGTGTTTCATCCAACCACCTCGTGCCACCTCCAACCTCCTTGGGCGCCAACTTATTGGAGCCATTCAACTTGTGCCACATCATGGGAGCCAACCATCTTGTGCCAACTCACCTTATCTTGGGCGTCCACCACAAGGAAGCTTGGTGATGGTTTGGATGTCCACCTTGATGCCACATCACCCTTTGTACCAAAACACGAGTCAAGTCCAAATTCACCCCCTTGAAATTCGAGCTCTTCTCGAGGCTGGAACTTGACTAGCAGTTGACTGTAGTCAAAGGGTTTTGGACTGCAGTACAAGTTAGCTTAAAATATAAAGTACGATGGTTCTAACCATTTGATCTCGACCTAGACCTTCCATTGGAGGTATTGGGTCGGATCTACGCTTAACGACCTTGCTTCGCTTTCACACGAGCTTACCTTGTAGCCTCGCTTCCGGTCTTCACCCGAGTACCTCGGCTTCCTCCGAAGTCCCTCTGGCGTTGCCCGACCACCTCGGTTCCCACCGGGTGTCGCAGACCTTCCGCTCAACTTTAGCATTTCTGCACACTTAATTGAGCTCGTAAGATAACAAATATACCCTTAACTATTGAGCCTTTTGCCATAATCAAAACACCGGTTCGACTTTGGTGCCCACTGCACCAACAATCTCCCCCTTTTTGATTCATGGCAAACCGACACAAAAGTTAAGGAAAATTTAAGCATAACAGTAAGCTAGCATAATGATTAAGCATGAATGAGCTAGCATAAAGATTAAATATGAATGAGCTAGCATAATGATTAAGCATGAATGAGCTAGCATAAAGATTAAATATGAATGAGCTAGCATAAAGATTAAATATGAATGAGCTAGCATAATGATTAAATATGAATGAGCTAGCATAATGATTAAGTATGAATGAGCTAGCATAAAGATTAAGCATGAGTGAGAAATATTATTGTTTCAAGTTCTCCCCTTTGAGGTAACCTCCCCCTTGACCGAAGGTGAGTTCTTGAAAAATAATTTTTACTCCCTTTTAATAGTTGCTTAAGTAAACGGAATTACTTAATATAAAAGGTAATAATTTTGTTTACTTTCTTCCTTACTTTTGTGACTTTCTCCCCCTTTTGCCTTAACTCAAAAAGTTTGTAAATATATTTTAGGGTTTGTAAGTCCAAGCAAGTTCCCAATATAAATATATATATATATTTTTTTTTAAAATAATAATAAGCTTGAAAATATGTTCATCTAAAATGTACAACTCCGGTTGGACTTGATTGATATAGAATGATCAATAAGTCTTGAAGGAGTTGATTAATTTTAAATAATTATACTCCATGGTTCATGTCGATGAATCTACGTCTGGAACCAGGAGTAAGGTCCTAACATCTCACGCCCGTCTACGTGGCTAAGTACACAAACACATTAGTCCTATGTGTTGTGAGATGTGTTGGCTCCTTAAATCTATAGGTATATGATTTCTAAGGTAAGACTTAGGCTAATTTCATAAAAAGAAGCAAAAGTAGAGTACATATATAGAAAAATTTAAATCCTACTCTATTACGCACATACCTAACTTTCGTCTTAATAAACTAAATTCGGCTTAGTGTAGTGGTTTTGTGAAGATGTCCGCTAGGTTTGATTTGGACTCAACATACTCTAGTTGTATAGTTCCATTAGTTACATGTTCCCTAATGAAGTGGTGTTTAACTTCTATATGTTTTGTCCTAGAATGACATATTGGATTTTTAGTTAAGTTAATTGAACTAATGTTATCTATGTAGGTTTTAATGTTGTTAAAGATTAAGCTAAAGTCTTGGAGAGTGTGCTTCATCCACGAGTGAGAGACACACTCACCCATCGCAAGCGTATTCGGCGGTGGTAGATAAGGCAACGCAATCTTTGCTTCCTCTTGCACCAACTTACTAGACTCGGTAGGATTTGACAACAACCACTCGTGCTCTTTCTATCGAGTTTACTACGGCATAGTCGAGTCAGTAGCCGATTAGATTAAACTTCGGTAGATCTAGGGTACCAAATACCTACGTTAGCGTGCCCTTTAGATATCTAAGGATACGCTTGACTAGGGTTAGGTGAGACTCCTTGGCACAGGTTTGTAACCTTGCGCACATACTTACATTGAATAAAATGTCGGGTGGCTCGCGGTTAAGTATAGGAGACTTCCTATTGCGCTCCTATAGTATTTTAGGTCAACGGGTTTTCCTTCTACATCTTCGTTTATATTAACATTAGTTGCCATAGGTGTATTGATTATTTTAGCATCTTGCATTCCAAATCGATTTATTAAGTCCTTAGTATATTTTGTTGATGTAAATATATTCCATCTTTAGTTTGTTTAATTTGTAAACCTAAGAAGAAACTTAACTCCCACTAAATTCATTTCAAATTCACTTTCCATAAGTGAGATGAATTCGTTTAGCGAGGATCGAGTTGGTAGTTCCAAAAATTATATCATCTACATAGATTTGGGCTATAAAGATTTCTTTTCCTACGGTTTTTTAACGAATAAGGTTGGGTCGACTAAACCTTGGTTGAATCCTTTGGACTTAAGATAGATCGAAAAGCCTTCGTACCAAGCTCTTGGGGCTTGTTTGAGTCCATATAGGGCTTTCTTAAGTCTAAGGACATGGTCAGTTTATCTAGATTTTGAATCCGGAGGTTGGTAGCGTAAACTTCTTCCTTAATGTATCCATTCAAAAATGCTGACTTGACATCCATTTGAAACAATTTAAAACCTCGATGTGCAAAGATATGCTAACAACATTCGGATGGACTCTAGTCAGCTACGGGCGTAGGTCTCATCGTAATCTAAACCTTCGACTTGACTAAACCCTTTGCGACTAACCTAGCTTTATTTCTAACTACTTCACCTTTATCATCAAGTTTATTTGAAATACCCACCTTGTTCCAATAATTGATTTTTCTTTAGGTGGTGGTACTAATTCCCGGACTTCATTTCTAGTGAATTGAGCTAGCTCTTCTTGCATAGCAATAATCGATCGGGATCAAGAAGTGCTTGTTCAATAGTTTTGGGTTCGATTTTGGAAATTAACGAGATTTGACTAAGGTTTCGATATGAAGCTCTAGTTGAACCCTAAATTTGGATCACCTATAACTTGATTGATAGGATGATTTGTTTGAGTCTTAGTGTGACGGGTTAGGGTCATCTATCACTTGGTCGATAGGATGACTTGGGTGAGTTCTAGTTTGACTTGGGTTAGAGTCATCTATCACTTGGTCGATAGGATGACTTGGGTTAGGACGAGATTCAAGTTCAAGATCAGAGTCGGGTTCGCTATAAGTTGATTTGCTAGTTGGTTTTGTTAAGGATTGAACGGGTTCGTGTCCTTCGTCGAAAACTATATTAATGGTTTCTTCGACTCTAAGAGTGTCGTGATTGTATACCCTATAAGCTCTTGGTGGTTGAGTATCCTAGAAAGGTTCGAGAGGTTTTGGATTTGAATTTCCCTAGGTAATCCTTAGTGTTTAAGATATGTACCTTGCATCCAAATACCCTAAAGTACTTGATGTTCGGTATTTTATCGTGATAAATCTCGTACGAGGTCTTTTGGTGCCTCTTTACCATAAGGATCCTATTTTGGACATAGCAAGCCGTACTAACGGCCTCTGCCCAAAATCTATCGGGTAGGTTATACTCGTTTAACATTGTCCTAGCGGCTTCTTGTAGGGTTCTATTTTTCCGTTCGACTAACCCATTTTGTTGTGGGGTTCTAGGACATGAAAACTCATGGTGGTATCCGTTTAGGTTACAGAAATCTGTAAACCTGTGGTTTTTGAATTCACCACCATGATCGCTTCTAAGTCTTTTAATCTTAAGGTTCTTTTGATTTTCGATTAACCTACAAAGATTGATTAGTTGGTCTAGGGTATCATTTTTATGTTTGATAAACCTAACCCAAGTAAATCTAGAGTAGTCGTCAATTATGACTAAGCAAAATTGACTACCATTGAGTGACTTAGCTCCATGTGAATCAAATAGATCCATGTGTAGGAGCTCAAGAACACTTTTGGTTCGTTCTTGATTAGTTAATTGATGTTGTGTCCTAGATTGTTTACCTTGTTGACAAGCATTACATATTTTATTATCCAAGTTGTTTAGTTTAGGCAAACCTATAACCAAGCCACTCTGACTCATCTTGTGGACGAGTCTTGGGTGCGAGTGTCCGAGTCTTCGGTGCCATAACCAAGATTCCTCGTGCTGTGTCATAAGACACTTGGTTGAGGAGTTGGGTAAATTTATTGTGTAGATGTTGCTACTCCTAGTTCCTTTAAGTATTATTTTAGATGTTGCATTTATTTTGATTACGCATTCATTTTCTAGAAATATGACCTTATAATTGTTATCACACAATTGGCTTACACTAAGTAAATTATATTGAAAGTTTTCTACTAATAAGACATTTTGAATTGTAAAGTTAGAGTTGAGCTCAATATCACCGATCCGATGATTTTGAGCTTGCCGTTATTCGAGGCTACCGATCCTTGTCGTTTGAATCGTAACCGAAAATTTGAGTTGATCCCGGTCATGTGTCGGGAGCAACCAGCATCCAACATCCATTGATCCTACACATAAGGTAGTTGGATCGGATATTGGAATTACTAAAGGGTTGTTTGTAAGTTTTAAACCTAAATCATCTCACCAATATCTACATGATCAAAACATGTTATTCCTATGTGTTATTGTGAGATGACTTTCAATTTTACTTGATTAATTTTAATGAATTTAAATTAACCAACATTAGGTTAGATTCGGATTTAGTCTAAGCTCATCAAGTAATCTTTTCAAGAGATTAGCTTCCAGGTCGTGGCGAGGCACAGAGGCCTTCTTTGATCGGAACAACGACCACTTCCTTAGACAAAGCTAATTTCAAGAAAGTGATAACTCGACTTACTTGAGACTACGTCTTGGTCTAACAAGTTATTTATGAAAAGAGGCTCCTCGAGGCTCAATCTTTTCGTAGGATTTTAGTTGGTTTATTTTTGAAAAGAGGCTCCCCGAGGCTAAATCTTTTCGCAGGATTTTAGTTGGTTATGAGTCCTATCTAACCATTCTAAAAATAAAGGAAAAACTAAGCATGCAATTTCTAAGACTTAACAAAAATACATTTTGTATTGGCTCCCCCTTGACCATTGAATCGAGTGGGTCTATTCACATAGTGAATTTGGTCCTTGGGAACCCAATACATGTTAGATCCTAAAGTTGAAATCAAAGTGGTCTTAGGGACCCATGCTTGGACATTTTTCTTATGTTGGTTTACTATAGACATATATGACTTATTGGTTGTATTTGAGTTAAACCCGAGTCCGGCCTTGTTGTACACGGCCCTTAGTGATCCAAGTAAGAGGTCAAGTCCCTTGGATCCCAAAGTGAACCTTTCCAACGTGTTCCTAAGGTCTTCGACTTGTGTTTTCAAACGCGAGTTCTCAACTTCAAGCTTTTCAACTTGAGTTGAGTCCTCCTCTTGAATACGAGTAGTCGAAGAGGTTAGGGAGACCTCATGTTTGAGAAGGTTAACCTCCTCAATTAGGGTCTCGACCTTGGACTCGGACTTAGCTAGTTTCTTATTTAAAAATTTAATTGCACCATACAAAGTATTAAGTAACGACCGACTTACCCTTAATGATTCTTTTGAACCGGATACGGATCCGTGGATTGTCTTGAATGGAAGCTCATCATCGGATTCGGACTCGGACTCTTCTTCGGTTTCGGAGTCGTGCTCGGTCGGCTTGGCCATTAGAGCTTGGATATCGTCTTCTTCCTCCGACAACTCCTCCCAAGTAGCGTTTAGCGCTTTCTTGGTCTTTGATGCGTTATTCTTTAGCTTTGGGCACTCGGACTTGATGTGACCGAACACAGCACTCATAGCATCTAAAATTAGAAGTATTTGAATTAGGTTTGGGCTTACCTTGAGTTGTTGGTCGTTTTGCCTCTTGATCATCTTCCTAACTAGATTGACTAGTTCGGATTCTATTCGAGTCTACTTCCGATTCGGACTCGTCTTCTTCCTTCGGGGTGGCTTGCTTGCGGGCTTCTTCTTCTTGGAACTCGCAACTAACGCAATACTCTTCTCGGCGGACCACGTTAGTTTGCTCATGTAATTCAAGTTCGAAAACAATTCGTCTAACCTAATTTTAGAAAGGTTGGAGACCTTGTAGGCATCAACCATGGATGCCCACAAGGTGGTCCTAGGAAACGAGTTAAGAGAATACGATAAGGTCGCGATTCTCGACCTTTTGTCCGATGGCATGGAGTTGGTTGATGTCTTGGATACGAGCATGTAGTTGAGTTGCGGTCTCGTTTTCCTGCATTTTCAAGTTATACAATTTATTTAAAAGTAAATCTCTTTTACATACCTTCGTGTCGCCGGTGCCTTCGTGTAGTTCCACTAGCTTGGTCCATAAGTCCTTTGCACTAATGAAGGGGCCAGCGGTTGAGCTCTTCCTTGGACAACCCACATTGCAAGATTTGAGTTGCCTTGGCATCGGCTTCTACTTGTTTTTTCATGGAATTTGACCATTGATCATAACCCAAAGATTCACCATCTTCATTAATAGGAAGTGTGAAACCGGTTTGGATTACGATCCACATCTCGATTTGGGTTTTAAGAAAGCATTCCATCCGACCCTTCCAATAACGAAAGTCATTACCGTTGTAAACGGGTCGGGCGTGCTAAACCCTTCGAGATGGGCCATTTAAAAACAAGAAGAAGAACGACTTAAAAGAATCTTGCAAAACACACACGAAAGAATATTCCAAGACTTTCGTCTTGGATTAGTAATCTTGGAAGTAAAAAGATATATAAAATGTAACTTGCAAAAAGAAATAAACAATCAAATGCGAATGTCGTTGAAGTTCCGGAGGACAACCTTACTCGGGATCTAACCCGAAGGACAACCTTATCCGGATCCTAAAGCCTCTAATGCAATTCTATATGTAGGAGAAGATAAGCAAGTGAAATAATTATATATAAACAGAAATAAATAAATAAAAAATCTGTAAAAAAAAGAAAAACAAAGCTAGATTGGTGGTTTCACCGAATCTTAGCGCCCCCGGCTCTGATACCAATTGTTGGATCGAAAGTGTCGCTAGAGGGGGGGGTGAATAGCGATACGATGTCGATAAAAAACTTTTGCAATAAGTAAAAAGCAAGTAGAGAGTGCACAGCGGAAATATAAAGTAGACAAGTTCAGTTACATGTACTACGGTGAGTGCTTCCCGAGAAAGGCCGCGATCATATGGACGCAATACTTGTCAATATCACTAAAACCACTCCTCTTCGTTGGAGGTAGAACAGCGATTACAAAAAGAAATCAAGGCAAAGGGACACTCCCCCTTTCCTTGTTACGATTAAAGCACAAAGACAATTTAAAGAAGTAGAACTTAAATAAATATACCGACAACTCTTATAAGTAGAAGATGTAGCTTTCGTTGTCGGCGGCACTTCGTCGTAGCAAATGTGAGTAGTAGTAGCGGCGTTACGACGGCGTGTTGAGAAACTCTTGAATTCTTGTTATTTGCTTGGCTTGAACATGTCTATTTATGGATATTGATCTATGAATTTAGACATAGGTAGTGTCCAAGGTGAGGTTCTTATCCCCCAAGACTTGTTCATCCACATCCTTTGCGCCAACTCAAGGATGAGGTGTTTCATCCAACCACCTTGTGCCACCTCCAACCTCCTTGTGCGCCAACTCAAGGATGAGGTGTTTCATCCAACCACCTTGTGCCACCTCCAACCTCCTTGGGCGCCAACTTGAGGATGAGGTGTTTCATCCAACCACCTTGTGCCACCTCCAACCTCCTTGGGCGCCAACTTATTGGAGCCATTCAACTTGTGCCACATCATGGGAGCCAACCATCTTGTGCCAACTCACCTTATTTTGGGCGTCCACCACAAGAAAGCTTGGTGATGGTTTGGATGTCCACCTTGATGCCACATCACCCTTTGTACCAAAACACGAGTCAAGTCCAAATTCACCCCCTTGAAATTCGAGCTCTTCTCGAGGCTGGAACTTGACTAGCAGTTGACTGTAGTCAAAGGGTTTTGGACTGCAGTACAAGTTAGCTTAAAATATAAAGTACGATGGTTCTAACCATTTGATCTCGACCTAGACCTTCCATTGGAGGTATTGGGTCGGATCTACGCTTAACGACCTTGCTTCGCTTTCACACGAGCTTACCTTGTAGCCTCGCTTCCGGTCTTCACCCGAGTACCTCGGCTTCCTCCGAAGTCCCTCTGGCGTTGCCCGACCACCTCGGTTCCCACCGGGTGTCGCAGACCTTCCGCTCAACTTTAGCATTTCTGCACACTTAATTGAGCTCGTAAGATAACAAATATACCCTTAACTATTGAGCCTTTTGTCATAATCAAAACACCGGTTCGACTTTGGTGCCCACTGCACCAACAGAATCCAGCACATGTGCTGAAGGCAGATGCTGGTAAGTTGGAACCTCGTACAGAAGTGCGCTTGTTCGTTGGCTATCCTAGAGGAACGAAGCGTGGATTGTTTTATAGTCCTAGAGATCAGAGGGTGATCGTTAGCACGAACACCAGATTTCTAGAGGAAGACTATGTGATGAGCCACAAGCCCAAGAGTAAAATTGTTCTAGAGGAGTTAAAAGGGGAAGTCACTTCTTTAGTACCACCGGTACAAGAGGATATACCACATGTCACTACACCGCATGTCACAGAGGATACACAGGTGATACCTCCTCGTAGTGGGAGGGTTGTGAGACAGCCTGATAGATTCATGTTCTTGGGAGAATCTTCTGATTTTGTCCATGGTGAACAAGAACCTGATCCCTGGACATATGATGAGGAAATCCAAGATAAAGATGCAGTATCTTAGCAAAGTGCAATGAATGCTGAGATTGAATCTATGGATTCAAATCAGGTATGGGAGCTAGTAGAACCACCCGATGGTGTAAAAACCATTGGATGCAAGTGGATCTACAAGAGAAAGAGAGGAATAGATGGGAAGGTTAAGACTTTCAAAGCGAGGCTTGTTGGGAAGGGGTATACTCAGAAAGAGGGTATCGATTATGAGGAGACCTTTTCGTCGGTAGCCATGCTTAAATCTATCCGGATTCTCTTATGCATAGCAGCTCATATGGATTATGAGGTGTGGCAGATGGATGTCAAGACAGCTTTCCTTAATGGAAGTCTTGAGGAAAACATCTACATGAAGCAACCAGAGGGATTCATTGCTAAGGGCAAAGAGCATCTTGTATGTAAGCTTAATCGATCTATTTATTGATTGAAACAAGCTTTGAGCTCTTGGAACATCCGCTTTGATGAGGTGATCCAGTCTTATAGATTTATTCAAAGTCCGAATGAGTCTTGTGTATACAAGAGATGTGACGAAAATGTAGTGGTATTTCTTGTACTATACATAGATGACATTTTGTTGATTGGCAACAATATCAAGGTGTTATCGGACGTAAGGGTATGGTTGTCCAAACAGTTTGATATGAAGGACTTGGGAGAGGTAGGACACATCCTTAGGATCAAGGTTATAAGGGATCACAGGAAAAGGATGTTGTGCTTATCCCAAGCTTCATACATAGATACGATTATGGAGCATTTTAGCATGCAGAACTCTCTACCTTTCAGGCATGGAGTTTCTTTATCTAAGGAGATGTGTCCTAGATCATATGAGGAGATAGAGGAGATGAAGGCGGTTCCTTATGCTTCGACAGTAGGAAGCCTCATGTATGCAATGCTCTGTACGAGACCAGATATCTGTTTTATCGTGGGCATGGTCAGCAGATATCAGAGTAATCCAGGACAGGGACATTGGACTACGGTAAAACATATATTGAAGTACCTGAGAAGGACTAGGGATTATATGCTGGTTTACCGGGCAGACAAATTACTCCCTGTGGGTTACACGGATTCCAACTTCCAATCTGATAGGGATAACAGTAAGTCTACCTCAGGTTTTGTGTTTACTTTGGGAGGTGGAGCCATTGTATGGAGGAGTGTCAAGCAGAAATGCGTGGCGGACTCCACCATGGAAGCTGAGTATGTGGCGGCCTCTGAGGTGGCCAAAGAAGTTGTATGGCTCAGGAACTTCCTGATGGACTTGGATGTGATTCCTGGTTTGCCCAGAACTATCACAATTTATTATGATAACAGTGGTGTAGTTGCAAACTCGAAGGAACCATGAGCCCATAAGGCTAGTAAACACATAGAGCGCAAGTACCACATGATACGAGAAATCGTAAAGAGATGAGAAGTTGTTGTGGCCAAGATTGCATCAGAGGATAACCTGACAGATCCTTTCACTAAGGCCCTTCCGTCAAGAGCTTTTGATAGGCATGTGGAGGGAATGGGGATCAGATGTATGACACTTTAAGGATAGCATAGTCTTTTAGTATAAGTGGGAGATTGTAGGGATGTATACTAAAAAGTCTATCTTTTGTATGAATATCTTTATTTTTAAATAAGAATCACATGATCATTGTTTGCATATTTTTATGGTTATGCAATATTGTCTAATACTTTACATTGTAGATAACATGGTGTGTGGTGTCACACAGGAGATCATGTTATCGACCCCTTGAAAAGTATAAGTAAAGGCTCACAACCGAGATGGCTTTGGACAAACCATCGGAATGGTAGTAGTGTGATTTGGTATTGGTTTGTCTTGACCATAGAATCACACTAGTGCACTTTGTGTGTATTGAGCAGGACCGACTTAGAGGTGATTCGATTTATTGCTGACTACATAATCGAATCGGATCTCAGATATTATTTAGTACATGTTCTTAATCCCGATATAATAACGGGCACATATACTTAGTACTCATCTCTTTGATTTACCAATGGGCGAGATTTATAGATTAAATTGATAGGCTCGATAAGTTGGGAGATGATATTATTTATATGGTGTGTCGTTGATTATAGGAGGAAACCGTGTCCTATATATTAGGATGATGATGTCCCCTTGAGGAGCTCATAAGGTTCATCATGTAAACCCTGCAGGTGGACTTGGTCCGGCATGATGAAAAGGTTGAGTGGTAATACTTAAGGAGTTAGATGTTAATTAATTAATGGTCAGTAAATTAATTAATTGATGGACATTCGAGATCTTAAACACGGGGAGAAAATGTACAAATAATATATAGAGCCCATATTATCATATGGGGGTTGGTGAGGTAGACCAATGATGATCCTTTAGTGGATTGGATCATCATTAGTGGATCGGACTTTATGTGGGCTTGATCCATGGGTGGCCAAGATCCAACTCCTCCTCATGGTCCCTAATGTAGCCTATTAACACCTCATGAAGCTTATATCCAATGGATAGAAACAAAACTCTAAGATCCATAGGTAGAGATTAAATCTCTAAGATCCGACGGTTGAGATTAAATCTCTAGATCCGACGGTTGAGATTAAATCCCTAGAACCAATGGAAGAGATTAATTCATGACTTATCACTAACTCTATAAAAGGAGGGCATGGGAGTTGGCATGAACTATCATCAAGAGAGCTAGGGTTTGGACGACAAGAGAAGGAATCCTAGTTGAGATAGGATTAGGGTTAGGGTTTGGAGGCTAGGGCAGCACCAAATAAGGAAGGTGATTGTTTCTTCTTCTTCCTTCATTGGCCGGCGTCCAGATTGGTTTTCCATCCCTTTTCCAGCTTTTGGCTGGCAGCCAAGCCTCTCTTCTCTCTCTCCTTAGGTGGTGGAAACAAGATATAGGGCTTCCCTTGGTGTCTTGATTAATTTCCATCATCTTCTCCACCTTCTAGTTGGCCAGCGGCAAGGAGTTTGTGTGCTCCTTGTTGGTTGGTTTTAGGGAGGAGAAAAACCTTGTTTTTACTCTTCCTCTTGCTTTGGAAGAGCAAGGAAGGAAGATTTGCGATCTAGGAGTTTCGACTTTTGGTAGATCGTCGCCCACACGACATCCAAAAGGAGGAAGGACATACATTAGAAGATCAAAAGGTATATCTATTCTCTTTTCTCTTTTGTTTGTTGCTTGTTTTTGTTTTTCAATTATAAGCATGTTATAAATCTGTAAATGGCTAAATAATACTTGGATCCCGATCATAAATAAGAAAACAGACGATCCGGACATCGTCTATTCCGCGGCTACTCGTAGAATAGAGGATGGTCGCTTGAACAACTAGTTTGTTCAAGTGACCTCTCTAAACGAATAGCACGATGATGAATTGGTGGTTTGGGAAATCCCTTTTGTCTAGGATTAAATTTTTTTAATCCGGGGACATCGAAGGGATCGCCATGGACAAGCTACCGAGGTGAAGTGGGAAGTGAAGTTTCCCCTCACGGACTCGATAAGCAAAACCCTTCAGGTCCAAGGTAGATAAGCCTACCTATCACCATGTTTCCTTCGATTATGGAACTAGTACTAGATCTAGGAAAGTCAATGTCACAAGGGAAGTCATCCCTAGAGTTGACCATGGTAGGTGCCTAGTCATTTTTAAGGTTATGGGTACCTTGAAAATAGGTTTGATCTTATATCCTAAAGGATTTTATTGTTAGTGTCAGCCATTAGTGCCAATCATGAGATGATTGATGAGGAATCATATGTATCATATTTCATTAATAACAGGCAAAGATTGATTATTATATTTACTTTATACGTGTGCCAGTAAATAAATATAATAATATCCTTGAATAGTAGGTTCAAATCTACAGTATATCAATTGGTAGAATTGATTATAAGAATACTATACTTAAAGATTCCTAATCAAGTATTGTATTAATAGACAAAGGGATATATTGATACATTGAGACTAGCATGTAGGTCAATGGATGACTTGATCTCACAAGTCATGGATATGTGATATCACATTGACGCATGGGTATATATATTAGAGAATATATGTACTGAATTGACCCGCTATGAGAAAGTGTCATGAATCATTATATGAGTGTTATATACTTTCTCATGTGACTATTGGTATGAATAGTCCTTAGATTTGAAGTCACTATGATTCCCTATATAAAGAGTTATGTACTTTGGTATCGTCTAACGTCACCCGTAACAGGGTGCACTATAATGGCGATCGCTGGATATGTAATGAATTATGCGGAGGGATGTGAGTAATGTAGATGAGATCTATCCCTCCCATATGACGGAAGTGATATCTTTGGCATCTTGATAGAGTATGACCACGAAATGCATGACCATGCTCAAATGAGTCAATATGAGATATTGAGCTCATTTGTTTGAGTGAGTCTACTTGGGAATCAAGAAACACAAAGATCGATAATGGGATGACACGGTCTATGCCTCATTGATCGATCTAAGATATCAAGGATAGAAGGACATCGTCATAAATGATAATAGTCACGGAAAGGTTGTTGGATCTCGACTTTCTTGCAACTTGGGTTGTCACACCCCGAGAGTATGCCAAGCCGAAAAAAATCGGACAACATCTCCCCTGTACGTGATACAATTCCATGATATACATAAAGCCTTTCGGCCAATCACATAACAAATATATATACATAATCCATAAAGCACAGCGGAAGATACTGACAAATAATAAAGATACAAATGACTCGACTATGCACTCCGGAGTGACTTTGACACAAAAAAAACCATAATAATGACCACACCAAAGGTCGAATACATACAACACATCCGTAAGCGCAAATACGAAGATGATATAGGATGAAATCCCAAAACAACAAACCAATAGACTACAACAATATGGAAATAATATCCAATCATTCGGAGTGAGATGGGATAAGTTTGTGGAGCTCCAAACATCCAAGGAATCTTCCACCTGTTACATGGGCGATAAGAAAACCCAGGGTCCATGGTGGTGAGTATAAACTCAGGGGTAAAATATAGAAAGTGCATGAACAAAATATAGAGATATAGAGATCTACAAGTATACATGTGAAGATCTACAGGTATACAGAATGAGTTCAATAGACATACAGTCCTAAATGTAATAACAAGTAACCACAGTATAGTCATACTCAATGTATATACTAAACTGATCTACTGAACATGAAGTAATGTACCAACGTACTTGACGGTCTGCAACACCATAAGATATATCATCCTGAATAGGTATATAATAACATAACACATATAACGTAAAATGTCAATCCCATATCTGACCAACACTCAGACATATGAACAGTATATAATCACATGTAATAACAATCTGGTCCATACTACACTATGACATGACGCTAATCAAATGCATACAACAGTCTGGATCAACACATATATCATGGTCATCACACAGCAGTATATAATATACAAATGATATGTATCATGATGAACAAGTATATACAGCAAACATAGCTCAATCAAATGCAACATCTCACAGACATATGTAAAACATATATCAAATACATGCGTACATATATATCAACAATGCATATGCATGGCCATGTCTGCGGACGCGTCCAACCACGACCCCAGAGTGGCCAAAGTGGCACAATATGACTACTATCCCTACTCCAGCTACCACTACTCTCGAGTGGCCGAGTTGGGTAGTATGACTGAGTAGCATATAAGCGTAAAGAGCTAACTAATCCTAGGGGTCCCTGCTGCTAGCCACGTGATCCCTACCCATGAGTAGACCAGCGCCGCACACAGGACAACTGCACATCACACAACCACCGTCTATAGTGGGCGAGTGCATTAACTACCACTCTGCACAGTGGCCAAGTGCGCATCTCCAGCTACCACCGTCTATAGTGGTCGAGCGCGGCACATCCAATGCTCTGCCCTCAACCCTGCTACCACTACCCCGAGTGGCCAGGGAGGCAGGATGACTGATGACCTGTCTCAACCATAAGGGAGACCCCAGTCAACAGTATGCATGCAATGTAATGATGCATAGCTCCACATATGTATCCTCGCAACACTCCCTATCCCATGGGGAGTCCTGGTCTACCAAAAGTCAACAATGCAAGGACTACCAATCCATAAGGCACTCTCTCTACCACACAGAGAGTCATACACAATTGATAGTCAACCACGCTAAGACCTCCAGTCCGTAGCGATATACTATTGACAATCCATATAACCATACACAGATAGACGATCCATAATGGATATACAATCATGCTAGGGCCTCCAGTCCATAGCCACATACTGACAACCACACACTTATTTATGCACAGACAACTAGATCCACCATAGATGCACCACTGATATGTGTATGATATAACAATCGACTCCATAATCTAATCCATCACCTAACCCTAGTGATTTAACACAGTAACTCAATCTGAGATCAAAAAGGTAACCCTAACCATATGTACTTAACTAACATCTATCAGCTAACACACAATAGGATTTGTAGTTCATATCTGTGATAATGAACGATGGATTAACAGTAATATATCTCAAAGGTCAAGGCTAAGTACAAGCACATGAATAAATAAGAGTGGATTTAAGATCAAAAGTAATAGCATAAGTCCAAATTCATGCACCATATTTAGATCAAACTACATGACCAGGGTAGATATTACCCACTTGATACGTAATTCGTGTTATCCATCTCCACATTCATGTATCTATCACAATCAAAGTTCTATAACAATAGGATACAATTAAGTACCATCACATATCTAATGATCGAATCAAATCTTGCATAAACCTTATATCTCGATCAATTAACCGAACAATCTAATACTACAAGATGAATGAATTCTTATTAACCAATCTACCAACATCATATGAGTTGTAACTCACTACTACATTGACAAACATTATATACTTCTAATAATATATCTGTATAGTAACACTCCATAAAGTCCTCAATCTGCACTTACCCGACGTTATTTCATCCACTCACAGTAGAGCCACTGCTGAAACCAACCACTTGTTGGTGCAATAGGCCCAGGTCACGATTGACCAGACTCGAGTTTGACTCGAGTTTAACCCGAGTGATGTTTTGATGTTTGACAAAGGGATTTGACAAAGTGATTTGGCATTGATGTTTGACATTAATGTCGGTTAATATGTTGGGGAGATTGTTGGAGCAATCGACCTGGGTCATGTTTGACCGGACTCGAGTTTGACTCGAGGGAGACCTTAATGGTTGACTAGGTTGACCATGTGATTATGGGAAAGTCCAAGCATGGTCTTGGCAAGGTAAAGTCCAAGTGGGACACTTGTCATTTGGTAAAGTCCAAGTCTTGAGTACTTGGCATGAAAAGTCCAAGTGGGACACTTGGCGCATGGAAAGTCCAAGTCATGGGTACTTGGCATTTATGAAAGTCCAAGTCATGGGTACTTGGCATTTGGGAAAGTCCAAGTCTTGAGTACTTGGCATGAGAAGTCCAAGCATGGGTCTTGGCAAACGGAAAGTCCAAGCATGGGTCTTGGCAATGTAAAGTCCAACATGGGTTGGCAAGGAAAGTCCAAGCATGGTCTTGGCATGAAAAGTCCAACATGGGTTGGCAAGGAAAGTCCAAGCATGGTATTGGCATAGAAAGTCCAACATGGGTTGGCAAGGGAAAGTCCAAGCTTGAGTCTTGGCATTTGAGAAGTCCAAGGGTTTGATATTGGCAGCGTAAAGTCCAAGCGGGAGTCTTGGCAGCATAAGACCAATGGTTGGCGGCATAAAGTCCAAGCGGAGTCTTGGCGGCGTAAGTCCAATGTGCCTTGGCGGTGTAGACACCATTAGCATGACATAGCCGAGGGAAGCACCTGGAGGCTAGCGCGATGGATGAACAAGTCATGGATGACTTGGAGGGATCCGAGAGGCGTGAGGCTGATGGAGGTGGCTAGAAGGCTTAGGTCTAGGCTAAGGGTGGTCTAGCAAGTATGGGGGCACCATACTTGGGTTAAAACCTCATCTTTGGATATCTCGATAGTCGTATCGTGAAGGGTCGGCGATCGCTAGTTCACCGCGAAAGCAGAATGGTCCATATGCCGATCGCGCCGGATTATGGGCAGCGCCGATCACAATGTGGCGCACGATCGCCAAGAGTCCCGTTAGAACTTGTCCAACGTGGATTGAGCCATTGTCTCACGACAACAGTGGCATCAGTCGACTGGGGACTTATGGCAGTCGACTGATAGGTGGAAATTCAGCCCGACGCAGGATAAAAGGGAGTTGTTCATGGAGATTGCGGTATCAGATTTTTGGGAGCTTTGGTGAGGCGATTTAAAGGCGATTTGCAGGTGCATTTCAGGGTCCTTCAAGCTCATCCAAGCAACCAACAAGCAAGCACTCAAAACCCTAGTTTGTAAAGTGTTCTTTACATTTCCTTTGTATTTACTTGTATTTCTTTCGTTTATTGTTGTAAACGTTTGTACGAGGTTTCTCCGCCTCCGACTTGTTGTCGAGAAGGAGTTTATTGATTAGTGATTGCATTGGCATCGCTAGAGCTCGTTAGAGCTCGATCCATGGAGTAGGAACCGTGTGGTTCCGAACCACGTTATATCGTGCATGTTGTGATTGTATCTTTTCGTTATTGCTTTTATTATTTCTATTCCGCTGCGCATAACGAGTTTTGTAGAGACGATCGCGAACGAATTCCATCTTCCTACGGGCACATCGCTATTCACCCTCCTCTAGCGGCCTCAAATCTCCAACAATTGGTATCAGAGCCCGGGGCTCTTCTACAGACTAACTGCCGGGAGCTAGGACAAAAAGGCTAGAGGGTTAAGATGGAAGAACCATTGGGATGGGACATCAACACCCCAATTCCCTATTCCTTCTATGGACAAGAAGGGTTTAAGCAATGGAAGTCAAGAATTGAAGACTTCCTAATGATGAGGGACTTCGAAGAATGGTCTATCTTGATGGAGGGTTTTAGCTATCCAATAGGACCAAAGGGAGGATTCCTCAAGAAGAAGAAGTGGAGTGAAGATCAACTCCAAGCCTTCGAGAAGAACATGAAGGTAGTAAAATTTATTCTTGATTTGGTCCCTAATGAGATTGTGTGTATGGTAGGGGACTATATGGACGCTAAGGAGTTGTGGAGCTAAGTGGCAAAGCTTCATGAAAACTCATCATTGGTCCAAGAAGAAGAAGAAGAAGAAGAAGAAGAGTGCTCATCCTCTCAAGCTCAAAAAGAAGCAAGTACATCTTCATCCAAAGAGCTTGAGGATTCGGAGGTTGATAGGAAATCAACATCTGGATCAGAAGAGGTGGAGGAAGTGGAAGAAGCATCCACTTCTAGGATTGAGGAGGAGATTAGAGTTTCCGCAACACCGGAGCATCAAGAAGAAGCTTCCACATCCGGTCAAGATGAAGAAGTTTCAATTCCAACACCTTCTACCACTATAGGTAACTCAAACATGTCAATTTGTAATAAAAATCATATCATATGTTTTGAGTGTAGGGAAGCCGGGCACTATAAGAGCAAGTGCCCAAAGAAGATTAGGAAAGCTCCACCGACACCAAAAGTCAAGGATGCCGGTTCCCCAACATCTAAAGGCAAGGAGCACCTCATATGCTTTAAGTGCAATTCAAAAGGACATCACAAGTAGGGGGAGCTTCTATAGCTAACCCTAAGGTATATTTAAATAATGCACCTTCTAAATTTAAAAGTCAAAAGCATGCTAGAAATTTTAATTCTCTTGCAATTCATAAAGAGCATGCTAGAAGTAAGGAATTTTGCTTAGGTGCTAAAAATGTTTACCTTAGGAGTAAGGAGAAATTTTGGACTAATGTCCCTAAAAATATTTTACCTAAGGGCAAACCTAGGTCAAATAACTCAAGATCAATTTTACCTAGGGAGACAATTAGAAAGGTGCAAGAGCACCTATGTCTAAACCCTAAATGGACTAGGCATATGCCTAGGAAGTCCAATGCCCAAGATTTAAATCAAAACTCTAAAATCGGGCAATTAGAAAAGGAAAATCAAGTCTTGAGGTCAAGGCTTGAAAAACTTGAAAAGACCCTTAGGAATATACAAAACCAATTTAAAGGGTCAAATGGTCAAAGTCAAAGGTCAAAAAGTCAAAGTCAACACCAAGGACCTAAGAGTCAAAAGTCAACCAAAGGCAAGCAAGGTTTGGGTCACAAACCTAAGCCTAAGGTAGCTTACCATAGTGTTCCATTTGACTATGGAACACAAACTAGGTCTAGGAAGACCAAGGTCAATAGGGAAGTCATCCCTAGAATTGACCAAAAGGTGTGCCTAGTGGCTAGGGTTTCAAGGAAACCTAGGGTGGCCACTAAGAAGGTTGCAAGGGGAGTTACCCCTAGAGTCAACCTAGGTAAGACCCAAATGACCAAGGCTAACAAGCCTAGGAGGGTCATTAGGAAGGTATCTAGGGAGGTTATCCCTAAGGAATACCTAATTAACCCTAGGAGCTCAAATCGGTTTTGGGTTCCTAAGAGCGTGATTGATTCACGCTAGATGGGTTTAGGGTGTGCCAACCTTGATTGGATGGGTAGTTAACTCAATCATGGTAAAGGTGGCACTTTAGGATGTTTTCAAGGTTATGGTTACCTTGGAAATATATTTGAATCAATATCCTAAAAAGATTTTAGGATGTGCCAATGCACTTTTGAATTTAAGAAAAATCAATTAAATTGGCACAATTTAGTTTTAGAGGTTAGTGTGCCATTTTGGGTTTTTGGCACACTAGGGAGATTAAGGTTAATATGGAAAAATATATCTAATTGTATCAAATGGCAATTAATATTAAAATTTAGGTATTACTATACCTATATATTTTATATGCCATGCCTTGATTGTCATATGCCATGTCATGACATCATGCCTAGTTCTATGATTTTATATGTCATGTTCATGTTTAGGATTAAGGTTTTAAATGTCATGTGTTTTTAGATTTCATATTATGCCATGACATCATGATTATGAGCATGTGTTTATCTATATCATCTCTAATGCCATAATCACTCATGCATTTAAGATAATTTGATTGAAATTGATTTAAGGACAATGGCATGACTTGGAGTCCCATTTATAAGGGAATCAAGTAGGGTTGCCTTAGAGAATGCATGAAATCCTAGATTAGGATGAACAAAACCCACATCTCACATCCAATTGACATGTATGTGTATTTATACACCTTAGATACATGTGAGATGCTAGGATATGAGTTGAGTTCAAGGTGCATAGTTTTTGCATCTAGATGAACTAAAACTCATCTTGTTTCAATTTGTGGATCATTGGGAAAGCTTGTGTACAAGTCATGTACATTGAGCCCAAGGAATATGATCCAAAATAAGGTTTTGAAAACATTTTAAAATCATTTTGAAAAACCTTGGTGAAGTCTATCTTTTGATAGCAATCACCATTGATGAAGTTGATACAAAATAGGGCCAAAACATTAAAAATTTCAATGGTTTTGAGTTTTGTATCAAACTCACTATTTTATGGGTAAAATAATTTTCAAATATTTTTCACCCATTGTGTGTGTCATAAGTATTATACGTATGAATTTTCACAATTTTTCGAATTACGTATAATTATTTATGAATTTCCAAAATTCATTTCTGATAGTTGAAAATCGAGATTTTGATTATCGATCGGCCACCTGGCAATGTGATCGGATAATATGTGTGATCGTGATTCTTGTCGAGTCATTGTCAGGTCTGATTTTGGGTTAACAAGGTTTTTTTAGCCTATTTTCAGCCATGGTAAAGGTCCCTAACCACTTCTAACCCTAGGATATGCTTTGGGAAGCATTATAAAGGGTGAAAATCCATTGGATATGGATTAGGAGAAGTGTTAGGTCAAAGTATCAAATTTAGGGTATGGAAAGTTCTATGTTGAACTTAGAACCTTAATTTTGATGGTTTAGAGTTCCTATTGGCTTAGGGGGTTCCCAAGGACATTATTGGTGCAATGATCAAGGGGGAGCAAGCCTTTAGGGGGAGGTATCCATCTTGGGATGATGGATGTGTTTTTCTCCTTGAAGAGGAGAAGTTAATTGAGAGAGTATCATCAATTGGGAAAATTGATGGGTTTTTGATACCCAATTTGGAAATTGAGAGAGTGAATAGGATTGTCTCTCTTGAGTGATATGGGATTTATCACTAGGACGATGGTAGGCATCCTAGATATTTTTAGGTCAAAAAGGGGGAGAGTGTAAGATCTCATTGGGACATGAGACATTGACCTCCTCGGAGAGAAAACCTTTTTGATGTTAGTCAAAAAGGGGGAGAATGTTTGGGGGAGAACATTTGGAGAGTGTTTACCAATTTGGGATAATTGGTAAGGGATTTGAGTTAGAGGTCTAACTCAGATGATTTGTTTGGTTTTTGTCAAACATCAAAAAGGGGGAGATTGTTGGTGCAATCAGCCCAGGTCACGATTGACCAGACTCGAGTTTGACTCGAGTGATGTTTTGATGTTTGACAAAGGGATTTGACAAAGTGATTTGGCATTGATGTTTGACATTAATGTCGGTTAATATGTTGGGGAGATTGTTGGAGCAATCGACCCGGGTCATGTTTGACCAGACTCGAGTTTGACTCGAGGGAGACCTTAATGGTTGACTAGGGTTGACCATGTGATTATGGGAAAGTCCAAGCATGGTCTTGGCAAGGTAAAGTCCAAGTCATGGGTACTTGGCATGGAAAGTCCAAGTGGGACACTTGACATTTGGTAAAGTCCAAGTCTTGAGTACTTGGCATGAAAAGTCCAAGTGGGACACTTGGCGCATGGAAAGTCCAAGTCATGGGTACTTGGCATTTGGGAAAGTCCAAGTCTTGAGTACTTGGCATGAGAAGTCCAAGCATGGGTCTTGGCAAACGGAAAGTCCAAGCATGGGTCTTGGCAATGTATGGGTTGGCAAGGAAAGTCCAAGCATGGTCTTGGCATGAAAAGTCCAACATGGGTGGCAAGGAAAGTCCAAGCATGGTCTTGGCATGGAAAGTCCAACATGGGTTGGCAAGGGAAAGTCCAAGCTTGAGTCTTGGCATTTGAGAAGTCCAAGGGTTTGATATTGGCAGCGTAAAGTCCAAGCGGGAGTCTTGGCAGCATAAGACCAATGGTTTGCGGCGTAAAGTCCAAGCGGAGTCTTGGCGGCGTAAGTCCAATGTGCCTTGGCAGTGTAGACACCATTAGCATGACATAGCCGAGGGAAGCACCTGGAGGCTAGCGTGATGGATGAACAAGTCATGGATGACTTGGAGGGATCCGAGAGGCGTGAGGCTGATGGAGGTGACTAGAAGGCTTAGGTCTAGGCTAAGGGTGGTCTAGCAAGTATGGGGGCACCATACTTTGGGTTAAAACCTCATCTTTGAGGTTGGCATTATGGCGCCGTGAGTCGACGAGTTATTGCCGTTTAAGAGTTAGGCTGCTCGGCGGTCATTGCTCATTGGAGGCGATCAGGCCCGATGTCTCTGATGATCATTGCCAAGGTCGACAATCATTGCTAGTTCGCGATCGCGAGAATGCTCGTAGCCGGTGAATAATCGATCGACTACGGTAGCGATCGCCAATGTTGGCGATGATCGCCAAGAGTCCCGTTGGAACTTGTCCAACGTGGATTGAGCCGTTGTCTCACGACAACAGTGGCATCAGTCGACTGGGGACTTATGGCAGTCGACTGATAGGCAGAAATCCAGCCCGACGCAGGATAAAAGGGAGTTGTTCATGGAGATTGCGGTATCAGATTTTTGGGAGCTTTTGTGAGGCAATTTGAAGGTGATTTGCAGGTGCATTTCAGGGTCCATCAAGCTCATCCAAGCAACCAACAAGCAAACGCTCAAAACCCTAGTTTGTAAAGTATTCTTTACATTTCCTTTGTATTTGCTTGTATTTCTTTTGTTTATTGTTGTAAACGTTTGTACGAGGTTTCTCCGCCTCCGACTTGTTGTCGAGAAGGAGTTTATTGATTAGTGATTGCATTAGCGTCGCTAGAGCTCGTTAGAGCTCGATCCGTGGAGTAGGAACCGTGTGGTTCCGAACCACGTTATATCGTGCGTGTTGTGATTGTATCTTTTCGTTATTGCTTTTATTATTTCTATTCCGCTGCGCATAACGAGTTTTGTAGAGATGATCGCAAACGAATTCCATCTTCCTACGGGCACATCGCTATTCACCCCCCCTCTAGCGGCCTCGAATCTCCAACACCACTGTCCACCTCCCAGCTTGCTCAACCGAAGAAGCTTGAAATTCAGAATCAACAACCTCGCAACCCAGGAGCAATGTCAGATCTCACTAATAGAAACACATAACTACGAAATGATCACCATCTTGCAAGGTGATTGTAAGCCATGTTCAGACTCAACGTAAAGCAACAATGAACAAAACATAATCGGGAGAATATCTACAGTGTAACCAACACATTACCAAGAATCCATGATCCCAGCTACCCTTCGGAATACATAGGTCCTGTTCCAATAGAGTCATCCCAAATTCAATGTTGCTGTGGGAAAAACACCATAACCTTCTTCACAACACAACCCCCTTGTCTGATCCACGATGTTCCTTGCAAAAAGCTCTTACATCCGACTCCCGTTCACAGCTACCCGTCACCACAAAGATTTGAACTACAAGTGAAAACTACGATCAAGGATGGATCTCATGAAATGAAGGAAATCAGTGACATCTTACCTAACTACGAAAGCAATCAGCCAAAGGCAGCTCACGATCTGACAGGGCCAGCGACCGAGAGCTCCGACAGTGGTGATAAGGCAACAACGAGTGGAAATTGGCTAGCTCAAAGTCGACGGTGGCATATCATCAGAAGAGGTGAGCTGCGACAATGAAACAGGGGAAGGGCAAAGCTTCACGATCAGGAGAAGACAGGCTACCGGCTGGAAGGGAAGAACTCTTGGGTGGTCGACGCTAGAGAACTCCGACAGCAATGAGTGAGAGCACAGGGAAGATGCGATCAGGAATGAGGAGGCGTCGACGATGGATAAGAAGAGAGGAAATCGCGATCGCGATCTGAGGAGAAGAAAATCGAGGTGAAGGGAAGAAATCGTGGAGGAAGAAATGGGTACTTGCAAACGGACCAGGTTCAAGCTTTAAAACCGACCCCTCATGATTAAACTAGCCTCGGTTAAATCCAAGTTAACCTAAGTTAGCCTAACCACCTATTTAAGCTTAAATCTTCCTCGTATAGACTCCTTTTGAATCCAGAAAAATTTATGTGAACTCCTGAGAAATTATATAAGAGAATTTCTCCATTAACAAGGGGTATTTTATTTTATTATTATTATTATTTTTTCCCACCGTATCTTACATTCTCCCCCACTAATAAAAATTTGGTCTCCAAATTTCTGTCTCATGTATGAGTACGAGATGTCACAATATTCATCTCAAGTATTCGAAGAAAAGTCACACACATCAAATACTAAGTGGGGTACTGAGCTCGAATATTACATTCCAGCTCTTATATACACTCTCAATCGACCTATAAAAAGGTAAATAATCGTACCAGAGTGGAGCTCTATACTCCTGACCGGTGGGAGACTTTGCCAGATCTGTAAGATAAATCATGAATCACTATCAGAAATGATACTCAAGGATACTCCATGGATATAATTCCATCAAGCGATCCAAAGGAATCCACCTTACAGCTCAGAAGAAAATGAGCAAACTTGACTAATCGTTCACCAATTACCCAAATGGCATCAAATCCTTACTGAATTCTAGATAATCTCCCAAAGTAGCCCATCGTACTAGGCTCCTAGTTCCATCTCGGTACGTAACCCTACTGGTCACTAATATTCCACCTTTACTTGTTGCACACCCAACTTCAACCTACGAAATCAACCATGTCCCGTATTGTTCCACCATGAATAACATCTTAAACTCGCTATTTTCAGATACACTCCAAATACATCACCAATCTCGAATGAAGAGTCTTCTGGAACAACTCTTCCTAAATTCAATACCAGTCTGTAACCCACTATTCTCTTCGGAGATAGAGAATTCCTTTCTCATAAGAGAAATCAATCTAATGTCCAAAATTCACTCTATCACACAGAACTGGAAGTAACTGGAAGACTATAATGACAAATCTCACTAGTTTCTCAACTGACGTAAGCATAATGTACGTCTCATACCATTGCATCGGAATCGCTCCAATCCCTGAAATGATGCATCTGTTTGCAGTACCTTTCCATCCACAATGGAAGGTCTAACTAACACTTGTGCAAAAGTTATCCACCATCTAAGCCCTGGAAACTACTTCCACAAGCTTTTGACCAAATGATTTCCATCACCTTCTTGGTCCCACAAGTCAGCAGTATAGTAACACTAGAGCATCATATCCACACCTACGGTAAACACCAAATCAATCTAGGGAAACCATAACTTCCCTTAAGATTGTGAATATATCCCAAAAATATATCATCCATAGATATGATGACAATCTATCTCAAATACTCCAAGAGTACTTGATTCCTCAAATCCATGAACGACTAAATCGTCTATAAGTCTAACAACATTATCAACATCTCATAAAATTCATACCAAGTATGAAATGTCATCTTCTACACACCTGTATCCTTTTACTCTATGCTGATGATATATCAATCATTACACCAACATTGATAATTGTATGACACCAAGTCACTACAATATCAACACTCCAATCATAGATCAACCCTAGAGTATACACATGAGTCCTTTAGCTAAACTAAATAGATCATCTATCCATAACAAAGTATATCCATTTCCAACAGCTTCCGCGTTCCAACATCGATAATCGATGTATAACTTCAAAGGTCCATCTCTCCTTAACAAAGAGTTCCAGATCTTCTCCAAAAGGAATACTGGAACAGATAATTATCCCATCCAACACCTTCTATAATCACAACTTACGTTCTTCCAATTCTCACAGTGTTAGCAACACTGTCACCAATAAAATCATCTCCCGGTATGAGGTCTCTAATATCGGAACTATTCCCGAAATCACCCCCAATCTCATATTTCACTTTCCCATACAGTGGCAAACCCGAGAGTTCATCCGAAACTATATCCGAATACTCTCGAATTATATACACATTCGAGATACATATTATACCATAATCTCAACCATTTAACTATACGTAAGGATATGTCTATAGTAGAGGTATGTCTAGCAAAGGCTAAGGGTATCCCTTGACTTCTTGGTTGTTGATCAACATCTCACCTGACGGTAGAGAAAAATCACCAACCCACAAGTTGATAGGAACCCTTCCAATTCTATCTAAGAACGTTCTAGATAAAGATACCTGTAACTACCCGTATCTCTCGACATATCCACAAATAGGGTAACCTAAAGTAATATCCCAAATGACCACTTCTTCGGTCTTCTATACCTCTTCCCGAGTAACCATGTAAACTCGCCCAACATCTATTCTTGATGGTTGAGTTCATGTAGGTGCAAAGGACTACCATGGAAGAACTGAATCAACTGCTAAACTGAGATACAACACCCAAAATGACCGCAGTGGAGATAGTAAACACTGTTGTACTGGTAATGATTACACCACTGATTGTGAAGTACTGAATAGCTGTCAACATCGTAGCACGCTCCAACTCGGCAAATAATGTAGCTGCAACTAGAGAATATAGCATAGATACGACAATCGTCGTAAACTCTCTCCTCTGTACAAAGCATAACCACGCCTGGGGAGGTAACAGTTGTCGTTTGGACGTCTGAGTCTTCTAAGATGTCTTCTCCTGATACTGCTGAGTAAATTGCTTCTCCGGATGAAAGTATCAAAAAGCTCCAACTATATCTGAGGTAGTAGATCGTTGTTGATGTGATAATCCATTCTTCTATGATGATCTTGACTTTCGAGGTTGTGGATCGTCCTCTCGAAAGCATTATCCATAGTCTTCAACTGAGTCTTCAAAGTACATACTCTCCTCGTAGATATTGGCTGCTCATAGTAGAAGTAGATAAAATAATCCATCGAATAATCTGACTCTGTGTGTCATCGTGACCCGCACTACACGCACATAATCTCTCTTCGGAGTCTTTCCTCTGATTTCACTGATAAACATGAGAAGATGCTAACGATTTGCAATCGGTCTTCTATGATCGGAACACTCTCCAATAGTCGTTCGTGGCCCATGGCTCCAATCTTTCTCCTTTTGTCCTACATTCGGAGACTTCTAATTCCAATAATTTGACTTGCAATATATGCTTATCAAATCTCCAACTCTTAAAACACTAGCTACGAAGTCATTCCTATACACATCACTCAGTTTAAGGACATCCGGTAGGATCTGGTAGAAGATCCAAACATCCTGATCAAGATGTCAGCCAATAAACCATGGGTGGCTGAAATTAACTCAATCACATTCTTGAGCTATTAGGTGGTCGTAATCTTCATAAATCTAACGACTTTGCATGGTACCTTCGTTACTAAATGAACCCCTCCCTGAAGCTCAAGAATTCCTTGACACTGAGTCAAAGAAGTTGACATGGGGAAATACTCTCTCACAACATCACTAAACTGTGACCAAGTGATACATTATTTTCCATAGGTTATTTTCTATCTCTTCGACCAAGTATCGGCTTGATCCCGATAATGGTATACAATTAACTCCACTTTATCTATATAACATGAGTTAAGTACTCAAAAGTACCCTCAACGTTATACAACCTAGTACAACCAACTCAAGGATCAAAATCCCTTTGAAACACCATATACTAAACCTTCGCTATCTGTATCAACAATAGCATACATCCTATCCATTACCCCACAGGTAATGATCTGACTAGCATAGTTAGTGAAAATCCCTAAGACCGTAATCTTTGACCTCCACAAGAAATGTGACTACTAACCCCTGCTTTCCGACTTGGTATCAGTCGACTCTCAAAGGAAATTCACCCTTTTCGATAGCAGGTCCAAGACACACAGACTCTACATGTTGTTCCCGTGGTCAACTCAAACCACGGTTACGAATAACAACTAACACACTACAAGTCATCCCTGTTATAAACAACTAAATACATAGCCAATAGAAGGATATGTGATAATAGTTATCATACCTTAAACCTTGTAGCTTGGAGATGTCCGCAATAGCCAGATCCCTGAACTCACAAAACCAAAACCGAGTAAAGCAAAACTCGATGTCTGATAACTGTCATTTTGTTGTATTATTTTGGTCCTTAATATCACTGTTTTTATCCTCTCGAGTGATTTATTATTGATTATTTGCATGTTTTATGAGTTTGGATTCATTTTGGACCTTTTTGTAAATTCTCCTATATTTTGGACTTATTTGCGAATTTTATCTTTATTTGTAGGAGATCGAGATGAGTCACTGGACTAGACTCAAATTGGATCAAATATGGCTTCATCTGGGTCATAATGGACATTTCAAGATGATTTAATCTGAGTCCTTCATCCAGATCAGAAGACAAATGAAATTAAGGGTTCAGATCTGAGCATTATGAACCGTCCGAGGAAAGTGATTGATTCTGAGTCATCCATCTGGATCTGGAGCGATCCGACTCGTACATTAAGATCTACACGTCTTGGCCGTTCATCCGTACCGTTGGATCATGATTATACCTTCAGACGGATCAGATCCGTCCATTGCAAATTAGGATCGATTTCAGTTGGATGGAGCGACCTAATTATCATCAAGCCCTAGCTTCAAATGGATGGCTGGGATCAGATGAAGTTCAGATCGGACGGCTCAAAGAATTCATTTAATAACCTACCTTTCCTAACTTTCCAGAGCAGGCGGAGCAAAAACTTCATTCGGGCGTCTTCTTCTTCGCGACGGACACCGACGGCCTCTTCCGTTGTCGTGCAAGCGGCGATGGGATTGCACAGGGCTCGCCGACGGCGAAGCAAGAAGATGCTCCTCAAGCTCCAACAGAATCGGCAGAATCGCGACGGGCAGCGTACGGGTCTTCTTCCTCGCGAGCGATGTGGCGGCTTCTTCCGCATTCGATCCTCGGCGGCGGATTTGCACAGGCAGCCGGCGGCGGTGACTCGCAGAAGGAGGTCTTCTTCCCCACAAGCAGCGCAACTCGAGCCACAACGTTTTTTCCCCCATTTTCACGCGCGACAGAGTTTCTTCCCCACGATCGACGATGACAGTCCAGCATCCCCTTCCGGCGACCTCCCCTCCGACAGCCGGCGATGATCCCAGGCGAGCCTCGGCGGACGATCAGATGTTGTGATTCGGACAGCTGACCGAAAGAGGGGCGAGCGCAGGATTCCGGCGAGTCCAGCTCTATCACCGGCAATTCCATTACTTTTCGGTGACCGGGATTAGGCCGCTTCATCTTCGCCATCATCAGCTGCTGGGATTAGGCAGTGTCAGCTTGTCATCCGCCGATGAAGAGATTTTCCACCACTGTTCCGGTGATTCCATTGCTTCCGGCGACCGGGATTAGGTCGCACCGCTTCGACATTCCATCCACTAGCTACCGGGACTAGGAGCTCCGCCATCCACAGCCGCTGGAGCAGTGTTCGCATCCCTCCGCATTTAGCTCTTTTCCGCGGTGCCGGGATTAGGACCGCATCCGTAATCCATCAACGGAGGGGCTGTTCGGTTTATTGTCGCCATCGTGGGGTTACCGATTGCTTATTTTTGGATTTAGTCCATTTAATTGGATATTTTACTTTATCATGTTTGTTTTATTACGGTTAATTTGTTATGTTATGTTGATCATGTTTAGGTTTATTTTCATTTAAAATTGTCCAATCAATGCATCGTATAGTGACAGTATGGTGTTTTGGTTGGAGTGCTTTCATTATTAGGGTAGATTTCCTTTACATTCGACCAGTTACCGTATAGTGACAGTTCGGTGCCTGGTTGAATTGCTTTCGTTTATTGCATTTCGTTTATTGCAGTTTTCAGTGGCTGTTTGATCATTGTGTCGTATAGTAATGATCACGGTGCATGGTTGAATAGTTCACATTTCTTTGATCGATGTACCGTGTATAGTGATACGGTGCTTGGTCGCTTTCCTTCTGTCTGTTAGTTTAGTTTTTGATTTGTTTGATCAACGTGTATAGTGACAGTAATGATCGGTGCTTGGTTGAATTGTCACATTTGTTTCGATCATTATGCCGTATAGTAGATGCGGTGCGTGATCACTTACTTTTGCGCATTAGGATAGTTGCTTGTTACTTATTATTTGGTAGTTATATTTACTTCTTGCATGTTTAATTCTCATGTTTGTTTTTGATTTTGCATTTTAATTGTTTTGATAATTGTAAAAACCCCCAGTGTTTACTTTTGTTTAAAAACAAACATCCAGCCATTAGGTTCGTTGGGAGATGACCCGAGTCAGTCCTATACTGCATTAGTGTAGTTAGGGGGTTTGGTAAATAATTTGGGAACGGTATTACGACAATTCATCACCGCTCTATCAAATTTTGGCGTCGTTGCCGGGGAACTCTAATGGGTTCGTTTGTCTTTAAACTGTAGTTTGTTTGTTTGTTTTCTTTTTCTTTTGTTATTATTGTCTTTCTTATCATTTATATTTGTTTCTCATTATATTTGTTTGTGTGGATGACTAGGTCTTCAGGTGATCATCTACTTGAATTTTGCAGCAGTTTTTCTCTTCCCTCAGAGGCCCAGCCTAGGAAGGGGGTTGTTGAAGAAAAGGCTAGATAAGCATATTCCCAAGTATGTCGAGGTTTTGTTTCACGAGAAGTTGTACTCTTTCTATGGAGGTAGGAGATACTGTAGTTCGGTTCAGTATTTTGGACGCTATGAGGTACCTGATGGAGGATCATTCTATTCTTAGCATGGTTATAGCTGATGAGTTGGATTGCATGAATTTTATTTCTTAGTCTATTTTTCATTTGGATATCTCTGCACCTTCTATATTTTGTTATGATTTTATTGATTCTGATGTTGATAATGATTTGTTGTTAGGACCTATCTGTGGGCCCTCTTTTTATGTAGACCGGGATATGGATTGTGTAGGGACTAGCGCTCTTCAGGCGATGCCCCAAGGATCACTTCCATCAGATGTTTGTGAGAAATGTTATTTCATGGTCGAGTATGGGATATCTTGGATTATATTATCTCTGTGTATGATATTGAAGTAGATCCTACTAAAATTCATGCTATATATTCTTTATCTTACCCCGCTTCTGTGCGGGAAGTTGTGCTTTTCTAGGTCATGCAGGTTTCTACAGACATTTTATCAGAGACTTCAGTCAGATTGCCCTACCCTTGACCAAATTGTTGCAGAAGGAGGTGGTATTTCAGTTTGACAGGATTGCGATAGAGATCGAGCCCACCCCCATAGCAGATTCTTTTCCAGATGAGCAACTTTTTCACCTGTAGGGTAAGACACCATGGTATGCAGATCTTTCTATTTATTTAGTTGCCGTGTTGTACCTTCACATTTTACTCATGCACAAGTCCAGAAATTGAAAAGTGATGCCAAGTATTATGTATGGGATGATCTTTATCATTGAAAATTTTGTAATGATCAGATTATTAGATGATGTGCACTTGATTATGAGTTTCATTCCATATGTATTTACTTTTTGTTATTCTCTGGCTTGTGGGGGGTATTTTGGACCCCAAATAACTGCTAGGAAAGTTTTAGAGTTTGATTTGTATTGGCCCAACTTATTTCATGATGTCTCTGAATTCTACAAGTCTTGTGAGCGATGTCAACGAACAGGGAACATAGGACGTAGAAATGAAATGCCTCAAAAACTTTTGTTATTTTGTGAGATTTTCGATATTTGAGGTATTGATTTTATGGGTCCTTTTCCTGTATCTTTTGGATTTCCATATATTCTTTTGGCATATGATTATGTTTCTAAATGGGTGGAGGCCATCCCCACCAGGACTGATGATTCTCTAGTTGTTGTGGATTTTGTTAGGTCTCACATATTTTGCAGATTTGGAGTTCCCAGGGCGATCATTAGCGATCAAGGGTATCACTTTTTACCTTGACCTCATGAAGTGTTAAGCAATGAGATCAAGTCTATTCTAGAGAATACGGTGGGGCGGACATGATGATGCTTCTTCTCCAAAATGAAAGGGAGTGTGTTCTTTTATTTACAGCATTTATTTTCTTCCTTTCATGTTCGGAATAAATTGTATGGGTTGTGTGTTTGTTTGCCTGTTTACCTAGGTTTGTTTGTCTGTTGTTGAGTCAAATAATATTCTCTATGCATGCCTTAGTATCATTTCAGAGATGGTAAAAATTAGTTAAGTTTGATCATCAACTTGTGGATTTTTGTGTATGATAGGAGACTTCACTTGCATTCAGTCACTTGTTATGATGATGAACTTTTTATTGATAGTCTAAGCTTGATGTTTATTCACCTAGTGAGGTTACAAGCCATTCTTATCATCTACCCACTTTTGTGTGATAACACATGTGATTCTTGTTACTCTAGAACTTGCTTTGAGTCTTTTCAAAACTGCAGTAACATTTACTTGCATGAATATGATGAAGGATTTCATTCTTTGACTCTTTTCCTGACTTGGTTTGATTGTCTAATCCACTTGATACTTCCATCTTCCATGTCTTACTTGTCATATCTCTTCATTTGCTATCCATTGTCTTTGTATCTTTGTGGATTATCTTTTTCATATCTATTGTTTTCCATATTGGAGGAATAGTTTGATGGGTTGTATTGTCCGAGACGGACAAAATTTTTAAGTGTGGGGGAGGAGCTATATTATTTTTGTTGGAAACATAATATGGAAGAAATAGTTTTCAGAGGTCATTGGTCCTGAGATATATTTGTCTGTTAGTACTTGATTTTCTGCGCAAAAAAAAAAAAAGGCGCCATTGATGTTTCTTTTGTTAAAAAAAAAAAGAAAAATGAAAAAAAAAGAAGAAAAAAAAAAGTGCAATTGTAATGCAGGCAAATGGAATTGCAATGTATTGGATAGAGCCATTTAAGCCTGAATCAATTCTAAAGTTTCCAATTATCCTAGCCTCTTCCCATATTGCTAGTTACTTAGTATTTCACAGAGCAACTCATTAGGTTTATTTCTCTAATTCTTCTCTTGTTCCCTATTCATTTGTACCTTTGTCTTATACTTCTCTTTGCATACTTTATCTGCACTCTACTTTTGATCTTATTCTGATTCATGATAAATCCTTTTGATTCATGTATGAGATGTATTGATAGCAGTAGAGAAGTAGATGATAAGCAAGCATATGGTAGTACAAAATTGCATGTTGTTTTGAGGGCGCCCCACTCCTACGTTATTATGTGAGCATCAGTGCATATATCCATTTTGGGAGGTTTTGTATCAGGCTTAGTCTATTTGATTTGACTGTAAATCATCATACATATTGATTGTTGTAGGAGTCGGATCTTTTGAATACCCTAGATCCTGATGAATTTGGTGATCCTAAGTAACTTATTTTTTCTGTCTCTGAATTATTGATCTAGGTATTGCTAGGGGAATGAGTTAGGGTGTTAGTGTTTCTTTATTTTCATTATTGCTCGGGACGCGCAAAAATAAGTGTGGGGAAATTGATAACTGTCATTTGTTTTATTATTTTGGTCCTTAATATCACTGTTTTTATCCTCTCGAGTGATTTATTATTGATTATTTGCATGTTTTATGAGTTTGGATTCATTTTGGACCTTTTTGTAAATTCTCCTATATTTTGGACTTATTTGCGAATTTTATCTTTATTTGTAGGAGATCGAGATGAGTCACTGGACTAGACTCAAATTGGATCAAATATGGCTTCATCTGGGTCATAATGGACATTTCAAGATGATTTAATCTGAGTCCTTTATCCAGATCAGAAGACAAATGAAATTAAGGGTTCAGATCTGAGCATTATGAACTGTCCGAGGAAAGTGATTGATTCTGAGTCATCCATCTGGATCTGGAGCGATCCGGCCCGTACATTAAGATCTACATGTCTTGGCCATTCATCTGGACCGTTGGATCGTGATTATACCTTCAGACGGATCAGATCCGTCCATTGCAAATCGGTGATTTGGTAGTTGGATGGAGTAGCCTAATTAAGCAGTTAATATATCATCAAGCCCTAGCTTCAAATGGACGGTTGGGATCAGATGAAGTTCAGATCGGACGGCTCAAAGAATTCATTTAATAACCTACCTTTCCTAACTTTCCAGAGCAGGAGGAGCAAAAACTTCATTCGGGCGTCTTCTTCTTCGCGACGGACGCTGGCGGCCTCTTCCGTTGCCATGCGAGCGGCGGTGGGATTGCACAGGGCTCGCCGGCGGCGAAGCAGGAAGATGCTCCTTGAGCTCCAACGAGACCGAGAATCGCGACGGCGGCGCGACGGTCTTCTTCCTCGCGAGCGATCGGCGGCTTCTTCCGCATCCGATCCTCGGCGGATTTGCACAGACCGTGGCGGCGACTCGCGAAGGAGGTCTTCTTCCCCACAAGCGGCGCAACTCGAGCCACGCGTTTTCCCCCATTTTCACGCGCGACAGAGTTTCTTCCCCACGATTGGCGGCGACAGTTCGGCATCCTTCCGGCGACCTCCTCCGGACAATGGCGATGATCCCAGGCGAGCCTCGGCCGACGGTCAGATGACGTGATTCGGACAGCTGACCGGAAGTGGGGCGAGCGCGGGATTCCGGCGAGTCCAGCTCTATCACCGGCGATTCCATTACTTTCCGGCGACCGGGATTAGGCCGCTTCATCTCCGCCATCATCAGCTGCTGGGATTAGGCAGTGTCGGCTTGTCATCCACCGATGAAGAGGTTTTCCACCACTGTTCCGGCGATTCCATTCCTTCCGACGACCGAGATTAGGTCGCACCGCTTCGACATTCCATCCACTAGCTACCGGGACTAGGAGCTCCTCCATCCACAGCCGCCGGAGCAGTGTTCGCATCCCTCCACATTCAGCTTTTTTCCGCGGTGCCGGGATTAGGACCGCATCCATAATCCATCGACGGAGGGGCTGTTCGGTTTATTGTCGCCATTGTGGGGTTACCGATTGCTTATTTTTGGATTTAGTCCATTTAATTGGATATTTTACTTTATCATGTTTGTTTTATTACGGTTAATTTGTTATGTTATGTTGATCATGTTTAGGTTAGTTTTCATTTAAAATTGTCCAATCAATGCATCGTATAGTGACAGTATGGTGTTTTGGTTGGAGTGCTTTCATTATTAGGGTAGATTTCCTTTACATTCGACCAGTTACCGTATAGTGACAGTGCGGTGCCTGGTTGAATTGCTTTCGTTTATTGCATTTCGTTTATTGCAGTTTTCAGTGGCTGTTTGATCATTGTGTCGTATAGTGACAGTGCGGTGCATGGTTGAATAGTTCACATTTCTTTGATCGATTATGTAGTATAGTAGGCTGGCGGTGCTTGGTCGCTTTCCTTTCTGTCTGTTAGTTTAGTTTTTCAGTGACTGTTTGATCACTGTGTCGTATAGTGACAGTGCGGTGCTTGGTTGAATTGTTCACATTTGTTCGATCATTGTACCGTATAGTGACAGTGCGGTGCGTGATCACTTACTTTTGCGCATTAGGATAGTTGCTTGTTACTTATTATTTGGTAGTTAGATTTACTTCTTGCATGTTTAATTCTCATATTTGTTTTTGATTTTGCATTTTAATTGTTTTGATAATTATAAAAACCCCCAGTGTTTACTTCTGTTTAAAAACAAACGTCCAGCCATTAGGTTCGTTGGGAGATGACCCGAGTCAGTCCTATACTGCATTAGTGTAGTTAGGGGGTTCGGTAAATAATTTGGGAACGGTATTACGACAATTCATCACCGCTCTATCAATGTCCAAATGAAATAAAATCCGAAAGTGGACTTCGCAACCTAGGGCTCTGATACCAATAAAATTGTCACGCCCCGAGAGTATGCCGAGCCAAAAATAATCGGACAACATCACCCTTGTACATGATACAATTCCTTGATATACATAAAGTCTTTCGGCCACAATCACATAACAAATATATAGATATAATCCATAAAACACAGCGGAAGATACTGACAAATAATAAAGATACAAACGACTCAACTATGCACTCTGGAGTGACTTTGACAAAACAAAAACCATAATAATGACCACACCAAAGGTCGAATACATACAACACATCCGTAACCACAAATACGAAGATGATATAGGATGAAATCCCAAAACAACAATCCAATAGAATACGACAATATGAAAATAATATCCAACCATTCGGTGTGAGATGGGATCAGCTGGCGGAGCTCCAAACATCCAAGGAATCTTCTACCTGTTACCTGGACGATAGGAAAACCCAGGGTCCGTGGTGGTGAGTATAAACTCAAGGGTAATATGTAGAAAGTGCATGAATAACATATAGGGATATAGAGATCTACAAGTATACATGTGAAGATTTACAGGTATACAGAATGAGTCCAATAGACATACAGTCCTAAATGTAATAACAAGTAACCACAGTATAGTCATACTCAATGCATATACTAAACTGATCAACTGAACATGAAGTAATGTACCAACGTACCTGACGATCTGCAACACCATAAGCTATATCATCCTGAATAGGTATACAATAACATAACTCATATAACATACAATGTCAATACCATATCTGACCAACACTCAGACATATGAACAGTATATAATCACATGTAATAACAACCTGGTCCATACTACACAATGACATGACGCTAATCAAATACATACAATAGTCTGGACCAACACATATATCATGCTCAACACACAACAGTATATAATATGAAAATGACATTTATCATGATGAACAAGCATATGCAGCAAACATAGCTCAATCAAATGCAACATCTCACAGGCATATTTAAAACATATAGCAAATTAATGCATACATATATATCAGTAATGCATATGCATGGTCATGTCTGCGGACCCGTCCAACCACGATCCCAGAGTGGCCAGGGTGGCACAACATGACTACTATCCCGACTCCAACTACCACTACTCTCAAGTGGCTTAGTTGGGTAGTATGACTGAGTAGCATATAAACGTAAAGATCTAACAACTCCTAGGGGTCCCTGCTGCTAGCCACGTCGTCCTTATCCATGAGTAGACAAGCGCCGCACATAGGACAACTACACATCACGCAACCACCGTCTATAGTGGGCGAGTGTGCTAACTACCACTCTGCACAATGGTCAAGTGCGCATCTCCAACTCCACCATCTATAGTGGCCGAGCGCGGCACATCCAATGCTCTGCCCTCAACCCTGTTACCACTGCCCCGAGTGGCCGGGGAGGCAGGATGACTTATGACCTGTCTCAACCACAAGGGAGACCCCAGTCGATAGCATGCATGCAATGTAATGATGCATAGCTTCACATACGCATCCTCACAACACTCCCTATCCCACGGGGAGTCCTAGTCAACCAAAAGTCAACTATGCAAGGACTACCATTCCACAAGGCACTCTCTCTACCACACAGAGAGTTATACATAATGGACAGTCAACCACACTAAGACCTCTAGTCCATAGCAATATACTATCGACAATCCATATAACCATACACAGATTCACGATCCATAATGGATATACAATCACGCTAGGGCCTCCAGTCCATAGCCACAAACTGACAACCACACACTTATCTATGGACAGACAATTAGATCCACCATAGATGCACCACTGATATGTGTATGATATAACAATCGACTCCATAATCTAATTCATCACCTAACCCTAGTGATGTAACATAGTAACTCAATCTGAGGTCACAAAGGTAACCCTAACCATAAGTACTTAACTGAACATCTATCAACTAACACACAATAGGATTTGTAGTTCATATATGTGATAATGAATGATGGATTAACAACAATATATCTCAAAGGTCAAGGCTAAGTACAAGCACATGAATAAATAAGAGTGGATTTAAGATAAAAAATAATAGCATAAGTCCAAATTCATGCACCAAATTTAGATCAAACTACATGACCAGGGTAGATATTACTCACCTGATACGTAATCGGTGCTATCCATCTCCACATTCATGTATCTATCACAATCAAAGTCCTGTAACAATAGGATACAATTAAGTACCATCACATATCTAATGATCGAATCAAATCCTACATAAACCTTATATCCCGATCAATTAACCGAACAATCTAATACTACAAGATGAATGAATTCATATTAACCAATCTACCAACATCATATGAGTTGTAACTCACTACTACATTGACAAACATGGTATACTTCCAATAATATATCTGTATAGTAACACTCCACAAAGTCCTCAATCTGCACTTACGCGATGTTATTTAACCCACTCATAGCAGAGCCACTGTCGAAACCAACCACTATCCACCTCCCAGCTTGCTCAACCAAAGAAGCTTGAAATTCAGAATCAATAACCTCGCAACCCAGGAGCAATGTCAGATCTCACCAATAGAAACACATAACAACGAAATGATCACCATCTTGCAAGGTGATTGTAAGCCAAGTTCAGACTCAATGTAAAGCAACAATGAATACAACATAATCGAGAGAATATCTATAGGGTAACCAACACATTACCAAGAATCCACTATCCCAGCTACCCTTCGGAATACACAGGTCCTGCTGCAACAAAGTCATCCCAAATTCAATGTTGTTGTGGGCAAAACATCATAACCTTCTTCACAACACAACCCCCTTGTCTAATCCACGTTGTTCCTTGTAATAAGCTCCTACATCCTGCTCCCGTTAACAACTGCCCGTCGCCACAAAGATTTGAGCTACAAGTGAAAACTACAATCGAGGATGGATCTCATTGAAGATCAAGGAAATCAGTGGCATCTTACCTAACTACGATAGCAATCAGCCGAAGGTAGCTCACGGTCTGACAGGGCCAACGATCGAGAGCTCCAACAGCAGTGATAAGGCAACATCGAGTGGAGATCGACTAGCTCGACATCGATGGTGGCATATCATAGGAAGAGGTGAGCTCCGACAATGAAACAGGGGAAGGGCAAAGCTGCACGATCAGGAGAAGACATGATACCGGCTGGAAGGGAAGAACTCTTGTGTGGCCGGTGCTAGAGAACTCCGACAGCGATGAGTGAGAGCATAGGGGAGACACGATCGAGAATGAGGAGGCGTCGGCAATGGATAGGAAGAGAGGAAATCACGATCGTGATCTGAGGAGAAGAAAATCGAGGTGAAGGGAAGAAATCGTGGAGGAAGAAATGGGAACATGCAAACGGGTTGGGTTCAAGCTTTAAAATCGAGCCCTCATGATTAAACTAGCCTAGGTTAAATCCAAGTTAACCTAAGTTAGCCCAACCACTTATTTAAGCTTAAATCTTCCTCGTATGGACTCCTTTTGAATCCAAAAAAATTTGTGTGAACTCCTGAGAAATTATATAAGACAATTTCTCCATTAACAAGGGGTATTTTATTTTATTATTATTATTTTTTTTTTCCCACCGTATCTTACATGGGTAGCGATGATGTATTGCTAGATGTCGCTCATTGCTTATGCATCTAAAAGGGATTTTAGACACATTGCCAACGTTACAAGAGCCTATTGGGTCACACACAAATGACATTCTATTTTGGAGATGGTTTCTTTTAGTTTGACTAAAAGGAAAATTGAGAAAATGGCCAAGACTTGAGTTAGACTCAAGCTGGTTGAACTTGAGTTGACTCAAGTTAAACCATAGAAGATGATTCATCATGCAGAAAATCCAAGGGTCATCTATCACTTTGCATGATTAATGTGATTAATCATGCAAGGGAATACCAAAGGTCTTGGTATTCATGATGAGGAGATGAGAGGTTTTATTCATTGATGAAAGGAAATACCAAGGGTCATGGTATTCATTAGGAGATAAGGGAGTTGATGGCTTGTGGGGTTTTGATAGGATTTCAATGTGAAAGCTAGAGTTGCATTTTGTGTTTTGGATGTGCAAGCCAAAAAGCTCCTCTTCTTCTTCTCCTTCTTTTCTTCCAAGTGTTCTTGGTGGTTTGCTAGGGTTGCTAGCACAACATGACTCCAAAACAGCTGAGTGTCAGTGTGGATACCGTGGAGACACGGTTGTCCATACCGTATTGAGATCCAGGAGCGCTTGGATTAGTGGGATTGCAAAGGGCTCACATCGAAGGTATACTTCTTCTTCTAGATAAGATCTAGATAAAGTAGGATAATCAAAACGACTTATATGTTTTGCATGGATCTCTGGAGGGATCCAGTTTATATTCTATTTCCACTGCGGTTGTGCGAAGTATTCGCCCGCGATATTGTGAATGTCATGATCTGGATTTTCCCTACATTTAGGATGTGCCAATATCATTTAAGAAGTTTGAAAAACTAATCAAATTGGCACAAGTTTGGTCTTAAAGTCATAGTGTGCCACTTTGGATTTTTGGCACACTTGGGGGATAAGTGGTAATATGGCAAAAATGAATTTAATCCTAACAAATGGCAACTAATATTAAAATTTAGGTATTCTTATGCCTTATATCTTATTTATCATGCCTTGATTGCCATATGCCATGTCATGACATCATGTTTATTCTTTTATCATATAAAATGTCATGATTATGCTTATGTTTGTTTTTATGTCATGTGTATTTAGATTTAATCATATGTCATGACATCATGATTATTGGCATTGCTTTATTTATATTTTCATTTATGTCATGATGATTCCATGCATTAAGTAAAATTGATTTAAGGATAATTGGCATGACTTGAAGTCTCATGTATAAGGGAATCAAGTAGTGTTGCCTTAGAGAATGCATGAGACTTTAGTATAGGTATAACCAAAACCCACATCTCACATTACATTGACATGTGTGTGTATTGATACACCCTAGATACATGTGAGATGCTAGGAAATGAGTTAAGTTCAAGGTGCATAGTAGTTGCATCTAGATGAACTCAAATTCATCTTATACCATCGGTGGATTATGAGGAAAGCTAATGTGCAAGTCATGCGCATTGAGCCCATTGATCATGATCCAATATAGGTTTTCAAAAATATTTTAAAATCATTTTATAAAACCTTAGTGAAGCCAATCTTTTGATAGCAATCACCATTGATAGAGTTGATACAAAGTAAGGCCAAAACATTGAATTTTTCAATGGTTTTGAACTTTGTGTCAATCTCATTATTTTATGGGTGATTTATTTTTCAAATATTTTTTACCCATAATGATTGACTTAAGTATTATACGTATAAAGTTTCAAGATTTTTCAAATTACGTATAATTACTTATGATTTTCAAAAATTTATTTCTGATTTTTAAAATTCTGCATTTGCAGAAATCGATTGACTGTCACTTATGGCAGTCGACTGGTGTCAACGGTAGTCGATTGATGATCGAGAGAGTCAGCTGCCAGGCTTGATTTTGGGTAAACAAGGTTTGTTTAGCCTGATTTCAACTATGTTAGGTTATTCTAATTGCTCCTAACCCTAGGATATGCTTTGGAAAGCATTAGAAAGAGTGAAAATCCATTGTATATGGATTAGGAGAGTTGTTTAAGGTGTATATCAATTTTAAGGTGTGTTAAAGTTAAAGGGAACTTTTGACCTTAATTTTGATGGTTTAGTATTCCTATAGGCTTAGGGACTCTCCAAGGACATTGTTAGTGCAATGGTCAAGAGGGAGCAAGCCTTTAGGGGGAGGTTATCCATCATGGGATGATGGATATGTTCTTCCTCATGAGGGGGAGAATTTTGAGAATGTGAGATGCCCAATTTGGAAATTGAGGGAGTTTGTAGGATTGCCTCTCTTTAGTGATATGGGACTTATCCCTAGGAAGAGTGAAGGCATCCTAGATGTGTTTGGACTAAGGGGGAGATTGTAAGATCTCATTAGGATATGAGACATTGACACCCTTGGGGAGAACATTTTTGATGTATGTCAAAAAGGGAGAGAATTAACAGGAGAAGTTAAGGGAGAATTCGATATTACTAATTTGGAAGAATTGGTAAGGAGATTTGAGTTAGGTGACATAACTCAAAGGTGTTTGTGGTTTTTGTCAAACATCAAAAAGGGGGAGATTGTTGGTACAATCGGCTTAGGTCACGATTGACCAGACTCGAGTTTAACTCGAGCTGTATTTTGATGTTCGACAAAATGTATGACATTGTGATTGTCATGGGAAAGTCCAAGTCATGGGTACTTGGCATAGAAAGTCCAAGTCATGGGTACTTGGCATGGAAAGTCCAAGTCATGGGTACTTGGCATGGAAAGTCCAAGTGGGACACTTGGCAATTGGAAAGTTCAACATGGGTTGGTAAGGGAAGTCTATGGGTTGATATTGGCAGCGTAAAGTCCAAGCGGGAGTCTTGGCAGCATAAGTCCAATAGTTGGCAGCGTAAAGTCCAAGCGATAGTTTTGACAGCGTAAGCCCAATGTGCCATGGTGGTGTAGACTAACTTAGTATGACAATAGCCGATGGAAACACTTGAAGGCTAGCGTATGGATGAACAAGTCATGATTGACTTGGAGGGATCCGATAGGTGTGAGGCTGACGAATGTGGCTAGAAAGCTTAGGCCTAGGCTAAGGGTGGTCTAGCAAGTATGAGGGCATCATACTTGGGGTTAAATCTCATGGTTGAGGTTATCAGTCGAATGTGGCTTTGAAACAGTCGATTGGTCAAGTGTTTTGACACTTGGCAACCGAGTTAACTCTTGGCAGTCGACTGGGATTATGGCCAGTCGAACTGATCAGAGTCGACTGGTGTTCGACTATAGAAAATGGCTTGGCAGTCAACTTCCAAAATTAGGCGATCGATATTAAGCAGCGATCGCCATGGATGGCTGATCGGCCTGCTGTGGTCTGCGAGCGAGAATGCTCGAGTCGATCGTCGATGAGGCTACGACCACAGCGCAAATCGTCTGTTGGGTAATGGCAGTCGACTGCCAGTGTAACCGTTGGCTTGAATGCTGACGTGGATTAAGTCGTTGTCTCACAACGGTACTGTTGGCAGTCGACTAGGGACTTATGACATTCGACTGCCAAGCGGATATCAAGGTCACAAGGAGGCTTAAAAAAAGCTCGACGGGAGAGATTTGGACTGCGATTTCTTGGGCGTTTTTGAGGCGATTTGCTGGTGTTTTGAGGCTCTTCAAGCACGGTTCAAGAAATCAACAAGCAAGCTTCTAAAATATCATTTGTAAAGTGTTCTTTACATTCATTTATGTACTTCACTTGTATTTTGTTTCTTATTGTTGTAAGAACTTTTGTACGAGGTTTCTCCCCCTCCGACGTGTTGTCGAGAAGGAGTTTTATTAGTGGTGTGTGTTGGAAATTTGACGCCGCTAGAGGGGGGGGGGAGTGAATAGCATTTACTCTTGCGTAGATGGAAAACGTTCGTGTGCTTGTCTACAATTTTCATTAGCGCAGCGGAAACAAAGATAATAAAGCAATAATGAAAACACAAACACACAAACGCAAGGATATAATGTGGTTCGGAGCCACACGGTTCCTACTCCACGGATCGAGCTCTAACGAGCTCTAGCGATGCCAATGCAATCACTAACCACAAATACTCCTTCTCGACACAAGTCGGAGGTGGAGAAACCTCTTACAAACTATTCTTACAACAATAAGAAATAGATACAAGCAATTACAACAATGAAATATAATGCAAGTAAAGAAAACTACTTTACAAATGCCTTTTGATTGCTTGCTTGTTGATCGCTTGAACCGTGGTTGAAGACCCTGATTTGCAGCAGCAAATCGCCTCAAAAACGTCCAAGAAATCGCTTAAGAACTGATGCCAAAAACCCTCCCGTCGAGCTCCTTTTATCCTTGCGCGCGACCTGGATTTCCGCCCATCAGTCGACTGCCATAAGTCACCAGTCGACTGATGCCACTGTTGTCGTGAGACAACGGCTCGATCCACGCTGGAAAAACTCCAACGGATCTCTTGGCAGTCGACTGCCAGCGCCCGTAGCCGACTGGCCAGTCGGCTACGGAGCGTTCTGTGCTCGACATTGGACTGGCAGTCGACTGCCGACCCTTGGCAGTCGACTGCCGTCGACACCAGTCGACTGCTCCAATGAGCAGTCGACTGCCAGAGCATTTCCAGCTCTAAACTGGCAGTCGAACTCAAGTCGACTCACGGCAGTCGAACCGGCCATAATGTCAGTCGACTGCCAACCTCAAAAATGAGGTTTTAACCCAAGTATGGTGCCCCCATACTTGCTAGACCACCCTTAGCCTAGACCTAAGCCTTCTAGCCACCTCCATCAGCCTCACGCCTCTCGGATCCCTCCAAGTCATCCATGACTTGTTCATCCATCGCGCTAGCCTCTAGGTGCTTCCGTCGGCTATGTCATGCTAACGGTGTCTACACCGCCAAGGCACATTGGACTTACGCCGCCAAGACTCCGCTTGGACTTTACGCCGCCAACCATTGGACTTATGCTGCCAAGACTCCAGCTTGGACTTTACACAACCAATATCAATCCCCTTGGACTTCTCATGCCAAGACTCAAGCTTGGACTTTCCCTTGCCAACCCATGTTGGACTTTTACATTGCCAAGACCTATGCTTGGACTTTTCCCTTGCCAACTCATGTTGGACTTCTCAAATGCCAAGACCATGCTTGGACTTTCCCTTGCCAACCCATGTTGGACTTTTACATTGCCAAGACCCATGCTTGGACTTTTCCCTTGCCAACCCATGTTGGACTTTTACATTGCCAAGACCCATGCTTGGACTTTTACATTGCCAAGACCCATGCTTGGAATTTTCATGTGCCAAGTGTCCCACTTGGACTTTCCATGCCAAGTACACAAGACTTGGACTTTCCCATGACAATTACATTGTCATATGTTTTTGTCGAAACATCAAAACATCACTCGAGTCAAACTCGAGTCCTGGTCAATCGTGACCTGGGCCGATTGCACCAACAGTGTGTTCATCACTAGAGCTCGTTGAGCTCTCCCCGTGGAGTAGGAACCCTAAGGTTTTGAACCACGTATATCACTTGTATTTGTGCTTGTATTGTGTATTTGTTTTATCATTATTATTTTCATTGCGTACACTAACGTTTGTAGCAAGCACGTGATCAATTTCCATCTTCGACAACGAATGCACTATTCACCCCCCTCTAGCGGTCACCAATGGTCCCTACACAATCGACTACTGAGGGGCATCAATCGACTGCTAGTCAAGCTGATTACTTCCAAGATAGTCAAGATAAGAACCACAAAATGAGGGGTGATGTGGAGCTTTGACCCAGATCTGGATCTCAACGAGCTAGGGCTCAAAAGACTATAAAAGAAGAAGGGGTTCACACCTTTTCATCATCTAAGTTTACTCTCAAAGTGCTCCAACAATGTCAATCTTCCAACAACAACACTACACCATCATAACACCGACACCATGCCAAACCTCGCATCATCTAAGTCGGTAGCTTGTCTTTAATTGTTTTTCATTCTTGTACTCGAGCTTTTATTTGCAAAGATGAGAGGTAGGCTTGTTGCCTCTTCCTCTATCTTGTGTTTTTGTAATTGTCATCTCTTACCTCCAATGAGGAAGAGACTCCTTTAGTGGATTGCCCATTGAAAGTGGTCTAGGACCATGGGCCTTGGACTAGCAACCTTTTGGTTGTGAACCAAGTAAAAATAAAGCGTGTCAATCTTGTTTTTGCTATTACTTTTCGTTGTACATACTTTGGTTTTAACGACGAAAAAGAAAAGATTTACGTACACTATTCACCATCTCTAGAGTGTTTACTCGATCCTTTATGGAAATGATGAATGCATGAATCCTAAATGATCTCTCAACAATGAAGGAGTAAGGATAAAATCTTTACCCTGTACCCTAGTGGAATATGTAAAATCATCAATTCTAGTGAAGTTATTGAAAAACTCTGCACATATATCTATCCATGCTAGTGAATATGTAAAATCATCAATTCTAGTATAAAGAGTGCTTTCAAACCTAATCCTATGTTCCTCAGTGGGGAACCTAATGTCCATACATGGAGTAGAAAATGACTCAACCTCAATTGCTCTTCTTTTACCCCTAATTAAATTATAATAATTTAATATTTATGGAAATAAATGGAAAACAAAGTTTAGAATTGTTACCTCGACATTATAGATGATATTATAGAAGATATTTGATGACCTAGATGCTTCGAAGAGTTGAAAAAGGGTGTTTGTTGGCTATTTTAGGGTTGTTGTGAGTCGACTTGGCGCTGCCCTAGCACTGGTTTTGTAAACAGAATCTAGTTGACTAAAAATATTTCAGTCAATTGAATTCGAATCGATTGGACTTGGTCCAGTCGATTGTCATTAATTTACCATTTATTGTGTCCTCTTCCCAGTCGATTATCATAAATTTACCATTTACTGCGTCCGCTTCCTAGTTGACTGTATTGTCTTGAGTCGACTGTATTAGACCTAACACTTATCTACCGTTGTATTCCAATCGACTGGATTAGTTTCAGTCGATTGGAGTCGCATTTTTACCTTTCCGAGGTTTGGAGGCAACTGAACATGATTCATTCGACTCTTTTTAAGTCAACTGAAAATATTTCAGTCGACTGGAATTGATTAATTTTATTTTTTTATGGTTAATTAGGTTTAGTTAATTTGATTATGTTGATTACATTGATTAAATTGATTGAATTCATTAAGTTGATTAAATTGAAATGGCTAAGTTGAATTGATTAAAGTGGTGAAGTTGAATTGAATAAGATGATTAAGTTGAATTGAATAAGATGATTAAGTTGAATTAATAAGATGGTTACGTTGAATTGATTAACATGATTAAGTTGAATTGGTTAAGATGATTAAGTTGAATTGATAAGATGGTTACCTAGACAAAGCCAATAAAGAAATCAAATACTTGACTCACTTTGGACTAAGCCTTGGTCTAACAAGTTAAAGACTTAGTGAATTAGCTTTGGTTAGTTCCACTTGACTTAGTGCACTAGGTCGTGGCGAGGCATATGGCCTTCTTGGATATAGGATGGACCACTTCCTAGACATGCACCTTGAAGAGCTTCCCTAACTTACTATTAGTTCACTTCGTCTTAGTACTAGATTGTTCAAGTTTAAACTACTTTGTTTCCTATCTAGTCCATTCTAAATTAAGCAAGTAAAGTAAACTAAGACATGCAAGAGTTTAACTAAATAAAGAAACAAGCAAAGTGTTTGATCCCCCTAAGTGATAACTTGGTTGAGTTTTGTTCACTAAGTGAACTTGACTCTAGAGAACTCAAAATTGGTTTGGTCCAACTTGGTTGACTAAGCTAGCCTTAGGAACCCATGCTTGGACTCGATTCTTAGCATTTCAGCTAAGTAATAACATGTATGATTTATATGAGGACTTAGCTTTGTGTTCGAGTCCGGACTTGTTGTACACAACTCACTGAGGCCCAAGAATCATGTTTAGATACTTGGAGCCCGAGGTGAACTTTTCCAACATTCCTATAAGATCTCCTACTTGCCTTTTTAGGACTGAGTTCTCTTCCTCAAGTTTTGCAACTTGAGTTGAGTCTCTATCCTCAATTTGGCAAGTCGAAGTCTTCGAGTTTACTTGGTCCTTAAGTACTTGAACTTTCTTAAGGAGTGAGTCTACTCGGTTTTCGGACTTAGCTAATTTTCTACTTAGGCATGCAATTATGTTGTATAGTTTATCTTCGAAAGGAGAAGTTACCTCGTCTAGTCCTTCGAAAATAGATGCGGATCCGTGGCTTCTCTCAGACTCGGATTTAGACTCACAGCTTGATTCGGCCATGAATGCTACGAAACTTCTCTTTGTCTCTTTTGCATCTGACTCTTCCGAAGATGATTCATCCCAGGTTGCCTTAAGTGTTTTCTTCTTCTTTTCATTTTTAGGTTTTTCTTCTTTTTTAGATTTGTGCACTATGACTTGTAGTGACCTTTTCCGTTGCATTCGTAACATGTTACTTCCGATCTAGGTCTTGGCTTGTTGTCGACGACCTTTTTGGCATCTTTCTTTGTAAATCTTTTTCTCCGGTTGAACATTTTTCAGACCATGTTTACGATTTCTTCCTCTTAGTTTAGGTCTGACTCTGACTCATCTTCGGACTCACTCTTTGTTTTTCTTTCCTTTTTAGTTGAACTTGCCACTAAAGAAATATCATTCTCGATTTTACCCAAGTTAGCTTGTTCGTGTAGTTCGAGTTCGCAAAATAGTTCATCTAATCTAATTAAGGAAAGGTCCCTAGATACCTTATAGGCATCGACGATGGATGCCCATAAGTCGTTCCTTGGGAATGCCTTAAGTGTATATCTAATTACATCCCTATTTTCTATTTGATGTCCTATGAGATGAAGTCCATTTAATATATCTTTTATTCTTGTGTGAAGTTGAATAGCACTTTCATTTTCATGCATTTTACAATTAAAGAGTTTATTGAGTAACATACCTCATTTAGCTATTCTAGTATCATTAGTGCCTTTGTATAATTCAATTAACTTATCCCAAAGTTCCTTAAAATTTTTAAAGGGACTGACTCTATTGAGTTCTTCTTTGGTAAGTCCGCATTGCAAGGTGTTAAGGGCCTTGTAATCAACTTGAGCTCGTTTCCTTACGTCCGCGATCTATTTCTCCAGTTCTAACAACTCTCCCGAGTCGTCTACCGGAGAGACAAAACCTTTCCTAATTGAAAACCATATCTCGATGTCGATTTTCAAGTAGCACTCCATTCGCCTCTTCCAATAAGAAAAGTCCTATCCGTTAAAGAGAGGAGGGCGAACGGTGTTGTACCCTTCTAGGTGTGACATAACTAATTAAAATATTTTTAATTAATTAATTTAATTAATATTCAGAAATATTCCTAGAGTTACTCAAATTAAGCAATATTATATTGTGCAAAAAAATGAATTTATACTAAGACAAGACAAATATTAAAAATTTTATTCTAATGCAAAAGTAAATATTAAAATTAATGCAAAAATTATTCTAAGACAAAAATTCTAAAAATAAAGAAAAATTGAAATGCTCTCGTTGGTGGTTGTACCAAAATCGGAGCGCCTCTGCTTTGATACCACTTGTAGGATCAAAGTTATCCGAGAGAGGGGGGTGAATCTCGAAATTTGAAAATTTCTTTAAAAAACTTTATTTTATCTTTTAAGAATTTAAAGAGTAATTGCAGCAGAAATATAAAATAAATATGACAAGATTATTTTGTTAGGGCAATCTCTTGCTGTGATATGGTTTTGATGGTGTGGCAAAGGGTTTAAGTTAGTTTGATATGTTGATGTGATATGTGCGTTGAAGTCGTGCAGGACTTAGTAATTCGCACATGGAGCCGTGGCGAGTTTCACATCTCATGACTCGTGCCTTGAGTCGGTGAAGGATAGCTTTGCGGAAGCCGTGTGCTTGGAGCATCCGAGGGACCGCCGGACGAGAAGCTTGGAGTGAAGCCGGAGGAAGTAGACTTCGAGGCAAGAGACGCGAAGGAGCATTGCAGAGCCGTGCGCCTGATGCTGCCGAGGGACGTGGCCGAGAATGAAGAGAACTTCGAAGGCGAGGGACTCCGAGAAATGAGAGTGAGCGATTGTAACCCGGGGAAGGGTAGCTCTTAGGTGAAACTTGGCCATTTGGCCAAGTGTCGGATGGGTTTCGACACCGATCATTGCCATGTCATGGCGATCGCTTCCGAGTCGAGTGAGTTCGATCGGTATACGACCGATTGGATTGTGGCGTGATCGGCGCCATACGTGGGCGTCGAATGCCAAGACCACCGGTCATTGCAATGAGCGGCGATAGATAAGGGTTTACATAACCCGTAGCGATCGTGAAGCGTAGGCCGATCGACTAGCAGCGTGATCGTGATGGTCCATCACCGACCAAGAGTTGGACTACAACGGTCGGGATCCGACGTGTTCGGAGGCCGTTGTAGTGACGGCAGTCGACTGCCAAGGGCGGCAGTCGACTGATGGCGGCAAACGGGAAGAAGTTAGCCCTCTCTATAAAAAGAGAGGGTGTAAGCCTTTGAGAGGCTAATGCTTATACTCCAAACGATCTTCCTAGTGCCCCACAAGCTCTAAACTCTTCTTACTTGTCTTTACTTCAATCCTATTGTAAGAAGAGTGATCTTGGTTGTAAAGGTTACCTCCACCTAGCTTTGTGCAAAGGAGAGACCGATAGTGATTGGTTTTGGCGGAGTGATTCACCGTGGACGAATCGGACCGTGGATTAGCGGCGTAGCCGTGAACCACGTTATATCTCGGTGTTTGTATTGCTTGCTTATATCTTGCTTGTCTTTTGCTTTGTATTTGTATATTCCGCTTGCGCTAACGTTTTGTAGACGAGCAATTTACGACGTCCAACGTACGAGGGCTATTCACCCCCCTCTAGCCGGCCATATCGATCCCTTACAAGTGGTATCAGAGCCGAGGTTGCTTGTCACCGGACTAACCGCCGCAACAAGCCCTACATCAAAATGGCGGCTCAACATCCATCCTCCGGTTTGAAGGAGAATTCGGCAGTCGAAGAAGCGAATGGAGGTATTTTTCGAAACGGATTTTGATATAATGATTACAATGGAATCCGGTTTCGTTTTGCCTAGGGATGAAGAAGGGAAGCCAATAGAGAAATCTAGGTGGACCAAGAGGCAAAGAGAGGAGCACCTTGCAAACTCCAAAGCCAAGCACCATCTCTACAATGTGCTCCCTCAACAAGAGATCAACCGGATCGGAGAATGTGCTAGCGCCAAAGAGATGTGGGAGAAGCTTATAGAACTCCATGAAGGCACATCCGAGGCCAAGCTAGCAAGGAGAGACCTCCTCCGCTCCCAATTATCCAATATAAAACTAGAAAAGGGAGAAAAGGTAACCTCACTACACTCTAGGTTTAAAGAAATTTTAATTGGGCTAACAAGTGTAGGTGAGAAGCTATCAAACCGGGATATGGTAATGAAGGCCATAGATGCCTTTCCCCGGTCCTCAAAGTGGAGCTCCATGGTGGACTCATTCTATATCTCAAAGAATTTAGAAGTGAGCACCTTGGAGGAGTTCTTCTCAACAATGGAACTCCACGAAACTAGGCTTGAGGGAATACAAGAGGAGCCTAAAATTCAACCCTCAAGAGGAGTAGCATTATTGGCAAGTAAGGGGAAGAAGAAGATGGAAATCCCCTCCTCCTCCGATGACGAAGCGTCTTCCTCCTCCTCCATGGATAGCACCGAAGAAGCCTATATGGTAAGGAGGGTAAGATGTGCATTTAAGAATTTTAGATTTGATAAATCTAATTATAGGATGAGAAGACCAAGGGGGAAGGTCATATGCTATAATTGCCAAGGAGAAGGGCACATAAGAGACAATTGTCCTCTCCTAAACAAGAGCAAGGAAGAAAGGAAAAAGAAAGAAGAAAAGAAGAAGAAGAAGGGGAGCAAGAAAAAGAAGGAAGAGGAGAAGAAGACAAAGGAGAAGGGAAAGGCTAAGGCTCTCAAGGCAAGGACTTGGGATGACCCATCCTCATCCTCCTCCTCATCATCGGATGAGGAGAATGCCTTTGTCACCAATTTGGCCTTGATGGCCTTTGATGACTTGGATTGCTCTTCATCCGAAAATGAAAGATCAAGCTCAAGTGGGGAAAGCTCAAGTAAAGGGGGAGCCTCCACATCCTCATCATCCGAAGAAGAAGAGGACATGGAAACTATGGTAACCAATCTCTCACCTAGTAAAATAGTTTCTATGATTTCTAGTTTAACTAAGGATTTATTTAGGGCAAAGAAGAAAAATAAATGCATGCTTGAACAAATTAAGGACCTAGAACAAAAATTAGAAAAAGCATGCTTAAATGAAAATGATAATATTTCTTCTAGCTTAGATGATGCATGCTCACATGACCTTTATATGCCTTTGGATGTTAGTGATGCATGTATAAATGAAAATAGGGCTTTAAGGGAAAAGGTAGATTATTTAACAAAAGCCCTAGAAAAATTCACTATTGGCTCCAACACATTGAACATGATCTTAGGGAGCCAAAGAGCTAGTTTCAACAAGAAAGGCCTAGGCTACAAGGAAAAGAAAAATGAAAAGGCCTATAAATGCCTAATAGCTAGGGGACAAGATAAAAAGAAAGCAATAGCTAGAAAATGGATCCCCAAGGAATATTTAGTGAACCCAATAGGAAAGAATCTATTTTGGGTTCCAAAATCCATCCTTAAGGGTTAGAATAACCCTAGGGTAGTCAACCATATGAACTTGACATATATCATATTTTGGTTGACTTAGGATGACGGGACAACATTTTTTTAGATAGTGTTGGGTGATGATAACGTACCCATAAATAGGTAATAATGCTTAAATCATGATGATTAATGTAATTGCTATGTATGTTTTTAAATCATGATTTATGATTTTGAATTTTGGCACGTTATCACTAGAAATAGGTTTAAATCATGCATTAGGTAATGATGAAAACATGTATTTCATGATCATAATGTAGAATTAATTCATATATGTCATTATGATCATGTTAATTGTTAGGTTGATACTTAACCATGATAAAATTGCATGAATATATTGGTTAAGTACATACAAATACCCCCTAGGATACATCTCACACTAACGATAGGCTAACTTGATTGCAAACTTAGCATGGGTGAGATATTAGGATGATACAAATGTCCACTAATGCCTATGGCATTTAGATGGTCATTTAAAGTATCAACATAGCAATAATAGACCAATCATGGGGAAGGCTTATGTTTAATTCATATACATATTGCCCAAAGATCATGGTTGGATATTTCATATGTTTTCAAAACAATTTCTTACCCTAAAATACATGTATTCATGTTTTGAAACAATTGGATGCAAAACTAGGTAGCTAACTTGATAATAGAATGATCAAAAACCTAGTGGTTTTTAGAACTTTTGGATTTTTGGCAAAAACAAGAAAATATAATGAGTTTTCATGAAAAACTATTTTTCATTGATAGATATACTTAAAAGAAATATGTTCCCCAAATTTCATGATTTTTCATATTTTCTGGAATTTATAATGCATTTCTGAAATTCGTCCAGAAAATAAGAAATATGGATTCATTTGTGCCAGTCGACTGCCATACTGATAGCAGTCAACTGGTGTCCTGTAAATCAGAATATTGAAGGCCGAATTCAGTTTGTAAACCTCCTACAAGTGGTAGAAATATACTTGATGCCATCAACAAATGGTACCCAATTTTTAAATCAACTTGACATATTTTTCCCTCCATTATACTTGATGCCATGAGCTTATAACTTAGTGTTAATCTTTTTGATGGTGTCAAAGGGGGAGAAATAAGTATGTTTAAGTTAATCACTTTAGGGGGAGAAATATATTGTAGGGGGAGAAATATATGATAGGGGGAGAAAATTTGCAGAGAGAATTTCATGGATTAAGGGGGAATTGCATGTTGTTATATCATGTTTATCTTTACATGCTTTCTTACCTTAGAATTTATATCAAATGTTTTTACCTAACTTAAACGGATTGCCACACATCAAAAGGGGAGATTGTTAGGGCAATCTCTTGCCGTGATATGGTTTTGATGGTGTCAAAGGGTTTAAGTTAGTTTGATATGTTGATATGATATGCGTTGAAGTCGTGCGAGGACTTAGTAATTCGCACATGGAGCCGTGGGCGAGTTTCACATCTCATGACTCGTGCCTTGAGTCGGTGAAGGATAGCTTTGAAGCCGTGCGCTTGGAGCATCCGAGGGACCGCCGGACGAGAAGCTTGGAGTGATGGGAGGAAGTAGACTTGAGGCAAGAGGCGAGAGAAGGAGCATTGCGAGGCCGTGCGCGATCGCCGAGGGACGTGGCGAGCGAAGAGAACTTCGGCGAGGGACTCGAGAAATGAGAGTGAGCGATTGTAACCCGGGGCCGGGTAGCTCTTAGGTGAACCTTGGTCCTGTGGCCAAGTGTCGGCTGGATTTTCGACACCGGTCATGCCATGTCATGGCGGATCGCTCGAGTCGAGTGAGTTCGACCGGTATCGTTGGCCGGATTGTGGCTGATCGCGCCATCGATCGGGCGCGCCAACCTGATCATCGGCGGCGTGATCGTAGATAAGGGTTCGACCATATTAAATCCGTAGCGATCGAAGCGACGAGAGGCGGGCCGATCGATGAGGTCCATCACCGGCGCCAAGAGTTCCGTTGGACTATAACGGTCGGGATCCGACGTGTTCGGAGGCCGTTGTAGTGAATCGATCCGCCAAGGGCGTGATCGTGATGGCAAGAAGCGGGAAGAAGTTAGCCCTCTCTATAAAAAGAGAGGGTGTAAGCCTTTGAGAGGCTAATGCTTATACTCCAAACGATCTTCCTAGTGCCCCACAAGCTCTAAACTCTTCTTACTTGTCTTTACTTCAATCCTATTGTAAGAAGAGTGATCTTGGTTGTAAAGGTTACCTCCACCTAGCTTTGTGCAAAGGAGAGACCGATAGTGATTGGTTTTGGCGGAGTGATTCACCGTGGACGAATCGGACCGTGGATTAGCGGCGTAGCCGTGAACCACGTTATATCTCGGTGTTTGTATTGCTTGCTTATATCTTGCTTGTCTTTTGCTTTGTATTTGTATATTCCGCTTGCGCTAACGTTTTTTGTAGACGAGCAATTTACGACGTCCAACGTACGAGGGCTATTCACCCCCCTCTAGCCGGCCATATCGATCCCTTACATATTTTACTTGATTCACAACCCTAGCAGGGTTGCTACTCCAAGGCCCGTAGCTCTCCGACAGCTACCTCGATAGGCAATCACTAAAAAGCCCTCCAATTCGAAACTTTCGAGCTCGGAGGGTATTCTCTTTTTACAAAGATCAGAGGGAAATATAACACACTACCTTCCCTCTAGAAACTAAATACAAAAGCGAAGAAGTAAATAAAAGCTATACCGACACTTCTTTTTAATGTAGAAATATAGCTCGGAGAGCAAAGTGTTGGCATGTATATGCTTTTACGGATGAGGAGTTCTTGCAACAACACTTGGGTGTAGTAGATTGATTATTCTTGAAGTTGTTCATGCATTCCTTTTATAAGTCATTTCCAGTCGACTTCATATCAGTCCGTCGATATGGTCTTCGACCTTCCAAGTCGACTAGAATTGTTCCAATCGACTCCAGGTCACTTGGCTCCGCATCAGGAAATTTTCCTTTCTAGTCGATTGGACCTCTCCAGTCGATTGGAACTCTTTCCATTTGGGTTGCCAGATCTTCGATCGATCACCAGCTAATCTATCCAACTAGGTATCCAATCGACTAGACAATACTCAGTCGACTGGACTTCAGTCGGTTGGAATCCTTTCAGTCGACTAGTTCTCTAAAAAATGAGATTAGAAAAAATATACAATATAAAATACAATAGCAGTAGTAATACTGCTCGATCTTGACTTCTTAGTCCCACGCGGACTATCCGTCGGATCAATGTCTAGCTTTGTCCCCCTACAGATGACTCGGCTTCACCTCTTCCCTCGAGGCTTACCTGCCAGCTGCCCTGCCAGACTTGTCATACTTGACATCCGATCTGACCCACCAGGGATTTTGCCAGCTGTCCGGTCTCCCTTACTTAGCTGGACTTCTTATTGATTTTCTAGTCTCCTGACCCAATCAGTCTTCATGCCAAATGTTTGGTCTCCTGACCCATATAATCTTCCTGTATGGTGTCTGGTCCTCCTGATCTTCGTTCAGTTTACGTATTGCTAACCTTAAGATTAAAAAGACTTGGCGATCATGCTTTGCCTAGCATCCAGTCTGTTTGACCTACTAGGACTTCCTGTTAAGCCTACACACTTAACACATATATCAGATAACAAGTAATTCCTAACTTTAACTATGGTTCATACATCAAAACTAAGGAGTGATGCTCTTTGCACCAACATATGACTCATGCTTCAAAATCGAAAAACCTCCATCATCTCTCAATGATCATCTCTGTGTCTGGAGCACCTGCTTCAACTTTCTATGATCCTCTCTCTGCGTCTGAAGCATCTCCATCATCTCAAGATGACGTGCTTGATGCTACTGCTCCTGACACTGCATTGCATCTTCCAATCTGGATAATATCTCTGCTACTGTGGGGGGTACAGGAAGCCTAAGAAAAGGAGATAAACTATCAAATCCTAGTGCTTCATGATGCTCAGACTGAGGGTCGGAATGATGCTCTGGGTCAATCTCAAGTTCAAGCTTAGGCTAGTGCTGGGGCTGAGGCTGAGGGTCATCTCTCCTCCATGTCAGGACGTTATTTTCATCTAAACCTATTTTAGCTAATGCAAACTGTCTAGAACCTATCATGTCATACTCAAAAAGTTGTTTGATGTTACATATGGTAACATCAAACCCTAATGTAGCTAGTAAAGATGTAATGACATGGCAATAAGACATATGTGCCTTCCTACTAGTAACTAACCTAGAGTGATGAATGATAGAATGAAACATCTATAAACTAATATCTAAGTTTAATTTATGACTAAGTACAAAAAGTAGAAATGAATGATAGGGATGCATCATAGCGATGTCCCTAGTGGTGAGTAGCAAAATATAGTTCACTATAATTCTGTACCAGGCATAGTCCTGTACTCTAAGTCTAGTGGAACTAAAGATACTCACAGATATGGAGTCCTCTCCTCACCAAAAAGATGCAAATGTATCCTATCTAATGTGATGTGAGAGTTTGGATCGCCATATGGTAATTCCATAGAGGGAAAACATACAACTGGATATGATGAATGCATAAGTCCTAAATGATCTCTCAATAATGAGGGGGTAAAGATAAAATCTTTACCCTGTACTCTAGTGGAAAATGCAAGATCATCAATTCTAGTGAAGTTATTGAAAAACTCAGCACATAAATCTATCTTAATAGAGTTTTTACAATAAACTAGTTTATCTATACCATAATGTTCTATGACTTCAATGCTAGGTATGCATGATCTACTAATATATCTAGTTGGCATGAGAGTATAATGAGTGCTATCAAACCTAATCCTATGTCTCTTAGTGGGAAACCTAATGTCTATACTGGGAGCAGAAGATGACTCAGTTGCAACTGCTCTTCTTTTACCCCAAATTAAATTTCAATAATTTAATATTTATGAAAAATAATTGAAAATAAAGTTTAGAATTGTTACCTCGCCATTATAGATGATATTATAGAAGAGATTTGACGACCTAAGTGCTTCGAAGGGTTGAAAAAGGGTATTTGTCGACTGTTTAGGATTGGTGTGAGTCGACTCGGCACTGCCCTAGCACTAGTTTTATAGATGGAATCTAGTCGACTAGAAATATTTCAGTCAACTGGACTTGGTCTAGTCGACTGTCATAAATTTACCATTTATTGCATTTGCTACCCAATCAAATGTATTGTCTTGAGTCAACTAGATTAGTCTTATCACTTATCTACCGGTGTATTCCAGTCGACTGGATTAGTTTTAGTCAATTGGAGTCGTGTTTTTATCTTTTTGAGATTTTGAGGCAACTGGACATGATCTAGTCGACTCTTACATAGTCAATTGGAAATGGTCCAGTTGACTAGAATCGATAAATTTTATTTTTGATTAATTTTTATGGTTAATTAATTAGGTTTAGCTGATTAAGTTGATTGAGTTGATTACGTTGAATAAATTATGTTAATTGAGTCGATTAATTTAGTTGTATAAGTTGATTGAATTGATTAAGTTGATCAAGTTGATTAAATTGAATTGATTAAGTTGATTGATTTGATTAAATTAAGGTGATTTGAGTTGATTAAGTTTATTAAATTAAGTTGAGCTGATTAAGTTGATTGATTTGATTAAATTAAGTTGATTTGAGTTGATTAAGTTTATTAAATTAATTTGATTGAGTTGATTAAATTGAGTTGATTAAGTTGATTAAATTAATTAAATTGAGTTTTAGTTGAGTTCTAATTGTTGGATCGAAAAATGAGCGCTAGAGGGGTGGGGGTGAATAGTGCACAAGAATTCTTTTCGTTCGTTCGATATAAAACAATTATAAGAGTAAAAGTGCTGTGGAAATATAAAAGACACCAATAGGTTTTACTTGGTTCATAGCCTACCGGCTGCTAATCCAAGGCCCTTGCGATCCGAGATCGCGTACGGAGGGCAATGCACTAAAACTCTCCTCCTCGTTGGAGGTAGGAGAAAGCGAATACAAGGAAATACAAATCTTGAGGATGAGGCAACAAGCCTACTGATGGCATACTCAGAGGCTCGTCGGCTCCCATGTCCCTGGATTAAAATTTTCACTAATGAAAACTGATCCGGATGGGATGAGTTTCCTAAGCTCAACCAATTCGTCGTCGTGCTAACGACTTGAGCGATCGCTTGAACAAACTAGTTGTTCAAGCAACAAAACTCTTCTAGTCGATTAGCCGCAGAAGAGATGACGGACGGATCACCGGTTTTTGTGTTTATCTTTGGGGTCCATGATTATACAAATACATATGGATGTAGACATGTATAATCAACACATACAAACATATTAATAAGAACATGCAAAGATCAATAATAAAACTTGTAAAAACTTTTATACCTCTCGATCTTCTATCGTATGTCCTAACCTCCTTGTAGACTTCGTGTGGGCGAAGATCCTCCACAAGTTGAAGCTTCCTAGATCTTCTTCAATAAAAAGAATGAAGAACTCTCCTTCCCTTCTTGCTTGAGCCAACCACCAAGCCACAATAGCTTGTTGTCGCCGACCCCAAGAAAAGAGAGAATAAGATGGCCAACCAAGGAACCAAACAAGGGAACAATCCCTAGCTCCTAGTGCCGCCGGCCAAGAGGAAAAGGATGAGAGAAAGACCGGCCAAAGGGGAGCAATAGAAGACCCTACAACCCCTTTGTGTCGCCGGCCCTAGAGGGAGTGAAGAGGAGAAGATTCTTAGGAAGACAGCTTAGGGTTTCTTATATCTTTGTGCCGCCAACCACAAGGGGATAGAGCCGGCCAAGCAAAGAAACCTAAACCCTAATTCTTGATCCTCTTCGTGCCGCCCCCTTAGCCTCCCTTTTTTAGAAATTAGGAGAAAGTTGGTTATTGATGAGGTGGCCAAAAAATTAGGAACTAATTCCTAATTATTCTTGCCGCCCAAGGTAGCAAGGAATTAGTAAAAAAAAATTTCTACCTCCTCTAATCTTGTCGCCCAAGGTGGCATAGAAAATAGAAATTTTTTTTTTTACCAATTCTAATCTTGAAATTTGTTTTTAATTAATTCAAATCTTGCCGCCTAAGTTGGCATAGAATTAGAAAATAATTTTTTTTTTATCAATCTTTAAACTTGCCGCCCACCTCATCCAACCTCTCCTCTCCCTTTCCTTTCCTTTCCCTCCCCTTTCCTTTCCCTCCCCTTTCTTTTCCTTCTATTCTTATATCTAAGCTTCATGAGGATTATATTAGGCTACGATAGGGACCATGAGGAGGAGTTGAATCTTGGCCACCCGATGGATCGTAACCACACAAACTTGATCCATCAATGATGTTCCATTCCACTAGAGGATCATCATTGAATTACCTCACCAACCCCCATAAATTAATATGGGCTCCATACATTATTTGTACATCCATCTCCCCGTGTTTAAGATATCGAATGTCCATCAATTAATTGATTTACTGACCATCAATCAATTAACATCTAACTCCTCGAGTAGTACCACTCAACCTTATCATCATGTTGACTAAGTCAACCTGCAGGGTTTACATGATGAACTTTATGAGCTCCTCAAGGGGACATTATCAACCTAATATATAGGACACGGTTTCCTCCTATAATTAACGGCACACCATGTAAATAATATCATTTCCCAACTTATCGGGCATATTGATTTAATCCATTTAAATCTCACCCATTGGTAAATCAAAGAAATAAACACTAAGTACATGTACCCGTTATTATATCGGGATTAAGAGCATGTACAACATAATATCCGAGGTCCGATTCAATTATGTAGTCAGTAATAAATTGAATCGCCTCTATGTCGGTCCTGCTCAATACACGTAAGTGTACTAGTGTAACTCTATGTTCAAGACAAACCAATACCAAGCTACACTACAACCATGCCAATGGTTTGTCCAAAACCATCTTGGTTGTGAGCCTCTACTTATATTCTATAAGGGACTGATAACATGATCTTCTGTGCCACACCAAGCACCATGTAATCTACAATGTAAAGTATTAGACAATATGCACACATATAATAAATATAAAGTGCAAACAATGATCATGTGATTCTTATTTCAAAATAAAAATGTTCATACAAAAGAGCTAGGCTTTCAGTATACATCCCAACAATCTCCCACTTATACTAAAAGACTATGCTGTCATCACACTGCCATACATTTGATCCCCATGTCCGCCACATGCCTATCAAACGCTTTCGCTGGAAGGGCCTTAGTGAATGGATCCGCCAGGTTATCCTCTGATGCAATCTTGGCGACAACTACTTCTCCTCGCTTTACGATCTCTCGTATTAGGTGGTACTTGCGCTCTATGTGTTTACTCGCCTTATGGGCTCGTGGTTCCTTCGAGTTTGCAACTGCACCACTGTTATCACAATAAATTGTGATAGTTCTGAGCAAACCAGGAATCACATCCAAGTCCATCAAGAAGTTCCTGAGCCATACAGCTTCCTTGGCTGCCTCATAGCCTGCCACATACTCAGCTTCCATGGTAGAGTCCGCCACGCATTTTTGCTTGACACTCCTCCATACTATGGCTCCACCTCCAAAAGTAAACACAAACCCCGAGGTAGACTTACTATTGTCCCTATCTGATTGGAAATCAGAATCCGTGTAACCCACAGGGACTAATTGATCTGCCCGGTAAACCAACATATAATCCCTAGTCCTTCTCAGGTACTTCAATATATGCTTTACCGCAGTCCAATGTCCTTGTCCAGGATTACTCTGATATCTGCTAACCATGCCCACGGCAAAGCAGATATCTGGTCTCATACATAACATAGCATACATGAGGCTTCCTACTGCCGAAGCATAAGGAACCACCTTCATCTCCTCTATCTCCTTTGATGTTTTGGGACACATCTCTTTAGATAAAGGTACTCCATGCCTAAAAGGTAGAAAACCTTTCTTGGAGTTCTGCATGCTAAAATGAGCAAGGATAGTGTCAATGTATGAAGCTTGAGATAAGCACAACATCCTTTTCTTGTGTTCCCTTATCACCTTGATCCCAAGGATGTGTCCCACTTCTCCCAAGTCCTTCATATCAAACTGTTTGTACAACCATACACTTACGTCTGATAACACTATGATATTATTGCCAACTAACAAAATGTCATCTACGTATAGTACAAGAAATACCACTATATTTCTATCACATCTCTTGTATACACAAGGCTCATCCGAACTTTGAATAAATCCATATGACTGGATTACCTCATCAAAGCGGATGTTCCAAGATCTAGAAGCTCGCTTCAATCCATAAATGGACCGATTAAGCTTACACACAAGATGCTCTTTGCCCTTTGCAATGAATCCCTTTGGTTGCTTCATATAGATGTTTTCCTCAAGACTTCCGTTAAGGAAAGCTGTCTTGACATCCATCTGCCAAATCTCATAATCCTCATGAGCAGCAATAGATAAGAGAATCCGGAGAGACTTAAGCATAGCTACCGGTGAAAAGGTCTCCTCATAATCGATACCCTCTTTCTGAGTATACCCTTTCGCAACAAGCCTAGCTTTGAAGGTCTCAACCTTCCCGTCTACTCCTCTCTTTCTCTTGTAGATCCACTTGCATCCAATGACTTTCACACCATCGGGTGGTTCTACTAGCTCCCAGACATTATTATAATCCATAGATTCTCTCTGAATTCATCACTCTTTGCCAAGATACCGCATCTCTATCTTGGAGTGCCTCGTCATATGTCCAGGGACCAGGGACCAGGTTCATGTTTACCAGGGACTAAGTCCGAAAACTCTCCCAAGAACATGAATCTCAAGGTTTGTCTAACAACCCTCCCACTACGACGAGGTGCCTCCTGTGTATGCTCTGTGACACGTGGTGCAGTGACTTGTGGTATTTCCTCTTGTACCGGTGGTACTAAAGTCGGGACTTCCCCTGTCAACTTCTCAAGAACAATCCTACTCGTGGGCTTGTGGTTCATCACATAGTCCTCCTCTAGAAATCTGGCATTCGTACTCACGATCACCTTCTGATCTCTAGGACTATAGAACAAACCACCCTTCGTTCCCTTAGGGTAGCCAACAAACAAGCGTACTTCTGTACGAGATTCCAACTTACCAGCATCTCCCTTCAGCACATGTGCTGGACTACCCCAAATCCGAATATGTCTTAGACTAGGCTTTCGCCCAGTCCACAATTCTGTGGGAGTAGAGGGTACTGACTTAGATGGAACCAAGTTCAGAATGTGTGCTGCCGTTTCCAGAGCAAACCCCCAGAACGAATCAGGTAACTCAGAATAACTCATCATCGATCTGACCATCTCCATAAGAGTCCTATTCCTTCGCTCCGCCACACCATTCTGCTGGGGTGTGCCAGGTGCGGACAATTGGGATTGAATCCCAGCCTCTGATAAGTAACTCCTAAACTCTCCCAAGAGGTACTCGCCACCACGATCAGATCGTAGTGTCTTGATACTTTTACCTTGACGGTTCTCCACATCAGCCTTGAATTCTTTGAACCTGTCAAAGCATTCAGACTTGCGGCGCATCAAGTAAATGTATCCATACCTTGAATAATCATCTATAAAAGAGACAAAGTATTCAAAGCCACCTCTAGCCTGGATAGACATAGGACCGCACAAATCAGAATGAACCAATTCCAATACATCTTTGGCTCTATACCCCTTAGCCTTAAAAGGCCTCTTGGTCATCTTACCTTCCAAGCAAGACTCGCAGGTTGGGAGATCTTCCACCACTAATAAACCCAAGGGTCCATCAGCTATCAACCTTTGAATTCTACTCAGGTTAATATGACCAAGTCTTAGGTGCCAAAGATATGTCTGGTTCATTTTCGAAGGTTCTTTTCTCTTATTAGACTTAGAAGATGAGTTATTCACTTCTATATGCATCGTGGGAGTTTTCGGTTCAAGAGTGTACAAATTGCCAACCAATGTACCAGAACAGATAATCTCCCTATTCCTTTTTATAACAACTTTGTCATTAAAAGAAACAGAATATCCATCCAGAAACAATTTAGAAACTGAAATTAGATTCTTTCTAAAAGTAGGTACATAAAGACAATTTCTCAAAACCAAAACTTTATTCCTATCAAAAGATAAATAAACATCTCCCACTGTAATAGCCGCCACCTTTGAAGCATTGCCCATGAAGACGGTAATCTCTCCCTCAGCTAGTCATCGGGTTTCCTAGAACCCCTGCAAAGTATTGTAGACATGATCAGTGGCTCCTGTATCTACACACCAGGTACTGGTAGATAACACCGCTAAACATGTTTCAACAACTAAACAAGAAGATATACCTTTGTTCTTTCGGTGAGGACAGTCCGCCTTCCAATGTCCAGTCTGCTTGCAAGTGAAGCACTTGCCTTTTGGCTTCTTCACTCCTGCCTGAGGTCCTGCTGCCACTTTCTTTGCTCCACCTTGCTTCTTCTTCTTCTTCCCTTTCGGTTTAGAAGTAGAAACCTTCTGAGCAACCATGGCTTGAGCGCTTTGACAAAAAAGCCCCTCTGCCGCCTGGAGTTCTGTCAGAAGCTCCGCCAACGAATACAACCTCTTGTTCATGTTGTAGTTGAGGCGGAACTGCTCAAAACTCCTAGGCAGAGAATGGAGAATGATATCGACCTGGGTTTCCCCATCGATCTCAGCTTCGAGGACTTCCATCTCATTCAGATGAGCCATCATCTTGAGAACATGGTCCCTGATGGGTGTTCCCTCGATCATGGTGGTCGTCATCAAGTTCCTCATAGCCTCATGTCTGGCCGCCCTACTCTGATGTCCGAAAATTTCCTTGAGATTGAGCATCATGTCATAAGTTGTGGCCATGGCCTGATGTTGATGTTGCAGCACATTTGACATAGATGCCAAAATGTAACACCGCGCCATCTCATCTGCCTTGATCCATTTCTTATAACTCTCTTTCTCCTTTTCATCAGAGTCATCGGTGGGCTTAGGAGGACAGACCTCGAAGAGTACAAATTTGTACTCCTCTGCAGTTAAGACAATATACAAATTTCTTTTCCAATCAATATAATTTGTTCCAGTAAGTTTATTTTCTTTCAATATCACAACAAGTGGGTTGAAAGCCATTTGAAAAAAAAAAACTTAAGAATCACAATGATCAAAATATTAGATTTCAAATATCATTGATTCCTCAAACAATAAAATTTCGAAATCAACCAACACCTCAAAACACCGAGAATATCGCATGCCACGATAGTGTGGACGTATATGAATTCTACATTTGTAAGAGGAAGTTTAACCCATTAATTTTATTATCTTGTCAACCTTACTTTTTGACAAATAAAATTAATAGTTGGTTCCTCTTTGGCCCTACAAATAAAAGCAGTGACTCCGATGGGGAGGATACTTTTTATTTGCATCTAAGTGTGCACCATTACACGATAATAAGGGAATTATCTCAGATTATGTGCCTTACCGATGGGGAAGTACACACGCTCCTAAATAATTTCCTATAACCATTATTTGACCTAGTGATCTGCAAACAAACTCATCCGATGGGAAGGAAGGCACTCAGAGCCAACGCGCAAGTTTGTTGCATCACACGTCAAATTGTAATGGAGGCTGCGGGAATTAATTAAAATGTCCCTCTCCCACTTAGTAAATTGACAGTGAGGAATTTTCAAGGACACACAACATGCATTTAAAACAAATCAGCAATAAATATGGAAAAAATCAGAATTTTCCCAACTATTATGGCATTGTTCTCCAATATGTGTCCCGTCGTGTCGCCACCTCATTCGCTCCACCTTTTCGCGTGCGCAAGTCACCAAAGAGATCCGAGCCAAGATAAACTATTTTAATTTACATCCATCGATCCTATACTCCACGAAGGAGTGTACAAATAATCTAGATCGAAAGTAAACTAAAATGAGTGGCTAAACAATGTCGTATTTAATTACAAAAATTAAATACTAATTTAGCCTCGTCAACCCCGAGGATTCAAATAATATACAATCACACACACATGCAATCACATACACACATATATAGCCATAATAGTTGGAACTTATGCCTACAACCAAAAAGTTATCCTACACACATCCTACTATCATCCGGCATACACAATATATGATAAGTGCATGAAAGTAACCGAATCCAAAACACACAAAATCGGAAACTGTGGCTCTGATACCAATTTGATGGCATGCTCGGAGGCTCGTCGGGTCCCATGTCCCCGGATTAAAATTTTCACTAATGAAACTAATCCGGATGGGATGAGGTTCCTAAGCTCAACCAATTCGTCATCGTGCTAACGACTTGAGCGATCGCTTGAACAAACTAGTTGTTCAAGCAACAAAACTCTTCTAGTCGGTTAGCCGCGGAAGAGACAACGGACGGATAGCCAGTTTTTGTGTTTATCTTCGGGGTCCATGATTATACAAATACATATGGATGTAGACATGTATAATCAACACATACAAACATATTAATAAGAGCATGCAAAGATCAATAATAAAACTTGTAAAAACTTTTATACCTCTCGAACTTCTATCGTATGTCCTAACCTCCTTGTAGACTTCGTGTGGGCGAAGATCCTTCACAAGTTGAAGCTTCCTAGATCTTCTTCAATCAAAAGAAAGAAGAACTCTCCTTCCCTTCTTGTTTGAGCCAACCACCAAGCCACAAAATCTTATTGCCGCCGGCCCCAAGAAAAGAGAGAACAAGATGGCCAACCAAGGAACCAAACAAGGGAACAATCCCTAGCTCCTAGTGCCGCCGGCCAAGAGGAAAAGGATGAGAGAAAGACCGGACAAAGGGGAGCAATAGAAGACCCTACAACCCCTTTGTGCCACCGGCCCTAGAGGGAGTGAAGAGGAGAAGATTCTTAGGAAGAAAGCTTAGAGTTTCTTATATCTTTGTGCCGCAAACCACAAGGGGATAGAGTCGGCCAAGCAAAGAAACCTAAACCCTAATTCTTGATCCTCTTCGTGCCACCCCCCTAGCCTCCCTTTTTTAGAACTTAGGAGAAAGTTGGTTATTGATGAGGTGGCCAAAAAATTAGGAACTAATTGTTAGTTATAGCCCTAAGAATCAATCATGTGATGGTTGAATAGGGAACATTTTGTATCATATTCTATAAAGGCAAAGGAATGGTTATTATATTTAAGTTTTGCTTGTGCCAGCTAAATTAAATATAGTAATGCCCTAGAAAAGTAGGTTCTTATCTACAGCACATCAATTGGCAGAATTGATTATGAGAGGCTGTAGAGAACACTTTCTAAATGTTCCTAGTCAAATATTAATATGCAAGGGCAGTATTAATACATAAAGACTAGCATGTAGGTCAATTGATGACTTGATCTCACAAGTCATGGATATATGATATCAAGTTAACACATGGGTATATATTAGAGAATATATACTGAACTGACCCGCCATGAGAAAGTTTCATGGATCGTCATATGAGTGTTATAAACTTTCTCATGTGACTATTGGTATGAATAGTCCTCAGACCTGAAGTCACTACGATTCCCTACATAAGGAGTTATGTACTTTGGTATCGTCAAACGTCACCCGTAACAGGGTGGACCATAAAGGCGATTACTGGGTATATAACAAATTATGCGGAGGGATGTGAGTGATGTAGATGGGATCTATCCCTCTCATATGACGAGAGTGATATCGGTGGGCCCCTTGATTGAGTAGAACTACTAAAACGCATGGCCATGCTCGAATGAGTCAATATGAGATATTGAGCTCATTTGTTTGAGTTAGTTTACTCAGGGATCAAGAAACACATAGATTGATCGAGGATGACACGGTCTATGCCTCATTGATCAATCTGATATCAAGGATAGAAGGACACGGTCATATATTATAGTAGTCACGGAAAGGTTAGTCGGATCTTGACTTATCTCATAACTTGGGTAGCAATGATGTATTGCTAGATGCCGCTCATTGCTTGTGTATCTAAAAGAGTTTAGGTCCACTGCCAACGTTATGAGAGCCTATAGGGTCACACACAAAGAGCATGATGATTAGAGGAATTAGAGTATTCTAGTTTGATTAGAATAATTTGGGAATAAGCTTAAGTACAAAATGGTTTTTGGACTTTAAGCTTAATGAGAATTTTAGCTAATTGATTTAATGAGATTAATTCAATATGTTACCTCATTGATTTAATAAGATTAATTCAATATGATAACATAAGCTTAATTGAATTAATAAGATTAATTCAATATGATAACATAAGCTTAATTGAATTAATAAGATTAATTCAACATGCATGAATGCCACATAAGAATGCCACATAAGCATGCCACATAAGCATGCCACCTAAGCATCCACCTAAGCTAGATAAGGTGGAAGGAAACAAAATGGTTTTGTCTCCTTAAGTGGCCGGCCAAACAAGGAAGCCAAATCCTGTTTGAGTGTGTCTCAATGCAATGGATTGCATTGAATGTGAAGGAGGTGGAAGGGTTTTTCCAACCCTATAAAAGGCTCCATGGAGTGGCCGGCCAAAGTAGAATTTTTGGTGAAGTGTGGTTGTGGTTGTGTGAGAGCTTGGTGGAAGCTTTGGTTGTGTGGGTTTATGAGTGTAGGCTAGCAAGAAGAGGAGTCTTCTTCTTCCTTTCTCCTTTTCCCTCTCTTCCTCTCCTTTAGGGACTTCTCTAGCAAGAAGTAAAGGAGAGCTCCTCTAGTTTTTCTTTTGTGAGACAAGAGCTTGCTCGTGTGGATACATATAGAGGCACGGACACTTGAACGTGCTAAAGATCCAACAAACAAAAGGAAGAAGCGGGATTAACAAGGGCACGCAACAAAGGTAATCCTCTCCTATAAGATAGGCTTGGTTTAGAGAAATTTATTTTATACGAGTTTGCTTTCGCATGGATCACTTGGAAGGGATCCTAATTTTTCCGTTGCGCATATGCCATTTGGCATAAAGAATTCCCTACAGTGGTATCAGAGCCACTTGCGAAAGATCGTATAAAATAGGTTTTCTCTATTTTATATGTGATATAGAAGTAGGATAAATTTTATTATGAGTTGATAATTTCATTAGCAATTGTCAAACATAATAAAATATCCAATGTCTTTTAAAAGTTAAAATGACATGGTGCATGGTTATGGCCTAGTCCCAAAAGGTTTGTGAATGTGTGTGTGTTGTAATTCTTAAATACGGCCTGCGTGTCGTGCCTTCCTCCTAAAATTCTTGTTGTAAAATTAGTTTTAGACTCGAATGTAACTCGAGTATTTCTCCTTTTGTAATGTACAAAACAAAGATGGAGGGTCCATTGGAAGAAGAGGTTACAAGGAGGAAGTCAACACACAAGACAACCAAAAGGAAGCACTTAGGAGAAGATGTTGTCCCTAGGTTGACCAATCAATCTTTTCATTGGCTTGAGAAGATTGTAGAATAAGGGCCATAACCATGACACGCTTAGTTTAATATGTATGTGATGCATGTTAGTTTAGCTTGTATGTGATGCATGATTAGTTTAGCTTATATGTGATGTATGCTAATATGTATATGATACATGTTTATTTCTTAATAAGTCAAAAACGATATGCCTACCAAGGCTTGGTACTCACTACTTCCTCGATCATTTGTTATTGGGTTTGCCAAAGCAAAGCAATGCATTTTATCTTGGAAGAGTGCGAGTGGACAATCGTGATGTCCCGCTATCAAACTTGGTTAAGACTTAATTAAGTTTTCTTAATTAGTTAAGAAAGTAGAGGCATATATTAGCTTTGAACATAAGTTTTAAAATTAGTTTTATGTGATTTCCGAACATCAGCTTTGTCTTAGAAGTGGTCGTTGCTCCGATATACAAGAAGGCCCCTGTGCCTCGCCACAGCCTGGAAGCTGGTTTAGGAATAAACACTAAACTAATCTAAAACTTAACCAAAGCTATTAAAGTGTTACATCAGATGTAATTGGCAAAAGATTGCCTACCTAATTATACTACGTCTTGGGCGATTAGCCAAAGCTAACTCAAGACGAATTATAATGTGGATCTTTATCCCATATAAATTTATAGCTAAATAGTAGCTATGAGAATTTAGTGGGAGCCTCATTTAATTAAAGGCCTAATTAAATGATTTAGGTATGATACTTAACATTGCATTTTAATGTTGTAGATCACCATGACATCTAACACGACACACCCCCTCAACTTGCGATCTGTCCTTGAGAAGGACAAGCTTAATGGAGCGAACTTTCTTGACTGGTATAGGAACTTGAGGATTATCCTCAAGCAAGAACGCAAATCAGTATGTCCTAGAGCAAGTCTACCCTGAAACACCCCCATGCGCCACTCGTGCTGAAAAGGATCCTTATAAGAAGCATCAAGATGACGCATTAGATGTGTCATGTCTTATGCTTGCCACCATGAACTCTGAGCTTCAGAAGCAACATGAGAACATGGATGCCTATGATATGGTTGAGCATTTGAAACAACTATATCAAGGACAAGCTAGGCACGAGCGTTTTGAAGTGTCTAAGGCTCTTTTGCATGCAAGATGCAAGAAGGAACACTGTAGGAACTCACGTACTCAAAATGATTGGGTACGCGTTGAGAACCATGAAGACTAGGTTTTCCACTGAGCCAAGAATTGGCAACCGATGTTATCCTGCAATCGTTGCCGGAAGCATATAATCAATTCGTCATGAATTATAACATGAATGAAATTGATAAACCTTTGCCTGAGATTCTCAGCATGTTAAGAACTGCTGAACCGAATCTCAAAAAGAAAGTTAGCAACGTACTAATGGTCAAGAAGGGCAAAGGTAAGCGCAAAGGCAAGGGTAAGACCCAAGCCAAAGGCAAGGCCAATTCATCCACTTCAAAGGGTAAAGGTAAAGTACCTAAGGAAGGGGAAGCTTCCATTCTTGCGGTGAGATCGACACAGGCGAAGCGGAACTGCAAAGTCTACCTTGAGGAAGTAAAGAATAAAAGAAGTGGGACTTCTGCCTCAGGTATACACGTTATAGAAGTTAATCTATCTATTTCTTCTACATGGGTATTAGATACCGGATGTGCATCTCACATTTGTTGTTCCATTTATTTGAATGAAATGTTCTATTGTAATGCACCACTTATGAATGGTCTCTATGTTCTAGATTTAGAAAACCCAATTTATAACGTAAATACCAAACGGTTCAAATCGAATGATTTGAACCAAACATATCTCTGGCACTGTCGCCTAGGTCACATAAATGAAAAACGCATATCCCAACTCCATAAAGATGGATTATTGGACTCATTTGATTTTGAATCATATGAGGTATGCGAATCTTGCCTTTTAGGAAAGATGACTAAAACTCCATTTAGTGGACATGGCGAGAGAGCGACGGACTTGTTAGGACTCATACATACTGATGTATGTGGCCCTTTCAATGTCGAAGCCAGAGGAGGCTATAAGTACTTTATTACTTTCACTGATGATATGAGTAGATTTGGCTACTTATATTTGATGAGACATAAGTCAGAATCCTTTGAAAAGTTCAAAGAATTCAAGAATGAAGTACAAAACCAACTTGGTAAGCGTATTAAGCTACTTCGATCAGATCGAGGTGGTGAATACCTTAGTCAAGAGTTTCGTGATCACTGGTTGAGTGTGGGATAATATCTGACTCACTCCTGGAACACCTCAATGGAATGGTGTATCTAAGAGGAGAACTCGTACTCTATTAGATATGGTACGATCAATGATGAGCCAGACTGATCTACCTACTTCCTTTTGGGGTTTAGCTCTAGAGACAGCCGCTTTCACACTTAATCGCGTTCCATCAAAAGTAGAAAAGACACCATATCGATATGGGTGGGAAGAGTCCCAAAATGTCTTTTATAAAGATTTGGGGTTGTGAAGCTTATGTAAGGCGTCAAGTCTCGGATAAACTAGGACCCAAATCAGATAAGTGTTATTTTTCGGATATCCCAAGGAAACTAAGGGATATTACTTTTACAATCCCACACTTGGCAAGGTGTTTGTTGCAAATCTTTGTCTTTCTAGAAGAGAATTTATTTCTAGAAAAACTAGTGGGAGTAAAATTCATCTTGAAGAAGTTCAAGATGACGATAACACTAAGGCTTCGATGGAAAATGAGCAGGAACCACAAAGTGTTGTGGATGAGGAAATTGTTGCCCAAAGAGTTGTGGAGCAAACACCATTCAAGTAGACCAACCTCTTCGTAGATCGATAGGATCCGTCGTCAACCGAGAGATATTCTTTTCTCTTGGTGACAGCGGTGAGGTATTGCTTGTCGATCTTGGCGAGCCTACATCCTATCAAGAAGCTATGATGAGCCCAGTTCGAGAAATGGCTAGAGGCCATGAGATCGAAATGGAATCCATGTACACTAACCAAGTATGGACCTTGGTTGATCCACGAAGGGGTAAAACCCATTGGGTGTAAGTGGGTCTTTAAAGTAAAAGACATGGATGGTAATAAGCATACCTATAAAGGTAGATTGGTGGCTAAAGGATTTGAGCAAATTCATGGTATTGACTATGATGAAACCTTTTCACGATTGCGATGCTTAAATCCATTCGGATCATACTTGCTATTGCGACCTACCATGATTATGAGATCTGGCGGATGGATGTCAAAGCAGCTTTTACGAATGGAAAGCTACTCGAGGATGTGTACATGACACGGCTGAGGTTTGAAGATCAAGCATCTGGAAAGGTATGCAATGCAAAGGTCCATTTATGGACTAAAGCAAGCCTCTCGAAGTTTGGAATCTTGATTCGATGATGCAATCAAGAGTTTGGTTTCATCAAGAATGAAGATGAACCTTGTGTCTACAAGAGAAATAGTAGAACACAGTTGTATTTCTTGTCTTGTATGTAGATGACATACTTCTCATCGAAATGATATTCCCTCACTCCGGATCTGTGAAGATGTGGTTAGGGAATTGTTTCTCGATGAAAGACTTAGTGTGCCTATATTCTAGGCATCAAGATCTATAGAGATAGATCTAAAAGATTACTTGGCCTAAGTCGAGTACATACATTGATAAAGTGCTAGATCGTTTTGCTATGCAAAATTCCAAGAAAGGATTTACGCCTTTATCACATGGTGTGAGTCTTTCGAAGACTCAATGTCCCTCTTCTAAGGAGGGAGAGATGCATGGATAAGATCCCTTATGCATCGCCATAGGGTCTATCATATGCGCCATGCTTTGTACTCACGGCGTCTCGTATGCTTTGAGCATGGCGAGTAGATACGATCGGATCGGTGAAAGTCCTTTGGATAGCGATCAAAAATATTCTTAAATACTTACGAAGAGCGAAAGAATATTTCGATATTTGGAGGCAATGAGGAGCTAGGCTGTAAAGGGTTACGGTGATGCAAGCTTCCAAGCAGACAAGGATGACTATAGATCGCATGATAAAGTGCGTGTTTTGCACGAATGGTGGGTGTGGTTTGGAAGAGTTGAGCGAGGACCACGATTCTTGATTCTACAGCGAGCCGAGTATATTCTTTGCATCGATCACGTGAAAGGAGGCTTTGGCTCGTAAGTTCATCGATGAACTTGGGGTAGTTCCTAGCATTGCGGATCAATAGACCTCTATTGTGACAACAATGGGGCTATTACGCGAGCTAAGGAACCGAACCTCGAATACATCAATGACCAAACACATATCATGCTTCCATCTCATTCGAGAGATCATCGATAGAGGAGATGTGAGGATATGCAGAGTACCGATGTAAGCTAACATCGCAGATCCATCACTCAAGGCTTTGGCACAGAGGAAGCATGATGGTCACACTAGGTCACTAGGTATTAGATATCATAGTGATTGGTACTAGTGCTAGTGGGAGATTGTTAGTTATAGCCCTAAGAACCAATCATGTGATGGTTGAATAGGGAACATTTTGTATCATATTCTATAAAGGCAAAGGAATGGTTATTATATTTAAGTTTTGCTTGTGCCAGCTAAATTAAATATAGTAATGCCCTAGAAAAGTAGGTTCTTATCTACAGCACATCAATTGGCAGAATTGATTATGAGAGGCTGTAGAGAACACTTTCTAAATGTTCCTAGTCAAATATTAATATGCAAGGGCAATATTAATACATAAAGACTAGCATGTAGGTCAATTGATGACTTGATCTCACAAGTCATGGATATATGATATCAAGTTGACACATGGGTATATATTGGAGAATATATACTGAACTGACCCGCCATGAGAAAGTTTCATGGATCGTTATATGAGTGTCATAAACTTTCTCATGTGACTATTGGTATGAATAGTCCTCAGACCTGAAGTCACTACGGTTCCCTACATAAGGAGTTATGTACTTTGGTATCGTCAAACGTCACCCGTAACAGGGTGGACCATAAAGGCGATTACTGGATATATAACAAATTATGCGAAGGGATGTGAGTGATGTTGATGGGATCTATCCCTCTCATATGACGAGAGTGATATCGGTGGGCCCCTTGATTGAGTAGAACTACTAAAACGCATGGCCATGCTCGAATGAGTCAATATGAGATATTGAGCTCATTTGTTTGAGTTAGTTTACTCAGTGATCAAGAAACACATAGATTGATCGAGGATGACACGGTCTATGCCTCATTGATCAATCTGATATCAAGGATAGAAGGACACCATATATTATAGTAGTCACAAAGGTTAGTCGGATCTTGACTTATCTCATAACTTGGGTAGCAATGATGTATTGCTAGATGCCGCTCATTGCTTGTGTATCTAAAAGAGTTTAGGTCCACTGCCAACGTTATGAGAGCCTATAGGGTCACACACAAAGAGCATGATGATTAGAGGAATTAGAGTATTCTAGTTTGATTAGAATAATTTGGGAATAAGCTTAAGTACAAAATGGTTTTTGGACTTTAAGCTTAATGAGAATTTTAGCTAATTGATTTAATGAGATTAATTCAATATGTTACCTCATTGATTTAATAAGATTAATTCAATATGATAACATAAGCTTAATTGAATTAATAAGATTAATTCAATATGATAACATAAGCTTAATTGAATTAATAAGATTAATTCAACATGCATGAATGCCACATAAGAATGCCACATAAGCATGCCACCTAAGCATCCACCTAAGCTAGATAAGGTGGAAGGAAACAAAATGGTTTTGTCTCCTTAAGTGGCCGGCCAAACAAGGAAGCCAAATCCTTTTTGAGTGTGTCTCAATGCAATGGATTGCATTGAATGTGAAGGAGGTGGAAGGGTTTTTCCAACCCTATAAAAGGCTCCATGGAGTGGCCGGCCAAAGTAGAATTTTTGGTGAAGTGTGGTTGTGGTTGTGTGAGAGCTTGGTGGAAGCTTTGGTTGTGTGGGTTTGTGAGTGTAGGCTAGCAAGAAGAGGAGTCTTCTTCTTCCTTTCTCCTTTTCCCTCTCTTCCTCTCCTTTAGGGACTTCTCTAGCAAGAAGTAAAGGAGTGCTCCTCTAGTTTTTCTTTTGTGAGACAAGAGCTTGCTCGTGTGGATACATATAGAGGCACGGACACTTGAACGTGCTAAAGATCCAACAAACAAAAGGAAGAAGCGGGATTAACAAGGGCACGCAACAAAGGTAATCCTCTCCTATAAGATAGGCTTGGTTTAGAGAAATTTATTTTATACGAGTTTGCTTTCGCATGGATCACTTGGAAGGGATCCTAATTTTTCCGTTGCGCATATGCCATTTGGCATAAAGAATTCCCTACACTAATTCCTAATTATTCTTGCCGCCCAAGGTACCAAGGAATTAGTAAAAAAAAATTTCTACCTCCTCTAATCTTGCCGCCCAAGGTGGCAAAGAAAATAGAATTTTTTTTTTTTTTACCAATTATAATCTTGAAAATTTTTTTTAACTAATTCAAATCTTGCCTCCTAAGGTGGCATAGAATTAGAAAATAATTTTTTTTTATCAATCTTTAAACTTGCCGCCCACCTCATCCAACCTCTCCTCTCCCTTTCCTTTCCTTTCCCTCCCCTTTTAAGATAACAACCATCTCCCCGTGTTTAAGATATCAAATGTCCGTCAATTAATTGATTTACTGACCATCAATCAATTAACATCTAACTCCTCGAGTAGTACCACTCAACCTTATCATCACGTTGACTAAGTCAACCTGCAGGGTTTACATGATGAACCTTATGAGCTCCTCAAGGGGACATCATCAACCTAATATATAGGACACGGTTTCCTCCTATAATTAATGGCACACCATGTAAATAATATCATTTCCCAACTTACCGGGCATATTGATTTAATCCATTTAAATCTCACCCTTTGGTAAATCAAAGAAATAAATACTAAGTACATGTGCCCATTATTATATCGGGATTAAGAGCATGTACAACATAATATCCGAGGTTCGATTCAATTATGTAGTCAGCAATAAATTGAATCACCTCTATGTCGGTCCTTCTCAATACACGTAAGTGTACTAGTGTAACTCTATGTTCAAGACAAACCAATACCAAGCTACACTACAACCATGCTAATGGTTTGTCCAAAACCATCTTGGTTGTTAGCCTCTACTTATATTCTACAAGGGACTGATAACATGATCTTCTGTGCCACACCAAGAACCATGTTATCTATAATGTAAAGTATTGGACAATATGCACACATATAATAAATATAAAGTGCAAACAATGATCATGCGATTCTTATTTCAAAATAAAAATGTTCATACAAAAGAGCTAGGCTTTCAGTATACATCCCAACACCTACCTCATCTCGTTTATGAAAAAGCTCAGAAAGGAAATGAGTTACAAGAATTAGAAAGTGACAACTAAAGAAAACTGATACCGACGACTGATGGAATGGAGATTGAGCTCGTGTCATCGGTGTTTCGGCAGTGCTTCGTCATCGTAGAGTTGTCCGAGAGTCACGACGTTGCGGGAGCACTTGGAGAGCCTTTTTGATGAACTAAAGGGGTGAAACCCACCTTCTTTTATAACCTTCCAACCTAGTGGACATTGAGCTGAAGTTTCATCCAAAATGGTTGTTGGTGCAATTGGCTCAGGTCACGATTGACCAGACTCGAGTAGTGTTTTGATGTTTGACATTGATGTCTGACATGTGTTGGGGAGATTGCTGATGCAATCGACCCAGGTTAGTATTTGATGTTTGATGATGGTTTGACCATTGTCATGGGAGAAGTCCAAGTCTTGTGTACTTGGCATGAAAAGTCCAAGCTTGAGTCTTGGCATGGAAAGTCCAACATGGGTTGGCAAGAGAAAAGTCCTAGCATGAGTCTTGACATGGAAAGTCCAACACGGGTTGGCAAGGGAAAGTCCAAGCTTGAGTCTTAGTATTTGGAAAGTCCAACATTGGGTTGGCAAGGGAAAGTCTAAGCTTGAGTCTTAGTATTTGGAAAGTCCAACATTGGGTTGTCAAGGAAGTCCAAGGGTGTAGTCTTGGCCACTTAAGTCCAAGGGTGTAGTCTTGGCGGTGAAAGTCCAAGTCATGTGTACTTGGCAATTGAGAAGTCCAAAGGGAATATTTACGGTGTAAAGTCCAAGGGGGGAGTCTTGGCAGATTAAGTCCAATGGTTGATGGCGTAAAGTCCAAGCGGAGTCTTGGCAGTGTAAGCCTAATGTGCCTTGGCAGTGTAGACCACATTAGCATGACAATAGCTGATGGAAGCATGTGACGGCTAGCGTATGGATGAACAAGTCATGGATGACTTGGAAGGATCTGATAGGCATAAGACTGACGGAGGTGGCTAGAAGGCTTAGGTTTAGGTTAAGGGTGGTCTAGCAAGTATGGGGCACCATACTTGGGTTAAAACCTCATATTTGAGGTGTATCAGTCGACTGATACTATGGTTAGTCGACTGACAGGAGTCGATTAGAGTTCGAACCGAATTGGCCTAGCAATGATCGCTAGCATTGAAGCAAGATCGATGGTTGAGCAATCGATCGATCCAAGATCACCATTGTCGTTAGGAATTCAAGCATAGTAAGCTCTCCAGTCGAGTGATGATCCCGAGCACTCGACTGATTGAGCCATCAGTCGATTGATGGGCATGATCAGTCGAATGATGGTCTATCCATTGGAACTTATCCAATATGGCTCATGTCATTGTGAGACAACGGCTACAGGGGCAGTCAACTGATAGGCAAAAAATCAGCCCGAATGTAGGTTATAAAAGCAGTTCGTGGGAAAGATGTTTGGCAAGGTTTCTTGAGATTCTTTGGGGCGATTAGCTGCTGCAATTCGGGGTCTCCAAGTGCAACTCAAGCAATCACAAAGCAAGCATCCAAGTTCACAATTGTAAAGTGTTTCTTTACATGTATTTGTGTAGTTTACTTGTATTAGCTTGTATTTGTCTTTATTACTATTGTAATACATTGTACGAGATTTCTCCACCTCTGACTTGTTGTCGAGAAAGAGTTTATTGGATTAGTAGTGTGTGATTGCATCGCTAGGGTTCGTTCGAGCCTAATCCATGGAGTAGGGATCATTCGGTTCCGAACCACATTATATCGTGTTGTCTCTTGTGCTTGTGGTGTATTTACTTTTGTTGTTATATATTCTGCTGCGTTAACAAGTGTTGTAGAGACCTACGCGATCATAATCCATCGACAAGAAATGATGCTATTCACCCCCCCCCCCTCTAGCGGCCACCAAGGTCCTAACAATTGGTATCAAAGCTCGGGGCTCTTCTACGGATTAAAAATCGGGAGCAAAGACGCTAGAGGGTTAAGAGGAACAAGATGGATTTTGAAGAACAACTAGGATGGGATATCAACACGCCGATCCCGTACACCTTCTATGGATAAGAAGGGTTTAGGCAATAGAAGGCATGAATTGAAGACTTATTGATGATGAGGGACCTTAAGGAGTGGTCCACCCTAATGGAAGGATTTGAATATCCTAGAGGGCCAAAGGGACGATATCTCAAGAAGAAGAGATGGATACAAGATCAACTACAAAAATCTAAAACAAATGATAAGGTAATCGATATGGTAGTTGATTTAATTCCTAATGAATTATTGTCCAAAATAGGTGAATTTCAAGATGCTAAGAATCTATGGAGAAAATTGGAAATGCTTCATGAAAAATCCAAACCGGTCCAAGAAGAGGAAGAGGAGGAGTGCTCATCCTCTCAAGCTCAAGAAGAAGCAAGCACATTTTCATCACAAGAGCTTGAGAATTCGAATGGTGATAGAGAGTCGACATCTGAATCTGTAGAAGAGGTGGAGTTGGAAGAAGCCTCCACCTCTAGAATTGAGGGGGAGGATATTAGATCACCTTCCACACCGGAGCAACCTCAAGAAGAATCATCCACCTCTGGTCAACAGGAAGAGGAAGCTCGGGACTCCCCTACCATGGAAGGTAACTTAAGCATTTCAATAAATAATAAAATTCATATTATATGCTTTGAGTGTAGGGATCAAGGACACTACAAGAGTAAGTGTCTAAAAAGAGTTAAGTGTTGGTGCAACAATGCCCCAAGTATTTATATGTTTTGATGTTTGAATAATCATCTAAGTTAGGCAATGCTTTGTGATCTAATTGTGAACATGTTTAAGTGACAGGAAAATCCAAGTATGAAGACTTGGTAAAAGAAAAGTCCAAGTATGATCTTGGCAAGAGAAGTCAAGGAAAGGTCTTGACGGCGTAAGTCCAAGCATGTAGTCTTGGTGGCGTAAAGTCCAAACGGCCCTTGGCAAAAGAAGTCCAAAGGCAAGTCTTGGCAGCGTAAGTCCAAGCATGTAGTCTTGGCGGCATAAAGTTCAAGCGTACTTTGGCAAAGGGAAACCCAAGACATAACGAAACCGAAGGAAGCTCTTGGACGCAAGCGCAAAGGATGAACAAGTCGCGGACTCGAAGGTATCCTGGAGGCGCAAGGCTAAAGGAAGAAATAGAAGGTTAAGTCGTGGTCTAGGAAGTCAATTCAAGTATGAATCTGTAACGATGAGCGATACAATGATCGCTAAGAGTCGGTAAAAATCGATCGATCGATGCCATCACCGATCGCTAATACTAGCAATGATCGATCAAGTCGACATCGAGCACAGAATGGAGTCTCACTCGACTCCTCGCGGGGATCACTCGACTGATCGCTTCATCAGTCGACTGATGAAGTAATCAGTCGACTGATCAGGCTACCGTTGGAAATGACGGCTGCGTATCCCCACAGATTCGCTTCATCAGAAGTCGTTGGCTGTGACTTCAGTCGACTGATGTTGTACATTAGTCGACTGATCGAGGCTCAACGGGAAAAACAACTCTCTCTATAAAAATAGGGTTTGAGGTGTTTGAGTGGGCTAGTGCTTATATTCCAACCATACTCTCAAGCTCCCATGTTTTTCCTAAGCTTTCAAAGTGATTTTCATTCCCCTCCTCTCTAATCTTCATCTTCATTTTTTGTAAGAAGAGGAGGGTCTTGTAAGAAAAGTTTCTTAGTGGAATTTTTTGGGTTGATCCACCTTAAGGATCGTCGTGGAGTAGGAGCTTTATCTCCGAACCACGTAAAAGCCTTCGTGTTAGCGTTTGTGTTTGGCTTCTTGATTTTTTTTAGTATTTTGATTCCGCTAACATTTCTTGTAGAATTCGAAAAGAGACTATTTACCCCCCCCCCTCTAGCCTTCCAAGGATCCCTAACAAGTGGTATCAAAGCCCGGATCACGTCGGAAGATCTAACCATCAACCGGAGCATAATGGCATTTCAAGAGGGGTATAGCATGGCGAGGCCTCCATTCTTCGACGGCAACGACTTCGGATATTGGAAAGGTAGGATGGAATACTACCTTATGAACGATATTGATAATTGGGTTAGCATTGTAGATGGTTTCGAGAAGTCGATCGACGAATTTGGAGTGCCAATACCAACAAAGGATTGGACAAGAGAGAAGTCAAAGAAGGCACAAGCAAATGTAAAGGCAACGACCACACTCCAATGTGGTCTATCAAAGGAGCAATTGTCCAAAGTCGGCTCCTTCAACTCTGCTAAAGAGCTTTGGGAGAAGCTCATCGAATTGAATGAAGGATCAAAGGAGACGAGTAGAGCCAAGAGGGACCTCATGATAGGCCAACTCTAAAGATTCGCATTGAAGACCAATGAAACTGTGAGCCAAATGCACGGTCGCTTCAAGGAGGTAGTCAACAGACTACATGTGATAGGTGAGAGGTATATTCTCCAAGCCTTCCCTAGAACAACCTTATGGGCATCAATGGTAGATGCTTATAAGGTGTCTAGGGATCTTTCTTTGGTTAAATTAGATGAACTCTTTTGTGAATTTGAGTTGCACGAGCAAGCTAACACTTCGTCCAAGGAGAAAGGTGTAGCTCTTTTTGTAGAAAAGAAGGACAAGAAGAAGAAGGAGAAGAAAGAAGTCTCTTCCTCATCCGAATCCGAGGAGAAGTCATCTAGTAGTGATGAAGAGCTATCGGCAAGTGAGGTGGCTCATTATGTAAAGAAGTTTGGTGGGAGGTCAAGGAAACTCACCAAGAAGGATGTGAGGAGGATGTTCCAATCCTCCAAAGGTAAAACCTCCACTAGTTCAATTCCTACTTCTAACGATACTTGCTATGGTTGCAACAAAAAGGGCCATATCAAGCCAAATTGTCCGGAACTAAAGAAAAAGGAGGAAAAAGAAAAGAAGAAGAAGGACAAGAAGGAGAAGAAGAAGAAGGAGGTCATGATAGCCCAAACTTGGGATACACAAAGCATAGAAGATTCCTCCGATGATGAAGAAATTTGCCATGTCACAAGAAACATGGCACTCATGGCCTTGGAAGATAGCTCAAGTGAAGAGTCATCCTCCTCCTCAAGCGACGAATCGTCATCTAGTGACGATGAGGTAAAGGACTCCCCTAGATTAGAATTACTATATAAAACTATTGCATGCCTTCAAAATGCACTAAATAAATTAAAATCTAGGATTAAGGATTTAAAAGTAGAGATTAAATCAATTAAGAATGTAGAAATTTCTTGTGATGATGCATGTTCATTTAGGAATGAGAATGATGACCTTAGAAAAGAAATAGGTAACCTAAGAGCATGCTTAGAGAAATTTACAAATGGGTCAAAATATCTTGATATGATTCTTAAGGACCAAAGGGTCATTTATAACAAGGCCGACATAGGATATAGGCCTAAGGAGAAGGAAGTATCTTTCACCTCACTAATTAGTAGAAAACCAACCATTAAGAGCAAGGCTAGAAAAGCTTGGGTTCCCAAAAGCTATATAGTTAATGGTAACGGTCGTAAAATTTGGGTGCCTAAGACTTGCATTTTTCATGTTGTATAAGTAGAAGGACCAAGCTTATGGATTGTTGATAGTGGTTGCTTAGAACACATGACCGGTGATGAGAGCAAATTCTCAACAATCAACCACATTAGCAAAGGAAAGGTGTCTTTTGGAAATAGTGGTAAACTTAATATCCTAGGAAAAGGGACAATTGAGGTATCCCCAAACCTTGCAATTCACAAAGTATTATTAGTTAAAAATATGAAATTTAATTTTCTTAGTGTAAGTCAATTATGTGATGCCAATTTTGATGTTCAATTTGATTCTTCTAAATGCTTCATAAGACACAAAAATTAAAATGATTTCATGTTAGTAGGTTTTAGGAAATCAAATATATACTATGTTGATTTATCCTATACTTCTAATGCTTCTACTAAGTGTCTTATTGCAAAAGAAGAAGAGAGTTGGCTATGGCATAGGAGGCTAGGGCACATCAACATGAAAAACATTGCCAAAGGTAAAATGTGTGATGCATGTCAAGATGGAAAGCAATCAAGATCATCACACAAAGGTAAAACTTTACTTAGTACCGCTTTACATTTAGAACTCTTGCATGTTGATTTATTTGATTGTCATAGTACCCCTTCATTAATTGGTAGTAAATATTGTTTAGTAATAGTAGATGATTTTTCTAGATTTACTTGGGTATTCTTCATGAAACATAAGGATGAAACCCTAGGAATAATCATAGGCTTTAGCAAAAGAGTAGAGAATGAAAGGAATCTCAAAATCAACCGGATCCATAGTGATCATGGTGGAGAATTTGAGAATTCTAACTTCTTCAAATTTTGCTTAGAACAAGGGTACAAGCACAAATTTTCTTGTCCTAGAACACCTCAACAAAATGGGGTAGTGGAAAGGAAAAATCGTGCCCTACAAGAAGCGGCTAGAACTATACTTAATGAATATTCTCTACCTAGCTATTTGTGGATGGAAGCAGTCAACACCACTTGCTATATCCAAAATAGGGTTTTAATTCATAGGTTTTTAGGAAAAACCCCATTTTAATTATGGAATGGTACAATTCCAACAATTCACTATTTCAAAGTCTTTGGATGCAAAGTTTACATTTTAAACACCAAAGACAACCTCGGTAAATTTGAATCCAAAGCGGATGAAGGAATCCTAGTTGGATACTCATCCACTAGTGTAGGGTGTAGAGTTTATAATAAGAGAACTCAAAAGATTGAGGAATCCTCAAATGTCCAATTTGATGAAACCTCTAATACTTGCCCTAGGAAATCCCCCCATTGATAGTGATATCAATGACAAAAATCAAGAAATTACCCAAAAATTTTAAGATTTAACTTTAGGGGGTAATGATCAAGGGGAAGAGTTAAATCAAGGGGGAGTAAGAGGTGATTCCGATAATGAAAGAAGGGTTGAGGATAATCATTATCAAAATCAATTTAATACACCTCCTAGAACAATAAGAGTTTATCAAAATCACCCTCTAGATCATGTTGTAGGTGAATTATCTCAAGGTGTTAGGACTAGGTCATTTCATAGAGCTCCCTCTAGTCATATTGCCCTCATCTCCCAACTTGAGCCCAAAACAATCAATGATGCATTACTTGATCCAGATTGGATCTTAGCAATGCAAGATGAATTGGCTCAATTTGAAAGGAGTCAAGTATGAGAGTTAGTTCCTAGACCTAATGATAGTACCATCATTACTACAAGATGGGTTTTTAGGAACAAACTAGATTATCAAGGCAATATAACTAGGAATAAAACAAGGTTAGTTGCAAGGGGCTTCAATCTGTTGGTGCAATCGACCCAGGTTGACTCGAGTTTGACTCAAGCAGTACTTTGATAGTATTTTGATGATAGACAAAACTCATTACATGGGATTGTCATGGGAGAGTCCAACATGGTGTTGGCATGGAAAATCCAAGCATGGGGCTTGGTGTGGGAAAATCCAAGCATGGGGCTTGGTGTGGGAAAATCCAAAGCATTGCGAAGTCGTGCGCTTGGTGCTTGGTGAGAAATTCATTGCGAAGCCGTGCGCTTGGTGGATGTGGGAAGTCTTGAGGACTTGGTAAGTTTACTAGGCTCGGGGTCCTTGAGTCGGTGAAGGATGACATTGCAAAGTCGTGCACTTGGTGCATTCAAGGGACCGCCGGATGGGGAGCAAATGGAGTGAGACCAAAGGGAAGCATACTTCGAGGGCAAGAGACGCGAAGGATGACATTGCGAAGTCGTGTGCTTGGTGCATCTGAGGGATGTAGGCCGAGGAAAGAGAGCTTCGGTGGGGAACTCCATAAGGGATAAGGTGGACTTGGCCAAGTGGCTAAGACTGAGTGTCGGAGGCTCAAACTTGATGTTTGAGGGTTTACCCGACGGTCGAATGCTCAAACAACTTGGTGTTTAAGGTTTTGCCCGACAGAAGTCAACTAGCATAGGTGCCGGTTCGACTGATCCAAGTCGACTAGGGTTTGACTGGTGTTAGACTGTAGTTTTGTGCTTGGCAGTCGACTGATGTCGACAGCAGTCGACTGCCGAGGGATGATAGTCGACTGATGGGAATATTGCTAGCACAGAACGCTCTGTAGTCGACTGGGCAGTCGACTACTAGGTCACCAGTCGACTGATGGACATGATCAGTCAACTGGTAGGTGATCCGTTGGAACTCATCCAACGTGGATTCGGCCGTTGTGAGACAACGGCTACAAGGGCAGTCAACTGGGGCCTTTTGGCAGTTGACTGCTGGGCGTGAAAACAGCTTGATGCAGGTTATAAATGGAGCTCAAGTGGGAGGATTTTACTAAGACTTTGGATGGCTCTTGAAGGACTGGAATGCAGCAGCAATTCCCCTCCAATAGCTTCCTGGTGTTAGGACTAGGTCATTTCATAGAGCTCCCTCTAGTCATATAGCCCTCATCTCCTAAATTGAGCCTAAAACAATCAATGATGCATTACTTGATCCAGATTGGATCTTAGCAATGCAAGATGAATTGGCTCAATTTGAAAGGAGTCAAGTATGAGAGTTAGTTCCTAGACCTAATGATAGTACCATCATTACTACAAGATGGGTTTTTAGGAACAAACTAGATTATCAAGGCAATATAACTAGGAATAAAGCAAGGTTAGTTGCAAGGGGCTTCAATCAAGTTGAAGGACTTGATTATGATGAAACATATGCCCCGGTTGCTAGGTTAGAGTCGATTAGAATCCTACTAGGATATGCCTCTTTCATGGGCTTTAAACTCCATCAAATGGATGTAAACTCGCCATTCCTAAATGGGTTCATTAAGGAGGAAGTATATGTAGAAAAACCTCCCGGGTTTGAAAGCATAGACTATCCAAACCATGTATTCAAGCTTAAAAAGGCTTTATACGGTTTGAAACAAGCTCCCCGGGCTTGGTATGAAAGATTGTCATCTTTCTTGGTCTCTAGGGGGGGGGGGGGGTCAAGTAGAACAAACTCTCTTCATTAAATCAAAGTCTAAGGACATCTTTGTAGCTCAAGTATATGTAGATGACATTATCTTTAGGTCAACAAATGATGAGCTCCTTCAAGACTTCATCAAAAATATGGAGAATGAGTTTGAGATGAGTCTAGTTGGGGAACTAAATTTCTTCCTAGGTCTACAAGTTAAACAAACAAATGAAGGAATTTATGTATACCAAACCAAATATGCTAAGGAAATGATTAAGAAATTTGGTTTGGAAAATGCTAAAGTAGTTTCAACCCCAATGACAACTAATACAAAAATAGATAATGATCTTGAAGGAAAACAAATTGACCTTAAACTCTATAGGAATATGATTGGTAGCCTTTTTTACCTAACCGCTAGTAGACCCGATATATTATTTGCGGTAAGTATGTGTGCAAGGTACCAATCATGTGCCAAAGAGTCCCATTTAGTGGTCGTAAAAAGAATCTTAAGGTATATCAAGGGCACACTAAATGTAGGACTTTGGTACCCTAGGACAAAATCTTTTGATTTAATTGGGTAGACCGATTCACACTATGCGGGTTGCAAGTTGGATCGGAAGAGTACTAGCGGTGGATGCCTATTTCTTGCATCCTCCCTAGTAAGTTGGAGTGGTAGAAAGCAACCTTATGTTGCTTTATCAACCACCGAGGCCGAATATGTGGCTATGGGTGGTTGTGTGGCTCAATTACTTTGGATGAGACACACATTAGAGGATTATGAGCCACACTACTCCAATGCAAAAGTTTATTGTGATAATGTGAGTACAATAAACTTGACCAAAAATCTGGTACATCACTCTAGGACTAAGCACATTGAAGTGAAGCATCACTTCATTAGAGATCATGTGGCTAAGGGGGACATTGAACTTAATTACATAGAATCTAAGTCCAACTTAGCCGACATATTCACCAAGGCTCTCCCTGAAGTGGAATATTCATCACTAAGTAGAGAACTTGGGATGTGTTTAGTAGAATAGAGGTCTAGGTTTGTATGAACCTATAGACAACATGTGAGATGTTAGGAAGATGCACTTGGTTCATCATGTTTGTTATGATGCATTACTATGAACCAAAGTGTCATTTAGAGACATTAATCCTTCATTGGACCAATCATTAGGAAGGCTTATGCATAATTGATGTGCATATAGCTCCAAGAATATGATTGGAAATGTCAAATAAAATATAATTTAAACTATATTTATCATACTTTGAAAAACAGTTTTCAATTGCTAAGTAAAAGCGATACAAAGTTTGAAAAATACTTAAAGCTTTTGCTAGGTTTCAAAATTGTATCATTTTCGAAATCTGGAAAACATATATTTTTTAAATTATTTTTCCATGATATAAAATGATTTCAGAAATTTATACACAAATTTTCGTGATTTTTCAATGTTTTTTGAATTTTTGGTGCATTTCTAAAGTTGGGCTGAAAAACCTGAAAAAGGGCTCTCGGGTGTGGCAGTCGACTGAATCAGAATTCAGTCGACTGATACCCTGGTTTTTCTGCAATTCAACCTTATTTCTTGGTCTTGAGTGTGCTCTTAGTGTCCTAAAACTATGGTATAATAATCTTCAGTAAAAAGAAGTTTTTGGACTGTTTGATGCAATATTTTAGAGGGAGCTTCATAATATAAATCTCTTCATCCCCTAAATTTATATTGTTGGTGCAAAGTTAGGAATTAACCTTCAATCGTTTGTTATTCTTTGCTCCACATGTTATTCACACATCATGAACCATGTCTTGGATTAAGGGGGAGCCTCATATTGATCTTATACCTTAGTTCAAGATATAACAAATTCAATTCTTTCATGAAACTTATTTTTGCATGAATTCTTCTCTTTTTGATGTATGTCAAAGGGGGAGAAGGAATGTTTAAGTTAGAATTCATATTGGAAATATGATTATGTGCATATGTTAAGACCTAACTTAAATGATTGTCAAACATCAAAAAGGGGGAGATTGTTGGTGCAACAATGTCCCGAGCTATATGTTTTGATGTTTGAATAATCTTCTAAGTTAGGATATGTTTTGTGATCTAATTGTGAACATGTTTAAGTGACAGGAAAATCTAAGTATGAAGACTTGGTAAAAGAAAAGTCCAAGTATGATCTTGGCAAGAGAAGTCCAAGGAAAGGTCTTGGTGGCGTATGTCCAAGCATGTAGTCTTGGCGGCGTAAAGTCCAAGCGGCCCTTGGCAAAGGAAGTCTAAAGGCAAGTCTTGGTAGCGTAAGTCCAAGTATGTAGTCTTAGCGGCATAAAGTCCAAGCGTACTATGGCAAAGGGAAACCCAAGACATGACGAAACCGAAAGAAGCTCTTGGAAGCAAGTGCAAAGGATGAACAAGTCACGGACTCGGAGGGATCCTGGAGGCGCAAGGCTAAAGGAAGAGCTAGAAGGTTAAGTCTAGGTCTAAGGAGTCAATTCAAGTATGAATTACTCATACTTGACGAGTATCAGTCGACTGATACGATGTAGCGATCGGCCCGATAAGGTGCTCGGCCGAAATCGGTGGCGACGGCAATGATCGTCAAGAACGACAATGATCGGCCACCATCGATCGGCCCGATGCCACCATTAGTCGACTGATGCCAATACTGGCAGTCAATTGATCAAGTCGAAATCGAGTACAGAATAGAGTCTCACTCGACTCCTCGCGGGGATCACTCAACTGATCACTTCATCAGTCGACTGATGAAGTGATTAGTTTACTGATTAGGCTACCATTGGAAATGACGACTGCGTATCCCTGTGGATTCGCCTCGTCAAAAGACGTTGGATGCGACTTCAGTCGACTGATGTTGTACATCAGTCGACTGATCGAGGCTCAACAGGAAAAATAGCTCTCTCTCTATAAAAAGAGAGTTTGGGGTGCTTGAGTGGGCTAGTGCTTATATTCCAACCATACTCTCAAGCTCCCACGTTTTTCCTAAGCTTTCAAAGTGATTTTCATTTTCCTCCTCTCTAATCTTCATCTTCATTTTTTGTAAGAAGAAGAGGGTCTTGTAAGAAAAGCTTCTTAGTGGAATTGCTTGGGTTGATCCACCTTAAGGATCGTCGTGGAGTAGGAGCTTTATCTCCGAACCACGTAAAAGCCTTCATGTTAGCGTTTCTGTTTAGCTTCTTGATTTTGTTTAGTATTTTGCTTCCGGTAACATTTCTTGTAGAATTCGAAAAGAGGCTATTCACCCCCCTCTAGCCTTCCAAGGATCCTTAACATTAAGAAGACTCCACCGACACCAAAAGTCAATGAAAAGACTAATTAAGTCGGAGTCCCCACCAAGAAGAGCAAGGAGGATGTGGTGTGCTTCAGGTGCCACCAAAGAGGGCATTATAGAAGTCAATGCCCTCGGGGGAGCAAGAAGGTCAAAGAAAGAGCATCACAAGTAGGGGGAGCCTCTAAGGCAAACCCTAAGGTATATTTTAATGTACCTTCTAGTTCTAGGTGAAGGGAGGAAACTTCGCTTCCCACTTCAACTCGGTCGCTTGTTCATGGCGATCCCATCTTTGTCCCCGGATAAAAAAAATTAATCCTCGACAAAGAGGGATTACCAAAGCAACCGTTCCATCATCGTGCTATTCGATTAGAGTGGTCACTTGAACAAACTTGTTGTTCAAGCAACCTAGCTCTATTCTTCGAATAGCCGCGGAATAAATGATGTACGGATCGTTGGTTTTTGTGCTCGTATTCGGAGTCCAAGTAAATTTAGTCACATGCCATACATATAATATACAAAGAAATATAAGGAAAGAAAAACAAGATGTATACCTCTTGTTTATCTCAAGGTCTTCTATCATATGTCCTATCCTCCTCTTGGACGTTGTGTGGGCAACTATCCTCCAAGAGATGAAGTCTCCTAAATAACGATCTTCCTTTTCTTGCTCGCTCCGAATAAGAGGAAGTATAAAATAAAACTCTTCTCCTATCTAGAACCGACCACCAAGCCACCTTGCTTGGTGATTGTTGTCGGTCAAGGAGAGAACAAGGAGTAGATAAAGAGAATGGAGTGGGCGCCGACCAAGAGCTCCAAGGGAAGAACCCAAACCCTAGTAACCGCGGGCCAAGGATGGAGAGAAGAAGAGGATGAGCACCAACTAAGGTTGAGAAGAGCAAGATGGGCACCGGCCAAGGAGAAGAGGAAGAAGCCTTGTCGCCCAAGGATTCTCCAAACCCTAGCCGCCCAATGCACTCCAAGCCCTATCCACCCAAACCCTAATTCTCCTTCTATTTTTTTTGCCGCCCACCCTAGGAGCCTTATTTATAGAGTTGGGCTCAAACCTCCTTTTAATCTCCACCGTCGGTTCTAGGGATTTAATCTCAACCGTCGGATCTAGAGATTTAATCTCAACCGTCAGATCTAGAGATTTAATCTCCACCATCGGATCTAAAGATTTAATCTCCACCGTTGGTTCTAGAGATTGAATCTCCACCGTTAGATATAGAGATTTAATCTCCACCGTCGGATCTAAAGATTTAATCTCCACCATTTGTTCTAGAGATTTAATCTCCACCGTCGGATTTAGAGATTTAATCTCCACCATTGGTTCTAGAGATTTAATCTCCACCGTCGGATTTAGAGTTTCATTTTCCATCATCGGATCTAGGCTTCAAGAGGGTTTTAATAGGCTACGATAGGGACCATGAGGAGGAGTTAGATCTTGGCTACCCAATGGATCAAGCCCACATAAAGTCCGATCCATTAATGATAATCCATTCCACTAGAGGATTATCATTGATCTACCTCCCCAACCCCCATAAGTTAATATGGGCTCCATATATTATTTGTATATATATCTCTTCGTGTTTAAGATCTCGAATGTCCGTCGATTAATTAATTTACTGAGAATTAATTAATCTACATCTAACTCCATGAGTAGTACCACTCAACCTTATCATCATGCCAGACCAAGTCTGCCTGCAGGGTTTACATGATGAACCTTATGAGCTCCTCAAGGGTACATCATCATCCTAATATATAGGACACGGTTTTCTCAAATAATCAACGACACACCATATAAATAATATCATTTCCCAACTTACCGAGCCTATCGATTTACTTTATAAATCTCGCCCATTGGTAAATCAAAGAAATGAGTACTAAGTATATGTGCCCGTTATTTTATTGCGATTAAGAGCATGTACAACATAATATCTAAGGTTTGATTCGATTATGTAGTCAGCAATAAATCGAATCACCTCTAAGTCGGTCCTGCTCAATACACACAAAGTGTACTAGTGTAATTCTATGGTAAAGACAAACCAATAGCAAATCACACTACAACCATGCCAATGGTTTGTCCAAAACCATCTCGGTTGTGAGCCTTTTCTTATACTTTACAAGGAACTGATAATATGATCTCCCGTGTGACACTACACACTATGTTATCTACAATGTAATATATTAAACAAAATGCATAACCATAAATATGCAAACAATGATCATGTGATTCTTATTTCAAAATAAAGATGTTCATACAAAAGATAGACTTTTCAATATACATCCCAACAATCTCCCATTTATACTAAAAGACTATGTTGTCCTTAAACTATCATACATCTGATTCCCATTCCCTCCACATGCCTATTAAAAGCTCTCGCTGGAAGGGCCTTAGTGAAAGGATCTGCTAGGTCATATCCTCCAATGCAATCTTGGCCACAACAACTCCTCCTCTCTTTACGATTTCCCTTATCAAGTGGTACTTGCGCTCTATGTGTTTACTTGCATTATGGGCTCATGGTTCCTTCGAGTTTGCAACTACACCACTATTATGACAATAAATTGTGATAGTTCTGGGCAAACCAGGAATCACATCCAAGTCCATCAAGAAGTTCCTGAGTCATACAACTTCTTTGGCTGCCTCAGAGGCTGCCACATACTCAGCTTCCATGGTGGAGTTCGCCACGCATTTCTGCTTGACACTCCTCCATACAATGGCTCCACCTCCCAAAGTAAACACAAAAGCTGAAGTAGACTGTCACGCCACGAGAGTATGTCGTGCCGAAAAGCAAACAGACAGCATCTCCCCTGTACATAGCAACATATCGGGTTAATACAAGGCCCGTAGGCCCACAACAACAATATAATGTGAAGATATCAACATACCAAACACAACAGAAACATACTGACAGATAAACAAGATACAAAGACTCAACTGTGCACTTCGGAGTGACTTGACACAACAAGAATCATAATAGAAACCACAACAACGACCAAATACATACAACACATCCGTATATCACAAATACGGAAACGATATAGGATAAAACCCAAAAACATCAATCCACAAGAATACAACAATCTGGAATACATATCCATCCATTCGGTGTGAGATGGGATCAGCTGGCGGAGCTCTGAACATTCAAAGAATCTTCTACCTGTTACCTGGGCGACAGGAAACCCAGGGTCCGGGGTGGTGAGTATAAACTTAGGGGTAATATGTAGAAAGTGCATGAACAACATATAAGGATATAGAGATCTACAAGTATACATGTGAAGATCTATATGTATACAACATGAGTCCAATAGACATATAGTCCTAAATGTAATAACAAGTAACCATAGTATAATCATACTCAATGTATATACTAAACTGGTCAACTGAACATAAAGTAATGTACCAACGTACCTGACGGTCTGCAACACCATAAGCTATATCATCCTAAACAGATATGCAATAACATAACCCATATTACATACAAAGTCAATCCCATATTCGACCAACACTCAAACATATGAATAGTATATAATCACATGTAATAACAACCCAGTCCATACTACACTATGACACGACGCTAATCAAATGCATACAACAGTCTAGACCAACACATATATCATGCTCAACACATAGCATAATATAATATGCAAATGACATGTATCATGATGTACAAGCATATGCAACAATAATAGCTCAATCAAATGCAGCATCTCACAGGCATATATAAAACATATATCAAATACACGCATACATATATATATATCAGCAATGCATATGCATGGCCATGTCTGCGGACCCATCCAACAACGACCCCAGAGTGGCCAGGGTGGAACAACATGACTACTATCCCGACTCCAGCGGCCACCACTCTCAAGTGACCGAGTTGGGTAGTATGACTGAGTAGCATATAAGCGTAAAGAGCTAACTACTCCTAGGGGTCCCTGCTGTTAGCCACACCGTCCCTACCCATGAGTAGACAAGCGCCGCACACAGGACAACTGCACAACACGCAACCACCGTCTATAGTGGGCGAGTGCGCTTACTACCACTCTTCACAGTGGCCAAGTGCGCATCTCCAGCTACAACTGTCTATAGTGGCCGAGCGCGGCACATCCAATGCTCTGCCCTCAACCTTGCTACCACTACTCCAAGTGGCCAGGGAGGTAGGATGACTGACGACCTATCTCAACCACAAGGGAGACTCCAGTCAACAGCATGCATGCAATGTAATGATGCATAGCTCCATACATGTATCGTCGTCACACTCCCTATCCCACGGGGCATCCTGGTCAACCTAAAGTCAATTATGCAAGGACTATAATCCACAAGACTCTCTCTATCGCACAAAGAGTCATACACATCTGATAGTCAACCACGCTAAGACCTCTAGTCAGTAGCGAGATACTATTGACCATCCATATAACCATACACAGGCACACAATCCATAATGGATATACCATCATGCTAGGACCTCTAGCCCATGGCCACATACCGACAACCAAACACTTATCTATGCACAGACAACTAGATCCACCATAGATGCAAAACTAATAAGTATACGATACAAAAATCGACTCCATAAGCTAATCCATCACCTAACCCTAGTGATGTAGCACAATAACCCAATCTGAGGTCACAAAGATAACCCTAACCACCTGAACTTACTGAACATCCATCAGCAAACACATAATAGGGTTTATAGTTCCTATCTGTGCTAGCTAATCAATGAAGTAACAATATATCTCAAAGGTCAAGGCAGTACAAGCATATGATTAAATAAGAGTGGATCTAAGATCAAAGTAATTGCATAAGTCCAAATTCATGCACCAGATTCAGATCAAAACTACCTGACCAGGGTAGATATTACCCACTTGATACGAATCTCGAAATAATGATCCTCAAGCTCAGGGACCTGCCTCGTACTCCCAACTTGCACATAATAACAAACTATGATTAAGTAGCAGCCTCTGATAAGTATACGAACAAAACACTACTTCATTTCTATGTTCACATCCCTTCCCCATCTACAAGTTAGAAATCCCGAGCATCCCAATCTGATACATCCTAACCCAACTCATAATAGATCACGACATCCACAGGATCAATTAAGGTAAATATATCTAAATAACACTCATAATCAATCACGAACTACCCTTGAATACAATCGGCCGAAGACCATCACAATCAACAAACCCACAAACTCCAACAGTGAAAGATTTCACCTTCAAACACAATCTACAACCCAACCATTATAAACTCCCCAACCAACAGCTAAGGAAATCAACTAGATCAACAATAAACTAATTACATAACACGTTGTTCAAAACCGTATCAATAGCTTTCTTACCTCGTCTCCACCACTCATCGCTGCACAACCATCCAATAGCATATATACAGAACATCAACCTTTACACAACCAAAATCATCTACCCCTCGATTTCAATTCGGATCATCAATCGATTACCATTCTAAAATCAATAACAATAATAACTGAAATCTAAACCACATCTAAAATCAGAGTTGCAATTTAGCTCCTCTTCTCATCCCACACCCACCCATCGGCTACCACCCCAAACAGGGCAGATCCCATATTCCAGCTCCATCCTCACTGGATCGAAGACAGAAAAAAAAACTACCCAAATCACACCGGTACACCATCTAATCAATAGGATACCATTCCAATTGCAGATTCAACTCCAAAATCCTTTGACAGAAACCAACAAATTCCATAGGCATTGACATACCATGAAAAATACATCAATTATCAGAGAAACAACAAAGGTAACCCAACTTACCTGTCCTAGATCTCCACCGACAACCCTCCTTCCTCGTCCCCTATTAACCGGAACAAAACCAAGCTCCACCACTGCCAAACCACAGATTGAAGCCCAACGATGAATCCACAACTACATCTAGAGGAAACAGAGATTGAAACCTAACCCAAAAATTGCAGCACCTATGTCAGCAGCTTCGTACGATCGAATCCATGGAGTCATAGCCACGACAGGAAGGAATCGATGAAATCCCGGAAGAAAGGAATCAAACTATCCTCCGGCCGGAGCGACCAGTCGTGGTGGCGACGTCTTCGTGCTGCTCGTGCGAGGAACCGACAAACTTAGATGGGAGAGCTCGACGGAATCCGACTGATGTGGAGATGGGCGATGAAGAACAGATCGGGAGTAGAGAGCACGACGTCTCTCCCACCGCCCGGATCTTCCACTGTCGGCGGCAGTGGCTCGCGGAGTGAGAAGGGAGATGGAATCTGGGTCGCGAGAGAGGAGAAGAAGGCATCGCGCGATCCAAAAGAGAAAGAAATCGGGGCTGAGAAAATCTAGATCGGGCTCGAGAGGCTTTTAAAGGTCGGTCAACGACTTGAGCTAACTCAAGTCCAACCACAACCAATCTAGGTTTAACCCAATCCCTCCGTTTGACTTTAAATCTTCTTCTATGGACTCCTTTTGAATCCGAAAAAATTTCCTAAAAATTCCATGAGCTAATTCTCAATTAGCAAGGCTATTTTTTTATTTTTTTTCCGTATCTTACATTCTCCCCCATTAATAAAAATTTGGTCCCCAAATTTCTGACTCATGTACGAGTACGAGATGTCACAACAACCATCTCAAGTATCTGGGGCAAAGTCACACCTCAAGTGACTAAGTGGGGTATTGAGCTCGAATATTATATTCCAGCTCTTGTATACACTCTCAGCCAACCTATTATAATGTAAATAATTGTACCAAAGTGGAGCTCTATACCCGTAATCGATGGGAGACTTTGCCAGAATCATAAGGTGAATCATGAATCACCATCGACAATGATACTCAAGGATACTCCATGAATATAATTCTGTCAAGCGATCCAACAAAATCCATCTTACGGCTCAGAAGAAAATGAGCGGACTTAGCTAATCAACCATCGATTATACAAATCGCATCAATTCCTTTCCGAATTCTAGATAATCTCCCAACACAGTCTAACGTACTAGCCTCCCACTTCTATCTCAGTACGTAACCCTACTGGTCACTAATGTTCCGCCTTTACTTGTTGGCACACCCAACATCAAACTACAAAATCAACCATCGTCTAGGCCCTGAAACCGTGTTTCACAAGCTCCTGACCAAGTGATTCTCATCACCTTCTTAGTCCAACAAAACAGTGGTATAGTAAAACTAGTAACATCCTATCAACCTCTATGATATCAACCAGATCAATCCAGGGAAACCACAACTTCCTTTAAGATTGTGAATATATCTCAAAAATATATCATCCACAGATATGATGACAATCGATCTCAAATACTCCAAGAGTACTTGATTCTTCAAATCCATGAACGACTAAATCGTCAATAAGTCTAACAACATTATCAATCAGCTCTATACACTTGCATCCTTTTACTCTACGCTGATGATATATCAATCATCCCACCAACAATGATAATTATATGACATCAAGTCACTACAATATCAACACCCCAATCATAAATCAACCCTAGGGTATACACAAGTGTCCTTTAGCTTAACTAAACAGATCATCTATCCACAATGAAGGATATCATTTCCAACAACTACTGCATTCCATCATCGATAACTGATGCATAACCTCAAAGATTTGTCTCTCTTTCAACAAAGAGTTCCGGATCTTCTCCAAAAAGAATACTAGGACAGATAAATCTCCCATCCAATACCTCATGTAATCACCACTTATGTTTTCCCAATTCCATAGTGTTTAGCAACACTGATACCAATAAAATCATCTCCCGGTATGAGGTCTTCAATATCGGAACTATTTCCGAAATCACCCCCAATCGCATATTCCACTTGCCCATGCAATGACAAGTCCGAGAGTTCATCCGAAACTACATCCGAATACTCTCGGATTATATGCACATCCGAGATACAAGTTATACCCTTATTTCAACAAGTTAACTACCTATAAGGATATGTTTATAGTGAAGGTATGTCTATCAAAGTCTAAGGGTATCCCTTGACTTCTTGGTTGTTGATAAACATCTCACCTGACGGTAGAGATACCACCAACCCACAAGTCGATAGGAACCCATCTAATCCTATCTAACAATATTCTAAACCTAGCTACTTGTAACTATCAGTATCTCTCGATACATTCGCAAATAGGGTAACCTAAAGTAATACCCCGAATGACTAACTCTTTGGTCTACTATATCTCTTCTCAAGTAATCATGTAAACTCGCCCAACATTTGTTCTTGATGACTGAACTCAAGTAGCTGCAAAAGTCTACCATGGAGGAATTGAAATCAATTGCTGAACTGAGGTACAAACTAAAACAACTACAATGGAGATGGTAAACACTGTTGTACCAGCAAAGGATACACATCCAACTGTAAAATACTGAAGAACTGTCAACATCATACCACGCTCCAACTGTGCAAAAGGTATAGCTACAACTAAAAAATATCGCATAGATACGACCATCTTCGTAATGCTCTCCTCCGTACAAATCATAACCACGCCTGGGAAGGTAATAGTTGTTATCGTCTGGATGTCTGAATCTTCTGAGATGTCTTCTGCTGATACAGTTGAGTAAATTGCTTCTCCCGGATGGAAGTATCAAAGAGCTCCAACTATATCTGAGGTAGTAGATCGCTACTGACCTGATAATCCATTCTTCTGTGATAATATCGACTTCCGAGGTTATGGATCATCCTCTCGAAAGCATCATTCATAGTCTTCAACTGAGTCTTTAAAGTACATTCTCCTCGTAGGTACTGGCTGCGTATAGTAGAAATAGATAAAATGATTCATCGGATAATCTGACTCTGTGTCTCGTCGTGACCCGCACTGCACACACATAATCCCTTCGGAGCCTTTCTTTTGAGTTCGCTGATAAACATGAGAAAATGCTGTCGATTTGCAGTCGGTCTTCTATGATCGGAAAACTCTCCAATAGTCGCTCGTGGCCCATGACTCCAATCTTGCTCCTTTTGTCCAACATTCGGAGACTTCTAATTCCAATAATTTGACTTGCAATATTTGCTTATCAAATCTCCAACTCTTAAAACACTTGCTACAGAGCCACTTCTATACACATGATTCGGTCTAAGGACTTCCAATAAGATCTGGTAGGAGATCCTAACATCCTGATCAAGATGTCAACCGATAACCCGTGGGTGGCCAAAACCAACCCAATCACATTCTTGGGCTATTAAATGGTCGTAACCTTCGCAAGTCTAACGACTCTGCATGGTACTCCCATTACCAAATGATCACCCTACTCGATGCCCAAGAATTCTCTGACAATGAGTCAAAGAAAATGACGTGGGGAAATACTATCTCACAACATAACTGAACTGTGACCAAGTGATACATTATTTCCCATAGGTTATTTCCTATATCTTCCACCAAGTACAAGCTAGATTCGGATAGTGGTATTCAACTAACACTACTATCTTCGTATAACACGAGTTAAGTACTCAAAAGTACTCTCAAAATTATACAACCTAGAACGACCAACTCAGAAATCAAAATCCCTATGAATATCTGCATCAACAATAGTATACTCGCTTAGTCCATTACCCCTCAGGTAATAATCTGACAAGTATAATTGGTGAAAAACCTTAGGACTGTCATCTTTGATCTCCACAAGAGATATGACTACCTAACCCTTGCTTTTCGACTCGATATCAATCGGCTCTCAAAGGTAATTACATTTTCGATAGCAGGTACAAGTCTAATAACCTCAACATGTCATTCCCGTGATCATCTCAAATCACGGTTACAGATAGTAACTAACACACTAGAAGTCATCCATGTTATAAGCAACTAAATGCATGTCACGCCCCCGAGAGTATGCCGTGCCGAAAATCAAACGGACGACATCTCCCCTGTACGTGGCAACATTTCGGGTTAATACAAGGCCCGTAGGCCCACAACAACAACATAATAAACAGATATAAGTATATGAAACACACACAGCGGAAACATAAACACATACCACAACAAGAATACAAAAAACATAGAGGTGTACACCACCTGACAAGACTATAGTACTAAAATAGTACATAAAGCAACGACACAAAACAAGGTCCACAACATAACGACGAAGTCCATACATAAACTCGAGTCAATGACATAGAATCAAAAATCCATAAGACAAACACAAATCCTCGAGAGACTCAAAATGTGGCGATGGGATGGATCACCGGCGCAGCTCTAAGTCGTCACAAAGATCTCTACCTGTTACCTGGGCGACAGAAAAACCCAGGGTCCGTGGGAGTGAGTAAAACTCAGCAAGAAATAGATAAACATGTATATTAATATCACATGTATTTCGACAGTAAAATCTACAGGTATCACTAGCATGATAATATATATATCCATGTATATACCATCTAACCAAAAGTCAATATGAACTGCAGACATACTCAACGCTCGCACGCTACACCTATCCAACCTGAGCACATATACACAACATATGGTATAAAGAATAAAACTAACTCATACTACATCCTGCTATGGGTCAAGGTAACACAGTGAATAACTAACCAGTATACAAGTGATGGCCTACTACCATACAGAAGAATGTAATAACATGTATGAATATGGGCAAACAAATGCAACAAACATAGTACATACAAATGCAGCATCACAATAAGCATATCTATATATAGACTGCATCTATATACGCATGCTAATCACAATCATCCATATATATATATACATGCATATATGTATATATATGGTAATATGCAAAAATGTCATAAGTCGAATGCGATGCATGGTCATGTCAGCTCACCCTAAAGCTACCACGACCCAGTGTGGCCTCGGTGGCTCGAGCATGACAACTGTCCCAACTCAACACCAACCACTACTCTCGAGTGGCCGAGTGGGCAGTATGATCGAGTAGCATATAAGCGTAAAGAGCAAGCTACACGATGGGGGTCCTACATTGGCCACTCCATCCACTACCCATGAGTGGTCGAGTGCCACACACGCAGGACTACGACACGCAAATCCAACTATCACCGTCTCAGTGATAGAGTGCGGCACTACAATGCTCGCCACACTGCATTCTCCTATGAGTAACCGCAGTGAGGCAGGATATGGCGACACTCTCAACCACAAGGGAGACATCGTCGCCAAGATGCATGCAAATGACATGAATGTAAGGTCTCACAAAGGACATCCACCATAGACTCTCTATTCTAGGGTCGTATAACTGTGATCAACGCACTCTCTATCCTGTCGAGAGTCGTACTCAACTGATCGTATCAGACTAGGACCACCGGTCCGTAGCGACACCCTAAATACCATTCACTCGACCATTTACATAATGCATGGTTGGTAGAAACATGCAATCTAAGGGGTACTAGAATTAACTCTAGGTTCAAGACATCATCTACCTACGAATGACCTTTTTGCCCAATTTACAATCAGGTTGTCATCCGAACTTTACTACTTGTATTTAACTTAAACAAATTTTAAGTTATTTACATCATCTATATGTATAACTCCTAATCATGGTAACATAAACATGATAGCAGTAAGGAGTTAATAGCCAACGGATAAAGTATCAGGCATAAGATAAATAGAACAGGGTCAAGGTAACATGATCATTTAAGATGATCATGCCTCTAAATCTGTATGCATTAACTACCTGACCAGGGTAGGAATCACCCACCTGATAAGAAGCTCGTGATAATATAAATCCTCACGGCCGCGGTCCTGCCTCATATCCACGTCTTGCACAAACCATGATATGCATTAAGTTCAAGCACATGACAATAGATGTATATCATTTACTATTCTATCGTTTCCATATTCGAGTCCCTTTATCGAATACGAATTAGAAGCTCAAAGAGTTAAGCTTGACTATTTAATTTAACTCACCGTTTCAATTAGCAAAAGTGCTAACCTAGTTATCCAACTCCATACCCATTCAACCAAATCAATCTCATGTAGATTTAATCTTTTTATACTTAATTGATGTAACAGGATTACTAACAAATTAAGTATAAATCTAATCCATATTCACATCTATACACATCTCTTTTCATAGCCCAACCAAAGCTACTACTTCACAGCCGGGTTAAACAATCAACAAAACCTCACAACCGGCTAACCACCACTCACAACCTACTCCATTCCTCCGATCACTCACGGTTGCGCGATAATAGAAATTCAATTAGCAACATTCCCTGATGAACATGTGATAAACCAAGCTTACCAACGGTTGGAACTTTCCCCCAATTGCTCAGTTTTGCCCGATCAGTTCCTTGCTGCCCTAGTTTCGTGAATCAACTTCCAACCGCCTGTAGCAACTACAATTACAGCCATAACACATAAGGAAATTCAATATTCTCATAGCAATTCAACAAATCAGAAAGGAATCGTGCTTACCAACGATTGGAGTCTCCACCAACAGAACAATCCCCAAACTGACAGCTAACCTCTCCTATTCCCTTGTTCACCAATTCTGCACAAATCACCCTTTAGGTCACGGAAAATCCACAAAATATTCTACTTTCGTTCACAAGGTAAGGAGGGATCGACAGCTTACCTAGCTCCCGCGACGATCGACCAAATCAACTCACACTCAAACAGAACGACGCCATTGTCGATCCAAGCGCGCGAGGGGCCAAGGAGTCGGGATGGGAAAGGCCGACGGAATCTCGGCGACGGGGCAGGGAGATCGCACGAACGGAAAGAGATCCACTACTCAGAACCGCTGGAGCGACGGAGCAGAGATCGCTTCGCTTCGGGGGAAGAAACGGGCTCCGGCCGGTGGAAAGAAATCACCGCAGAAGGGAAGGAGTCGCGCGAAGGAAGATTAGGAAGATCTCGGGGTTTAATGAAAAGTCGGCGATCGGTGAAACGGAAGAGGAAATTTCGGCTTGCATTACGAAGGGGAAAACGGGTCGGGTGGAATGTAATCAGGTCGAATTTCAGACCCGATAAGTCCTTTAATTTCTTCTAACCGAAAAAGAGTCTTAGAAATCTCCGTTCGAGTCCAGAAAAATTCCTAAAAATTCTTGGAAAATTTCTATAGGGTATTCTCCTAATTACCCCACATCTATAATTATTATTATTATTTATTTATTTATTTTTTGTGGTATTTTACAATGCATAGCCAATAGAAGGATATATGATAACAACTGACATACCTTAACCCTTGTAGCTCAGAGATGTCCGCAACTGCCAGATCCCAGAACTCACAAAACCAAAATCGAGTAAAGAAAAACTCGATGTCCGAACGAAATAAAGTCCGAAAGTGGACTTCGCAACCTAGGGCTCTGATACCAATAAAATTGTCACGCCCTGAGAGTATGCCGTGTCGAAAAGCAAACAGACAACATCTCCTCTGTACGTGGCAACATATCGAGTTAATACAAGGCCCATAGGACCACAACAACAATATAATATGAAGATATCTACATACCAAACACATCAGAAACATACTGACAGATAAACAAGATATAAAGACCCAACTGTGCACTTCGGAGTGACTTGACACAACAAGAATCATAATAGAAACCACAACAACGACCAAATACATACAACACATCCGTATATCACAAATACGGAAACAATATAGGATAAAACCCAAAAACATCAATCCACAAGAATACAATAATCTGGAATACATATCCATCCGTTCGGTGTGAGATGAGATCAGCTGGCGGAGCTCTGAACGTCTAAAGAATCTTCTACCTGTTACCTGGGCGACAGGAAACCTAGGGTACGGGGTGGTGAGTATAAACTTAGGGGTAATATGTACAATATGTAGAAAGTGCATGAACAACAAATAAGGATATAGAGATCTACAAGTATACATGTGAAGATTTACAGGTATACAACATGAGTCCACTAGACATACAGTCCTAAATGTAATAATAAGTAACCACAGTATAGTCATACTCAATGTATATACTAAATTGGTCAACTGAAAATGAAGTAATGTACCAACGTACCTGACGGTCTGCAACACCATAAGCTATATCATCCTGAACAGATATGCAATAACATAACCCATATAATGTACAAAGTCAATCCCATATCTGACCAACATTCAGACATATGAACAGTATATAATCACATATAATAATAATCCGGTCCATACCACACTATGACATGATGCTAATCAAATGCATACAACAGTCTAGACCAACACATATATCATGCTCAACACATAGCAGAATATAATATGCAAATGACATGTATCATGATGTATAAGCATATGCAACAATCATAGCTCAATCAAATGCAGCATCTCACAGGCATATGTAAAACATATATCAAATACATGCATACATATATATATCAGCAATGCATATGCATGGCCATGTCTGCGGACCCGTCTAACCATGACCCCAGAGTGGCCAGGGTGGTACAACATTACTACTATCCCGACTCTAGCCGCCACCACTCTCGAGTGACCGAGTTGGGTAGTATGACTGAGTAGCATATAAGCGTAAATAGCTAACTACTCCTAGGGGTCCCTGCTGCTAGCCACGCCGTCCCTACCCATGAGGAGACAAACGCCGCACACAGGATAACTGCACAACACACAACCACCGTCTATAGTGGACGAGTGCGCTAACTACCACTCTGCACAGTGGGCAAGTGCGCATCTCCAGCTACCACCGTCTATAGTGGACGAGCACGGTACATCCAATGCTCTGCCCTCAACCCTTCTACCACTATCCCGAGTGGTCGGGGAGGCAGGATGACTGACGACCCGTCTCAACCACAAGGGAGACCCCAGTCGACAGCATGCATGCAATGTAATGATGAATAGCTACATACATGTATCCTTGTCACACTCCCTATCCCACGGGGAGTCCTGGTAAACCAAAAGTCAACTATGCAAAGACTACAATTCATAAGACTCTCTCTATCACACAAAGAGTCATACACATCTGACAGTCAACCACGCTAAGACCTCTAGTCAGTAGTGAGATACTATCGACCGTCCATATAACCATACACAGCCACACAATCCATCACGCTAGGACCTCTAGTCCATAGCCACATACTGACAACCACACACTTATTTATGCACAAACAACTAGATCCACCATAGATGCAAAACTAATAAGTATACGATACAACAATCGACTCCATAAGCTAATCCATCACCTAAACCTAGTGATGTAGCACAGTAACCCAATCTGAGGTCACAAAGATAACCCTAACCACATGAACTTACTGAACATCCATTAGCTAACACATAATAGGGTTTATAGTTACTATCCGTGCTAGTTAATCAATGAAGTAACAACAATATATAAGAGAATCTGGATAGACTTAAGCATGACTATCGGTAAAAAAGTCTCCTCATAATCGATGCCCTCTTTCTGAGTATACCCCTTCGCAACAAGCCTCGCTTTGAAGGTCTCAACCTTCCCATCAATTCCTCTCTTTCTTTTGTAGGTCCACTTGCATCCAATGGTGTTTACACCATTTGGTGGTTCTACTAGCTCCCAGACCTGATTTGAATCCATAGATTCAATCTCAGTATTCATTGCACTTTGCCAAGATACCACATCTTTATCTTGGATTGCCTCGTCATATGTCCAGGGATCAGGTTCATGTTCGCTAGGGACCAAATCAGAAGATTCTCCCAAGAACATGAATCTATTAGGCTGTCTCACAACCCTCCCACTACGAAGAGGTATCACCTGTGTATCCTCTATGACACGCGGTGCAGTGACTTGTTGTATATCCTCTTGTACCGGTGGTACTGAAGTAGTGATTTCCCCTTTCAATTTTTCCAGAACAATCTTACTCATGGGCTTGTGGTTCATCACATAGTCTTCCTCTAAAAATCTAGCGTTTGTGCTGATGATCACCCTTTGATCTCTAGGACTATAAAGCAAACTACCTTTCGTTCCTCTAGGGTAGCCAACGAACATGTGCACTTCTGTACGAGATTCCAACTTACCAGCATCTGCCTTCAGCACATATGTTGGACTCCCCCAAATACGAATATGTCTCAGACTAGGCTTTCGCCCAGTCCATAATTCTGTGGGAGTAGAAGGCACTGAATTAGATGGAACCAAGTTCAGAATGTACACCGTCGTATCTAGATCATATCCCCAGAACAAATCTGGCGACTCAGAATGACTCATCATTGATCTAACCATCTCCATAAGAGTCCTATTCCTTCGCTCTGCTACACCATTCTGCTGGGGTGTGCCAGGTACAGACAATTGGGATTGAATCCCAGCCTCTGATAAGTAATTCCTAAACTCTCCCTAGAGGTACTCACCACCACGTTCAGATCGTAGTGTCTTGATACTTTTACCTTAACGTTTCTCCACATCAGCCTTGAATTCTTTGAACTTGTCAAAGCATTCAAACTTGCAGTGCATCAAGTAAATGTATCCATATCTTGAATAATCATTTATGAAAGAGACGAAATACTTAAAACCACCTCTTGCCTGGATAGACATAGGACCACACAAATCAGAATGAACCAATTCCAACACATCTTTGGCTCTATATCCCTTGGCCTTAAAAGGCCTCTTGGTCATTTTACCCTCCAAGCAAGATTTGCAGGTTGGGAAATCATCCACCACTAATTAACTTAGAGGTCCATCAACTATCAACCTTTGAATTCTACGTAGGTTAATATAACCTAGCCTTAGATACCAAAGATATGTTTGGTTCATCTTCGAAGGTTCTTTTCTCTTTTGGGAATTAGAAGATGAGTTATTCACTTCTATTTGCATCGTGGGAGCTTTTGGTTCAAGTGTATATAAATTTCCTATCAATGCACCAGAACAGATAATCTCCTTATTCCTTTTTATAACAACTCTGTCATTAAAAGAAATAGAATATCCATCCATAAACAATTTAGAAACCGAAATCAAAATCATTCTAAATAAAGGTACATAAAGGGAATTCTTAAGAACCAAAACTTTATTCCTCTCAAAAGACAAATAGACATCTCCCACTGCAACATCCGCTACCTTCGTAGCATCACCCAAGTAGACGATAATCTCTCCTTTAGCCAGTCGTCTGGTTTCCTAGAACCCCTATAAAGTATTGCAGAAATGATCAGTAGCTCCCGTATCTACACACCAGGTGTCGGTAGATAACACCGCTAAACATGTTTCATCAACTAGACCAAAGGATATACCTTTGTTTTGCTTCCGGTTGGGACAATCCTTCTCCCAATATCCAGTTTTCTTGCAAGTGAAGCACTTGCCTTTCGGCTTCTTCACTAGTCCCTAAGATCCTCCCACCACCTTTTCTACATCTTGTTTCTTCTTCTTCTTGCCTTTTGGCTTAGATGTAGAAACCTTCTGAGCAACCATGGCCTGAGCCTGAGCAAGCCCTTCTGCCACCTGGAGTTCTGTCAGAAGCTCCACCAATGAATACAACCTCTTATTCATGTTGTAATTCAGGTGAAACTGCTCAAAACTCCTAGGTAGAGATTGGAGAATGATATCAACCTGGGTTTTCTCATCGATCTCAGCTCTAAGGACTTCCAGCTCATTCGCAGGCTTAGGAGGATACTCTTCGAAGAGTACATACTTGTACTCCTCAGCAGTCAAGACAATATCAAGATTCCTTTTCCAATCAACATAATTGGGTCCAGTAAGTTTATTCTCTTTTAGTAACACAGCAAGCAGGTTAAAAGTCATTTTGAAAAACCTAAGAATCACATAGATCAAAACATTAAATTTCAAAAAATTATTGATTCCTCAAACAATAAAATTTTAAAATCAACCAACACCTCAAAACACCGAGAATATCGTATGCCACGATAGTATGGACGTATACGAATTCTACATTTGTAAGAGGAGGTTTTACCCATTAATTTTACTATCTTGTCACCTAACGTTTTGGCAAATAAAATTAATAGTTGATTCCTCTTCGGCCCTACAAATAAAAGCAGTGACTCCGATGGGGAGGATACTCCTATTTGCATCTAAGTGTTCACCATTACTTGGCACCAAGGTAATTATCTCGGGTTATGTGCCTTCCAATGGGGAAGTACACACACTCCTTAATAATTTCCTATAACCATATTCGACCCTGTGATCCACAAACAAACTCATCCGATGGGAAGGAAGACACTCAAAGCCGACGCGCAAGTTTGTTTGCATCACATGTCAAATCGTAATAGAGACCGTGGGAATTTATAAAAATATCCCTCTCCCACTTAGTAATTTAGAATTGAGGAATTTTCCTAACCTACGACATGCATATCAAACAAAAAGCAATAAATATGAAAAAAATATTTTCCAACTATTATGGCTTTTGTCTCCAATATGCCTCTCGTCGTATTACCATCTCATCCACTCCTCCCTACGCCATGTACGAGCCTTCCAGAGATCCGAGTCGAGACTACCTATTTTAATTTACATCCATCGATCCTATACTCCTCGAAGGAGTGTACATGAAATCTAGATCGAAAGTAAAGTAAAATAAATGAGTGGCTAAACAATGTCATACTTAATTAAAAATTAAATACTAGTCTTGTCAACCCCGAGGATTCAAACAATATTACACACATGCAATAACATACACACATAAGGCCATAAAAGTTGGATCTTATGCCTGCAACCAAAGAGTTAGCCTACACACATTCTACTATCATCCGGCACATATAATATTGTTGGGGGATCGATTGGCCGGCTAGAGGGGGGTGAATAGCTCTCTTACGATGGATGTCGGAATTCTCTCGTTCGTTTGCTCGTCTATACAATCGTTAGCGCAAGAGGAAGCATAAAAAATAAAGACAAAGCAATAAACGAAAATACAAACGCTAACAAAGAAGATGTAACGTGGTTCACGGCTACACCGCTAATCTACGATCCCGATTCGTCCAAGTTGAATCACTCCTTCAAGCCAATAACTATTGGTCTCTCCTTTGCACCAAGCTAGGTGGAGGTAACCTTTACAAATCAAGCACACTCCTTCTTTTACAATAGATGTGAAAGAAAGCTAAGAGAAGGAGTTTGAATCTTGTGGAGCACTTGGATGGTCGTTTAGAACTTGAGCATTAACCTCCCAAAGCTCCACACCCTCTCTTTTTATAGAGAGGGCTGATTTCTTCCGTTGGCGCCACGATCATTCGCCCTTGGCGATCGCCGCCACTCAACGGCCTCCGAACACGTCGGATCCCATCGCTGTAGTCCAACAGAACACTTGGCGGTCGGTGATGGACCTCACCGATCGCACGCCTCGTAATCGGCCCGAATCGGCTACTGGCGGTTACGTCGCGACATCCTCGCGATCGACTACCATTCTATGGCGATCGGCTGATAAACCCATCAGTCGGATACCAGTCAAACCCACTCGACTCAGAGCAGTCGACTACCATTATATGGCAGTCGACTGGTGCAGTGTGAAACTTAAACTTAACATAAGTTTGAGCTTCTGATGGTCGGGTAAACCTTAACCCTTATGGTCAAGTCTCGACACTCCATTCAGTTCACCTAATGAGCTACTTACATTTCACTCATTCTCTCTTCTCACTCGAAGTCCCTCGCCGAAGCTCTCTTCGTTCGCGGCCACGTCCCTCGGCAGCATCAGGCGCACGACTCTGCAATGCTCCTTCGCGTCTCTTGCCTTCGAAGTCTGCTTCCTTGGCTTCACTTCAAGTCATCTCGTCCGGCGGTCCCTCGGCAGCATCAAGCGCACGACTCTGCAATGCTCTTTCTCCGACTCAGGCACGAGGTTGTGAGGGTGAACCCGCCAAGGCTCCATGTTCGAATTACTAAGTCCTGCAAGACTCCAACGCACATATCAAATAACAATATCATCCTAACTTAAACCCTTTGCCACACACATCAAAACCTTATCATGGAAAGAGATTGCCCTAACAATCTCCCCCTTTTTGATGTGTGACAATTCGTTTAAGTTAGGTAAAAACATTTGATGAAAATTCTAAGGTAAGAAAGCATGTAAACATAAACATGATATAGCAACATGCAACTCCCCCTTAATCCATGAAACTCCCCATAAAAATTTTCTCCCCCTATCATAAATATGATCATTTCTCCCCCAAAATATATTCCCCGTTATTTAAACATACATTTCTCCCCCTTTGACACCATCAAAAAGATTAATCCTAATTTATAAACCCATGGCATCAAGTCTAACAGAAGGAAAATACCAAAAACATGTTTAAAATCTGAATTCAGAAAATATTGGGCTGTTTTTTAGGCTAGCGATCGATCATTGCTATCGATATATGATCGGTGACACAATGGATTCGAAATTACGATTTTAGTAATTTCAGAAATGCATTAAAAAATCCAGAAAATTCAAAAAATCATGAAATTTGGGGAACATATTTCTTGTAGGTATATCTATCAATGAAAAATAGTTTTTCAAGAAAAATCATTATATTTTCTTAGATTAGCCAAAATTCTAAAGGCTTTAAAAACCACTAGTTTTTGAGCATGTTAGTATCCATTTTAACACCTAGTTTTGTATCCAATTGTTTCAAAACATGAATACACAGATTTTAAAGTAAGAAATTGTTTTGAAAACTTATGAAATATCCAACCATGATCTTTGGGAAATATGTCTATGAATTAAACATAAGCCTTCCCCATGATTGGTCTATTATTGCTATTTTGATACTTTAAATGACCATCTAAATGCCATAGGCATTAGTGGACATTTGTATCATCCTAACATCTCACTCATGCTAAGTTTTAAATCAAGGTAGCCTATGGTGAGTGTGAGATGCATCCTAGGGGGTATTTGTATATACTTAACCAATATATTCATGCAATTCTATCAAGGTTAAGTATCACCCTAACAATCCTCATGATCATAAAGGCATATATCAATTAATTCTACATTATGATCATGAAATACATGTATTCATCAAATAATAATCATGCATTAGGTATTATATGATGATAATAAACAAAGTATCACCTAAAGCATGATTCAAACCTATTTCCCATGATTATGTGCCAAATCACAATATCATAAATCATGATTGCAAACATACATAACAATTACATTAATCATCATGATTTAAGCATTATTAACTATTTATAGGCACGTTATCATCACCTAACACTATTTAAAAAATGTTGTCCCGCCATCCTAAGTCAACCAAAATATGATATAGGTCAATTGCATATGGTTGACTACCCTAGGGTTATTCTAACCCTTAAGGATGGAGTTTGGAACCCAATACAAATTCTTTCCTATGGGGTTCACTAGATACTCCTTGGGAATCCATTTCCTAGCAATTACCTTCTTTTTATCTTGTCCCCTAGCAATTAGGCATTTATAGGCCTTTTCATTTTTCTTTTCTTTATAACCTAGGCCTTTCTTATTAAAACTTGCCATTTGGCTCCCAATTATCATATTCAATGTGTTGGAGCCAATTGTGAATTTTTCTAGGGCTTTTGTTAAATAGTCTACCTTTTCCCTTAAGGCCCTATTTTCATTTATACATGCATCACTAACATCTAATGGCACATAAAGATCATGTGAGCATGTATCATTTAAGCTAGAAGAAATATTATCATTTAAGCATGCATTTTCTAGCTTATTTTCCAATGCCTTAATTTGATTAAGCATGCTTTTATTTTTATTTTTCATTCCAAATAAGTCCTTAGTGAAACTAGAAATTATGGAAACTATTTTCTTAGGAGAGGCATTCGTTACCATAGTTTCCATATCCTCTTCTTCTTCGGATGAGGAGGATGTAGAAGCTCCCCCTTCACTTGAGCTCTCTCCTCTTGAGTTTGATCCTTCATTTTCGGAGGAAGAGCAATCTAAGTCATCAAAGGCCATCAAGGCCAAATTGGTGACAAAGGCATTCTCCTCATCCGATGATGATGAGGAGGATGAGGATGGGTCATCCCAAGTCCTTGCCTTTAGAGCTTTGGTCTTCCCCTTTTCTTTTGTCTTCTTCTCCTCTTCCTTCTTTTTCTTGCTCCCCTTTTTCTTCTTCTTTTCTTCTTTCTTTTTCTTCTCTTCCTTGCTCTTGTTTCGGAGGGGACAATTATCCCTTATGTGCCCCTCTCCTTGGCAATTGTAGCATATGACCTTCCCCCTTGGTCTTCTATTCCTATCATTTGATTTATGAAAATGAAAACCTTTTAAAGCACATCTTACCCTCCTTACCATATAGGCTTCTTCGGTGCTATCCATGGAGGAGGAGGAAGACGCTTCGTCATCGGAGGAGGAGGAGATCTCTATCTTCTTCTTCCCCTTATTTGCCAACAATGCTACTCCCCTTGAAGGTTGTATTTTTGGCTCTTCTTGTATTCCTTCAAGCCTAGATTCATGTAATTCCATAGTGGAGAAAAATTCATCTAGAGTACTTACCTCTAGATTCTTTGAAATGTAAAATGAGACCACCATTGAACTCCACTTGGATGATCGGGGGAAAGCATCTATGGCCTTCATTATCATATCGCGATTGGAGAGCCTTTCTCCTACACTTGTTAGTCCAATTAAAATTTCTTTGAATCTAGAATGCAAAGAAGTTACCTTTTCTCCCTTTTCTAATTTAATGTTGGATAGTTGGGAGCGGAGGAGAACTCTCCTTGCTAGCTTCGCCTCGGATGTGCCTTCATGAAGCTCAATTAGCTTCTCCCACATCTCCTTGGCACTTAGGCATTCTCCTATTCGGTTGATTTCTTGTTGGGGGAGCACATTGAAGAGATGATGCTTGGCTTTTGAATTTGCAAGGTGCTCTTCCCTTTGCCTTTTGGTCCACCTAGATTTCTCTATTGGCTTCCCCTCTTCATCCCTAGGCAAAACGAAACCGGATTCCATTGTAATCATAATATCAAAATCCGTTTCGAAAAATACCTCCATTCGCTTCTTCCACCAAGCGAATTCTCCTTCAAACTTCGGAGGATGGATGTTGGAGCTGGCCATTTTGAAAGTTGCTTATTGTGGAGGTTAGTCCTCGACAAGCTTTCCTTGGCTCTGATACCACTTGTTGGGGGATCGATTGGCCGGCTAGAGGGGGTGAATAGCCCTCTTACGATGGATGTCGGAATTCTCTCGTTCATTTGCTCGTCTACACAATCGTTAGCGCAAGCGGAAGCATAAACAATAAAGACAAAGCAATAAACGAAAATACAAACGCTAACAAAGAAGATGTAACGTGGTTCACGGCTACACCGCTAATCCACGATCCCGATTCATCCAAGGTGAATCACTCCTTCAAGCCAATAACTATTGGTCTCTCCTTTGCACTAAGCTAGGTGGAGGTAACCTTTACAAATCAAGCACACTCCTTCTTTTACAATAGATGTGAAAGAAAGCTAAGAGAAGGAGTTTGAATCTTGTGGAGCACTTGGATGGTCGTTTAGAACTTGAGCATTAACCTCCCAAAGCTCCACACCCTCTCTTTTTATAGAGAGGGATGATTTCTTCCCGTTGGCCGCCACCAGTCGACTGCTGCCCTTGGCAGTCGACTGCCGCCAGTCCAATGACCTCCGAACACGTCGGATCCCGACCGTTGTAGTCCAACGGAACACTTGGCAGTCGACTGATGGATCTCACGATCATCGCCGCTCCGTAGTCGGCGCCTTGACCGGCTACGGCGATTCTATGCCCGCGACATCCTCCGGCCGATCATTGTCATTCCATGGCAATCGACTGCTGGGCATAAACCCATCAGTCGGATACGGTCGAACACACTCGGCTGAGTAGTCGACCGCCATTACATGGCAATGATCGGTGCAGGTGAAACTCAAACTTAACATAAGTTTGAGCTTTCGGCGGTCGGGTAAACCTTAACCCTTGCAGTCAAGTCTCCGACACTCAGCTATTCGGCCAAGTTCACCTAATGAGCTACTTACATTTCACTCATTCTCTCTTCTCACTCAAAGTCCCTCGCTGAAGCTCTCTTCGTTCGCGGCCACGTCCCTCGGCAGCATCAGGCGCACGGCTCTGCAATGCTCCTTCGCGTATCTTGCCTCCGAAGTCTGCTTCCTTGGCTTCACTTCAAGTCATCTCATCCGACGGTCCCTTGGCAGCATCAAGCACACGACTCTGCAATGCTCCTTCTCCGACTCAGGCACGAGGTTGTGAGGGTGAACCCGCCAAGGCTCCATGTGCGAATTACTAAGTCCTGCAAGACTCCAACGCACATATCAAATAACAATATCATCCTAACTTAAACCCTTTGCCACACACATCAAAACCTTATCATGGCAAGAGATTTCCCTAGCAAATATATGATAAGTGCATAAAATAACCGAATCCAAAACTCACAAAACCGGAAACCGTGGCTCTGATACCACTTGAAGGGAGGAAACTTTGCTTCCCACTTCAACTCGGTCGCTTGTTCATGGCGATCCCGTCTTTGTCCCCGAATAAAAAAAATTAATCCTCGATAAAGAGGGATTACCAAAGCAACCGTTCCATCATCGTGCTATTCGATTAGAGTGGTCACTTGGACAAACTTATTGTTCGAGCAACCTACCTCTATTCTTCGAATAGTCGCGGAATAGACGATGTATGGATCGTCGGTTTTTGTGTTCGTATTTGAGGTTCAAGTAAATTTAGCCACATGCCATACATACAATATATAAAGAAACATAAGGAAAGCAAAACAAGATTTATACCTCTTGTTTACCTTAAGGTCTTCTATCGTATGTCCTATCGTCCTCTTGGACGTTGTGTGGGCAACGATCCTCCAAGAGATGAAGCCTCCTAAATCACGAACTTCCTTTCCTTGCTTGCTCCGAACAAGAGGAAGTATAGAACAAAAATCTTCTCCTATCTAGAACCGACCACTAAGCCACCTTGCTTGGTGATTGCCGCTGGCCAAGGAGAGAACAAGGAGTAGATGAAGAGAATGGAGTGGGCGCCGACAAAGAGCTCGAAGGGAAGAACCCTAACCCTAGTCACCGTCGTCCAAGGATGGAGAGAAGAAGAGGATGAGCACTGGCCAAGGTTGAGAAGAGCAAGATGGGCACCGGCCAAGGAGAAGAGGAAGAAGCCTTGTTGCCCAAGGATTCTCCAAACCCTAGCCGCCCAATGCCCTCCAAGCCCTTGCCGCCCAAACCCTAATTCTCCTTCTATTTTTTTTGCCGCCCACTCTAGGAGCCTTATTTATAGAGTTGGGCTCAAGCCTCCTTTTAAACTCCACCGTCGATTTTAGGAATTTAATCTCAACCGTCAGATCTAGAGATTTAATCTCAACCGTCGAATCTAAAGATTTAATCTCCACCGTTGGTTCTAGAGATTTAATCTCCACCGTCAGATTTAGAGATTTAATCTCAACCATCGGATCTAGAGATTTAATCTCCACCGTCGGATCTAAAGATTTAATCTCCACCATTGGTTCTAGAAATTTAATCTCCACCGTCAGATTTAGAGATTTAATCTCCACCATTGGTTCTAGAGAATTAATCTCCATCGTCGGATTTAGAGTTTCATTTTCCATCACCGGATCTAGGCTTCAAGAGGGTTTTAATAGGCTACAATAGGGACCAAGAGGAGGAGTTGGATCTTGGCCACCCAATGGATCAAGCCCACATAAAATCTGATCCATTAATGATAATCCATTCCATTAGAGGATTATCATTGATCTACCTCACCAACCCCCATAAGTTAATATGGGCTCCGTATATTATTTGTACATATATCTCCTCATGTTTAAGATTTCGAATATCCGTCGATTAATTAATTTACTGACAATTAATTAATCAACATCTAACTCCATGAGTAGTATCACTCAACCTTATCATCATGTCAGACCAAGTCCACCTGCAGGGTTTACATGATGAACCTTATGAGCTCCTCAAGGGGGCATCATCATCCTAATATATAGGACACGGTTTCCTCCTATAATCAATGGAACACCATATAAATAATATAATTTCCCAACTTACCGAGCCTATCGATTTAGTCTATAAATCTCGCCCATTGGTAAATCAAAGAAATGAGTACTAAGTATATGTGCCCATTATTATATCAGGATTAAGAGCATGTACAACAAAATATCTGAGGTTTGATTCGATTATGTAGTCAACAATAAATCGAATCACCTCTAAGTCGATCCTGCTCAATACAAACAAAGTGTACTAGTGTAATTCTATGGTCAAGACAAACCAATACCAAATCACACTACAACCATGCCAATGGTTTGTCCAAAACCATCTCGGTTGTGAGCCTTTACTTATACTTTACAAGGAACTGATAACATGGTCTCCCGTGTGACACTACACACCATGTTATCTACAATGTAATGTATTAGACAAAATGCATAACCATAAATATGCAAACAATGATCATGTGATTCTTATTTCAAAACAAAGATGTTCATACAAATGATAGACTTTTCAGTATACATCCCAACACTAGGATCAAAAAGCATGTTTTTAATTCACTTGCAATTACTCATGAAAAGCATGCTAGTAAAAATAGGTTTTATTGTTTAGGCGCTAAGAGTGTCAACCTTAGGAATAATGAGAAATTTGGGACTAATGTCCCTAAAACAATTTTAGCTAAGGACAAACCTAGATCGAACAATGCTAGTCCTATCCTTCTTAGGGAGACCATTAGGAAGATAGAGGATCACCTAGGCATCAACCATAAATGGATTAGACATATGCCTAGAAATAAAAATATCTCAAGAGTTAATGAAAAATCAAAAGTTGAGATATTAGAAAAAGAAAACCAAGCCTTGAGGTCAAGGCTTGAGAAACTAGAAAAGACCCTTGCAAAAATGCAAAATCAAATTCATGGGTCAAAGGATCAAAAATCTAGGTCTAAGAGTCAAAACCTAGGTTTTAGGAGACAAGGGTCAACTAAGGGAAAGAAAGGTTTGGGTCACAAACCTAAGCCCAAGGAGACCTACCATAGTTTTCTATTCGATTATGGAACACAACCTAGGCCTAGGAAAACTAAGGTTACTAGGGAAGTTATCCTTAAGGGTAACCAAGGTGTGTGCCCAGTGGCTAGGGTCTCAAGGAAACCTAGGAAAGCCATTAAGAAGGTCAAAGGGGGAGTTACTGTTGGGATGTATACTGAAAAGTCTATGTTTTGTATCAACATCTTTATTTTTGAAATAAGAATCACATGATCATTTTTTGCATATTTATTGTTATGCATATTGTCTAATACATTACAATGTAGATAACATGGTATGTGATGTCACACGGGAGATCATGTTATCGGCTCCTTGTAAAGTATAAGTAAAGGCTCACAACCGAGAAGACTTTGGACAAACCATTGGTATGGTTGTAGTATGATTTGGTATTGGTTTGTCTTGACCAGAGAATCACACTATTGCACTTTGTTTATTCAGCAGGACCGACTTAGAGGTGATTCGATTTATTGCTAACTACATAATCGAATCGGACCTCAGATATTATTTTGTACATACTCTTAATCCCGATATAATAATGGGCACATATACTTAGTATTCATCTCTTTGATTTACCAATGGGCGAGATTTATAGATTAAATCGATAGGCTCGATAAGTTGGGAAATGTTATTATTTATATGGTGTGCCGTCGATTATAGGAGGAAACCATGTCATATATATTAGGATGATGATGTCCCCTTGAGGAGCTTATAAGGTTCATCATGTAAACCCTACAGGTGGACTTGGTCCGGCATGATGGAAAAGTTGAGTCGTACTACTCATAGAGTTAGATGTTGATTAATTAATGGTCAGTAAATTAATTAATCGACGAACATTCGAGATCTTAAACACAGAGAGAAAATGTACAAATAATATATATTAACTTATGGGGGTTGGTGAGGTAGATCAATGATAATCCTCTAGTGGAATGGATAATCATTAATGGATCGGACTTTATGTGGGCTTGATCCATTGGGTGGCCAAGATCCAACTCCTTCTCATGGTCCCTATTGTATCCTATTAAAACCTCATGAAGCTTTGATCCAATGGATAGAAACAAAATTCTAGATCCAACGGTAGAGATTAAATCTCTAGATCCGACAGTTGAGATTAAATCCCTAGAACCAATGGTGGAGATTAAAACAAGGCTTATCCCTAACTCTATAAAAGGATGGATTATGGGTGGGCAGTAATATAATGGATGAGGATTAGGTTTTGCTTACCTTGGGCGGCAAGTAATCCTAGTTTGGTTAGGATTAGGAGTGGGCGGCTAGGGTTAAGGTTTTGGGTGTTGGTTGTGGGTGGCAACATGAGGAGAAGGCCTTTTCTTCTTCTTCCAAGGTTTGGCCAGCTTCTATCCTTCTTCCCTCTACCTTGGCCAGAGCTCAACCTATTCTTCTTCCCTTCATCCTTTGCCAGAAATTAGGAGAGCTAGGTTTAGGTTTTGGGCAGTAACAAGGAGAAGGATTGCTTCCCTTTCTCTTCTCCAAGTGTTGGTCGGCGCCCATGCCCTCATTGATTCTCCTTTGGCCGGCTCCCATACTCCATGTTCTCCTCCTTGGCCGGCGGCAACATCGAGTTTATTGACTTGGTGGCTTGTTCTAGATAGGAAGAAGAGTTTTGTTTTATGATCTTCCTTTGTTTAGAGTGAACAAGGAAAGGAAGATTGGTGATCTAGGAGGCTTCGACTTTTGGAAGATCGTCGCCCACACGACGTCCAAAAGGAGGAAGGACATACAATAGAAGATCAAGAGGTATAATCTTGTTTATTTTGATTAGTGTTCTTTTGTATTATGTTTATAATTTCTTTTCAATTATATGCATGTTGTATGTGGTTGTTTATTTTATGTATGTGGCTAAATAATACTTGGATCCCGAACATAAATACAAAAACCAACGATCCGTACATCGTCTATTCCGCGGCTATTTGTGGAATAGAGGTTGGTTGCTTGAACAACAAGTTTGTTTGTGGATCATAGGGTCGGATATGGTTATAGGAAATTATTAAGGAGTGTGTGTACTTCCCCATTGGAAGGCACATAACCCGAGATATTTTCCTTGGTATCGAGTAATGGTGAACACTTAGATGCAAATAGGAGTATCCTCCCCATCGGAGTCACTGCTTTTATTTGTTGGGCCGAAGCGAAACCAACTATTAATTTTATTTGTCAAAAAGTTAGGTTGACAAGATAGTAAAATTAACGGGTAAAACCTCCTCTTACAAATGTAGAATTTGTATACGTCCATACGATCGTGGCATGCGATATTCTCGGTGTTTTGAAGTGTTGGTTGATTTTAAAATTTTATTGTTTGAGGAATCAATAATTTTTTGAAATCTAAAGTAATGATCTATGTGATTCTTAGGATTTTCAAAAATGACTTTCAGTCCACTTGTTGTGATACTAAAGGAAAATAAACTTACTGTACATAATTATGTTGATTGGAAAAAGGAATCTTGACATTGTCTTAACTGCTGAGGAGTACAAATATATACTCTTCGAAGAGTATCCTCCTAAACCTACGAATGAGCTAGAAGTCCTTAGAGTTGAGATCGATGAGGAAACCCAGGTCAATATCACTCTCCATTCGACAGAAAGGCTTGCTCAGGCTCAGGCCATGACTGCTCAGAAGGTTTCTACTTCTAAGCCGAAAGGCAAGAAGAAGAAGAAACAAGGTGGAGCAAAGCTGGTGGGAGGATCTCAGGGAGGAGTGAAGAAGCCGAAAAGCAAGTGCTTCACTTGCAAGCAGCCTGGACATTGGAAGAAGGATTGTCCCAATCCGAAGCAGAACAACGGTATATCCTTTGGTCTAGTCGTTGAAACATGGTTAGCGGTATTATCTACCGGCACCTGGTGTGTAGATACGAAAGCCACTGATCATGTCTGCAATACTTTGCAGGGGTTCCAGGAAACCCGACGACTAGCTGAAGGGGAGATTACCGTTTACTTGGGCAATGCCATGAAGGTGGCGGCTATTGCAGTGGGAGATGTTTATTTGTCTTTTGAGAAAAATAATGTTTTTGTTCCTAAAAATTGCCTTTATATACCTTTATTTAGAAAGAATTTAATTTCGGTTTCTAAATTGTTTATGGATGGATATTCTATTTCTTTTAATGACAGAGTTGTTATAAAAAGGAATAGGGACATTATCTGTTCAGATGCATTGATAGGAAATCTAAACACACTTGAACAAAACCTCCCACGATGCAAATTGAAGTTAATAACTCATCTTCTAATTCCAATAAGAGAAAAGAACCTTCGAAGATGAACCAAACATATCTTTGACATCTTAGGCTTGGTCATATTAACCTAAGCAGAATTCAAAGGTTGATAGCTGATGGACCTCTGGGTTCATTAGTGGTGGAGGATTTCCCAACCTGTGAATCTTGCTTGGAGGGTAAAATGACCAAGAGGCCTTTTAAGGCCAAGGGGTATAGATCCAAAGATGTGTTGGAATTGGTTCATTATGATTTGTATGGTCCTATGTCTATCCAGGCAAGAGGTAGTTTTGAATATTTCATCTTTTTCATGGACGATTATTCAAGATAGGATGACACTACGATCTGATCGTGGTGGTGAGTACTTCTTGGGATAGTTTAGGAATTACTTATCAGAGGCTAGGATTCAATCCCAATTGTCTGTAGCTGGCACACCCCAGCAGAATTGTGTAGCAGAACGAAGGAATATGACTCTTATGGAGATGGTTAGATCTATGATGAGTTATTCTAAGTTGCCAGATTCGTTTTGGGGATATGCTCTAGATACGGCGGTGTACACTCTGAACTTGGTTCCATCTAAATCAGTGCCTTCTACTCCCACAGAATTGTGGGTGGCGAAATCGATCTAAGACATATTCGATTTGGGAGTCGATACATATCTTTGAAGGCGAGATCTTTGGTAAGTTGGAACCTCGCATGTAAATGCGCATGTTCGTTGGCTATCCTAGAGGAACGAAAGGTGGTTTGTTTTATAGTCCTAGAGATCAGAGGGTGATCATTAGCATGAATGCTAGATTTCTAGAGGAAGACTATGTAACGCCCGTAAAATTTCTAGCAATTTTACAAGAATTTTTGGCTTTACGATAATGGGCTTTATGTGGGCCTTTTAAAAAATAAAAGAAAATAAGCCAAAAAGGGATGCAAGGCCTAGGAATTGAACCTCAAACCTCTAGAGATAGCCAAGCCCTATAGATGCACCCACTAACCAGAAGCCCAATAGGATTTTATCATTAGAGGAATAGGGGAAATTATGGTTAAGTGTAAGGGAGATCAAGGGACTCTTCAAATGAATAAATAGGGGGAATGAAGGGGCATGAGTTACACAATTCATTTTCTCCTCTTCTCTTCTTCTTCCTCACCGAATTCTAGAGCTCCCTCTCCATTCTTGGCCAAAACTCATCCAAGCAAGAAGCAAGGGCTAGGTTTGGTTTTCCTTAGGACATCTTCCCACTAAAAGCAAAGCGAAGGATGTAAGTATCCCTCACCTGCATACGAGTAGCTTCCGGTTGATTGTTTTGTGTAGAAATCTCCATGATCCATTCGACCAAGCTATGTTTTTGATGTTTCAATGAAGTTCTATGCCATGTTTTGTAAGTATATGACGATGTTAGGATGTAAAATGGATTAGGTTAAAAGTTAACCCTAAAAGTCTCCATGATCCATTCGGCCAAGCTATGTTTTTGTTGTTTCAATGAAGTTCTATGCCATGTTTTGTAAGTATATGATGATGTTAGGATGTAAAATGGATTAGGTTAAAAGTTAACCCTAAAAGTCTCCATGATCCATTCGGCCAAGCTATGTTTTTGATGTTTCAATGAAGTTCTATGCCATGTTTTGTAATTATATGATGATGTTAAGATGTAAAATGGATTAGGTTAAAAGTTAACCCTAAAAGTCTCCATGAACCATTCGGCCAACTTGGATTTTTGGTATTTTATTGGAGTTCTATATCTTGTTTTACATGTGAATGATGATGTTAGGATATAGAATGAATTAGGTTAAAAAGTTAACCCTAAACACCTCTATGAACCATTCGGCCATCATGTATTTTTGGTGATTAATTGAAGTTCTATACTATGTATGATATGCATATGGTGATGTTAGTATGTTAGAGGGATTAGTTTAAAAGACTAACCCTAAGAACCCCTTGAACCATTCGGCCACCCTTGGTTTTTATGTTTCAATGAAGTTTTATACAATGTTTTATATGCATATGAAGTTGTTAGTATGTTAATTGGACTAGGATTAAAAGACTAACCCTAAGAACCCCTTGAACCATTCGGCCACCCTTGGTTTTTATGTTTCAATGAAGTTTTATACAATGTTTTATATGCATATGAAGTTGTTAGTATGTTAATTGGACTAGGATTAAAAGACTAACCCTAAGAACCCCTTGAACCATTCGGCCACCTCTCTATTTTGATGACTCCATGAAGATTTAATCCATGTTTTATATGCATATGAAGTTGATAGTATGTTAATTGGATTAGGTTAAAAGACTAGCCCTAAAAACCTACATGGACCATTCAGCAAACCATTGTCCTTTAACATGCTCTAGGTTAGGTTAACATGTGCTTTATGTTGGGTGAATTCATGTTGACTTGTGATATTAAATGATGCTAGATGAAGATAACATGCTTTAGGTTAGTGTTTACTTACTCTTGATGTTTATGCCTTATGCCATGCCCTATGTGTATGTGATATTTAAGATATGCTATGAAAGGAAATACGATATGATTATAAAATGAAAAATGATATGTTCATGAAATGAATATGATATGATTATGAAATGAAGCATGATGTGTTTATGAAATGAAAGATGATATGTTCATGAAGTGAAATATGATATGTTATGAAATGAAGTATGCTATGTTTCCAAAATGAAATAAGCTATGTTATAATAAAAGCATATAAGTATTTTACCTTCTACATGGCTTGTACCAAGACCTTAACAAGGTCCAAAGGGATGGGCTCCTAAGATGCCCTAGGTCGATGGAGTAGGACTCGGGCCTAGGATGGGCCTCTATGTATGATTGCCCCTAGGTCGACGGACTAAGATCGGGCCTAGTACGGGATGGGCTGCAAGATGCCCTAGGTCGATGGAGTAAGACTCGGGCCTAGGATGGGCTTCTACGCTATGACGATTGCCCTAGGTCGACGGACTAAGATCGGGCCTAGTAACCTAGTAGGTTCGAGACTTGCTACCTCGGGTCTATTTAGGGATGCGCGCTATGATAATGAAGAAGTGGTACAATGCCAGGCCCAAATATGTTGAGATTATGTTTACGTACTTATAATATATGTTTTCAAAAACATCCTGCATAGGTTTACATGATTTGATTGCTATGTTCACATGCTATGTGATATGTCATATATATGTTGCATGTTATGTTTGAAATGTCATGTTTATGCCTCTATGTTACATATGATGTATGTTATGTTTGATATGTTATATATATGTTGCATGTTATGTTTGATATGTCATGTTTATGCCTCTAGGTTACATATGATGTATGTTATGTTTGATGTGTTATATATATGTTGCATGTTATGTTTGAAATGTCATGTTTATGCCTCTATGTTTATATATGTTGTATGTTATGTTGATTTGCTATGTTATATATGTTGCATGTTATGTTTGATTAAGTCCTATATTTACATGATATACTGCTATGTTATAGATGATACATGTTATGCTGCTATGTTATAGATGATTCATGTTATGTTACTTATGCTACATGTTAAGTTGCTTACGTCACGTATGTTACATGTTATGTTGCTTATATGTTATGAATGTTACATGCCATGATTAATGTCGATGTATGGTTTTTGTGAGTAGGACAGGATCTTACTAAGCCTATGTGCTTATAGTTTATCTTTCCCTCGTACTGCAGATAAGGGTAAGGGATGGATAAAATAAAGGGAGCAGCAGGATGGGCCAAATGTGTGTGGTAGTGGCATGGTGGAGAAGATCCGTTATGTCCCTATATATATGTTTCCCTATGATGATGATGATGTTTATGAACTTTAACTAAGCACTAAGTATCTATATATGTTATGATGCATGCTCAAAGTTAATAAGAAGAAGTAAGGAAGAAGTAAGAAGAAGTATCTATATATGTTATGATGCATGCTTTATGTTAAGAAGAAGAAGTATCTATAAATGTCAATGCATGTTATGTTTTAAAAGAAAAAAAAATGTGTCTAAAGTCTTCCGCTGTAAGTAGTAAGAAGTGTATGTATGTACGGTCGCGTCACGCGCCGCCCCTCCGGACTTCTGGTTGGAAAAGGGCGGGCGTGACAGACTATGTGATGAACCACAAGCCCATGAGTAAGATTATTCTAGAGGAAATAAAAGGGAAAGTCACTTCTTCAGTACCACCGGTACAAGAGGATATACCACAAGTTACTGCACCACGTGTCACAGAGGATACACAGGTGATACCTCGTCGTAGTGGGAGGGTTGTGAGACAACCTGATAGATTCATGTTCTTGGGAGAATCTTCTGATTTGGTCCCTGGCGAACAAGAACCTGATCCCTGGACATATGACGAGGCAATCCAAGATAAAGATGCAGCATCTTGGCAAAATGCAATGAATACTGAGATTGAATGTATGGATTCAAATCAGGTCTGGGAGCTAGTAGAACCACCCGATGGTGTAAAAACCATTGGATGCAAGTGTATCTACAAAAGAAAGAGAGGAATAGATGGGAAGGTTGAGACCTTCAAAGCGAGGCTTGTTATGAAGGGGTATACTCAGAAAGAGGGTATCGATTATGAGGAGACCTTTTCACCGGTAGCCATGCTTAAGTCTATCCAGATTCTCTTATGCATAGCAGCTCATATGAATTATGAGGTGTGGCAGATGGATGTCAAGACAGCTTTCCTTAATGGAAGTCTTGAGGAAAACATCTATATGAAGCAACCAGAGGGATTCATTGTGAAAGGCAAAGAGCATCTTGTATGTAAGCTTAATCGGTCCATTTATGGATTAAAGGAAGCTTCGAGGTCTTGGAACATCCGATTTGATGAGGTAATCCAGTCTTATGGATTTATTCAAAGTCTGGATGAGTCTTGTGAATACAAGAGATGTGACGGAAATGTAGTGGTATTTCTTGTACTATATGTAGATGACATTTTGTTGATTTGCAAAAATATCAAGGTGTTATCAGACGTAAGGGTATGATTGTCCAAACAGTTTGATATGAAGGACTTGGGAGAGGTGGGGCACATCCTTGGGATCAAGGTTATAAGGGATCGCAGGAAAAGGATGTTGTGTTTATCCCAAGCTTCATACATAGACACGATTATGGATCGTTTTAGCATGCAGAACTCCAAGAAGGGTTTTCTACCTTTCAGGCATGGAGTTCCTTTATCTAATGAGATGTGTCCTAGAACATCTGAGGAGATAGAGGAGATGAAGGTGGTTCCTTATGCTTCGGCGGTAGGAAGCCTCATGTATGTGATGCTATGTACGAGACCAGAAATCTGCTATGTCGTGGGCATGATCAGCAGATATCAGATTAATCAAGGACAGGGACATTGGACTGTGGTAAATCATATATTGAAGTACCTAAAAAGGACTAGGGATTATATGCTAGTTTACCAGGCAGACCAATTACTCCCTGTGGGTTATAAGGATTCCAACTTCCAATCAGATAGGGACAACAGTAAGTCTACCTCAGGTTTTGTGTTTACTTTGGGAGGAGGAGCCATTATATGGAGGAGTGTCAAGCAGAAATGCGTGGCGGACTCCACCATGGAAGCTGAGTATGTGGCGGTCTCTGAGGCAGCCAAAGAAGTTGTGTGGCTCAGGAACTTCCTGATGGACTTGGATATGATTCCTGGTTTGCCCAGAACTATCACAATTTATTGAGATAATAATGGTGCAGTTGCAAACTCGAAGGAACCACGAGCCCATAAGGCAAGTAAATACATAGAGCGCAAGTACCACCTGATACGGGAAATCGTAAAGGAGGTAGAAGGTGTTGTCGCCTAGATTGCATCAGAGGATACCCTAGTATATCCTTTCACTAAGGCATTTTTAGCGAGAGTTTTTGATAGGCATGTGGAAGGAATGGGAATCAGATGTATCGCAATACAAGGACAGCATAGTCTTTTAGTATAAGTGGGAGATTGTTGGGATGTATACTAAAAAGTCTATCTTTTTTATCAACATCTTTATTTTTGAAATAAGAATCACATGATCATTTTTTGCATATTTATGGTTATGCATATTGTCTAATACATTACATTATAGATAACATGGTGTGTGGTGTCACATGGGAGATCATGTTTTCGGCTCCTTGTAAAGTATAAGTAAAGGCTCACAACCGAGATGGCTTTGGATAAACCATTGGTATGGTTGTAGTGTGATTTGGTATTGGTTTGTCTTGACCATATAATCACACTAGTGCACTTTGTGTATTGAGCAGGACCGACGTAGAGGTGATTCGATTTATTGCTGACTACATAATCGAATCGGACCATAGATATTATTTTGTACATACTCTTAATCCTGATATAATAACGGGCACATATACTTAGTATTCATCTCTTTGATTTACCAATGGGCGAGATTTATAGATTAAATCGATAGGCTCGATAAGTTGGGAAACGATATTATTTATATGGTGTGCCGTTGATTATAGGAGGAAACCATGTCCTATATATTAGGATGATGATGTCCCCTTGAGGAGCTCATAAGTTTCATCATGTAAACCCTGCAGGTGGACTTGGTCCGGCATGATGAAAAGGTTGAGTGGTACTACTCATGGAGTTAGATGTTGATTAATTAATGGTTAGTAAATTAATTAATCGACGGACATTCGAAATCTTAAACACCGAGAGAAAATGTACAAATAATATATATTAACTTATGGGGGTTGGTGAGGTATATCAATGATAATCCTCTAGCGGAATAGATAATCATTAATGGATCGGACTTTATGTAGGCTTGATCAATTGGGTGGCCAAGATCCAACTCCTCCTCATGGTTCCTATTGTAGCCTTTTAAAACCTCATGAAGCTTAGATCCAATGGATAAAAACAACACTCTAGATCCAACGGTAGAGATTAAATCTCTAGATCCAACGGTTGAGATTAAATCTCTAGATCCGACGGTTGAGATTAAATCCCTTGAACCAATGGTGAAGATTAAAACAAGGCTTATCCCTAACTCTTTAAAAGGATGGATTAGGGGTGGGCAGCAATATAATGGATGAGGATTAGGGTTTACTTCCCTTGGGCGGCAAGTAATCCTAGTTTGGTTAGGATTAATAGTGGGCGGCTAGGGTTAGGGTTTTGGGTGTTGGTTGTGGGCGGCAACATGAGGAGAAGGCATTTTCTTCTTCTTCCAAGGTTTGGCCGGCTTCTATCCTTCTTCCCTCTGCCTTCGCCGGAGCTCAACCTATTCTTCTTCCCTTCATCCTTGGCCGGAAATTAGGAGAGCTAGGTTTACGGTTTGGGCAGCAACAAGGAGAAGGATTGCTTCCCTTTCTCTTCTCCAAGTGTTGGCCGGCGTCCATGCCCTCATTGATTCTCCTTTGGCCGGCACCCATACTCCATCTTCTCTTCCTTGGCCGGCAGAAATATTGAGTTTATTGACTTGGTGGCCGATTTTAGATATGAAGAAGAGTTTTGTTTTATGATCTTCCTTTGTTCGGAGTGAACAAGGAAAGGAAGATTGGTGATCTAGGTGGCTTCGACTATTGGAAGATCGTCGCCCACACGACGTCCAAAAGGAGGAAGGACATACAATAGAAGATCAAGAGGTGTAACAAGAGGTATAATCTTGTTTATTTTGATTAGTGTTCTTTTGTATTATGTTTATAATTGCTTTTCAATTATATGCATGTTGTATGTGGTTGTTTATTTTATGTATGTGGCTAAATAATAGTTGGATCCCGAACATAAACACAAAAACCGACGATCCGTACATCATCTATTCCGTGGCTATTCGTGGAATAGAGGTTGGTCGCTTGAACAACAAGTTTGTTCAAGTGACTACTCTAAACGAATAGCACGACGATGACAAGGTTGCTTGGGTGTTCCCTTTTGTCTAGGATTAAATTTTTAATCCGGGGACATCGATGGGATCGCCATGAACAAGCGACCGAGTTGAAGTGGGAAGTGAAGTTTCCCCTCACGGATCAAACCCATCAGTTACCTCTAGGGTTGACCTAGGCAAGACCCAAATGACAAAGGCTACCAAGCCTAGAAGGGTCATTAGGAGGGTATCTAGGGAAGTTATCCCTAGCAAATACCTAGTAAATCCAAAGAGCTCCAATAGGTATTGGGTTCCTAAGAGCGTGATCGATTCACACTAAATGGGTTTAGGTGTGCCAACCTTGAATAGATAGATAGTTAATCTAACCATGGTAAAGGTGGCACTTTAGGTCATTTTCAAGGTTATGAGTACCTTGGAAATGTGGTTTGAATTATAATCCTAAAAGATGTTAGGATGTGCCCATGCAATTTATGGAAGTTGAAAAATCAATCAAATTGGTACAATTAGTGTTAGAGATCATAGTGCACCATTTTTGGTTTTTGGCACACTTGGGATAAGCTAGTAATATGGAAAAATAAGTTTAATTCTAACAAATGACAACAAATATTAAAATTTAGGTATTATATACCTTTACATTTTATTTGTCATGCTTGATTTGCCATATAACATTTCATGACATCATATCTACTTTTAATTATATAATATGTCATGATTATGCTTAGGATTAAGGTTAAATGTCATATATGCTTATATTCCATTCTATGCCATGACATCATGATTATGAGCACATGTTTATTTATATCATCATTAATGTCATAATCATTCATGCATTTAATAAAAATTGAATTAAGGACAATTGGCATGACTTGAAGTCCCATGTATAAGGGAATCAAGTAGAGTTGCCCTAGAAAATGCATGAAACCCTAGTTTAGGATGAACAAAACTCACTATCACATTACATTGACATGTATGTGTATTGTTACACCCACTTCGTTCAGTTACGTATTGCTTATAGTAATTCCTTTACATTCATTTATTGGGTTGCTAGATGAACTCAAACTCATCTAAAATCATGTGTGGATCATTGGGAAAGCTAATGTTCAAGCCATGTACATTGAGCCCAAAGAACATGATCCAATATAAGGTTTTAAAAAACATTTTAAAATCATTTTAAAAAATCTTGGTGAAGTCTATCTTTTGATAGTAATAACCATTGATGATGTTGATACAAAGTGAGCTAAAACATTGAAGTTTTTCTTCACTTTTGAACTTTGTATCAATTTCATTATTTTATGGGTAAATTATTTTTTCAATATTTTTCATATTGGTAATAAGTATTATACATATGAATTTTTATGATTTTTCAAATTACATATATTTACTTATGAATTTCTGAAATTCGATTCTGATAACTGAAATTCAGAAATTTTAGTTATCAGTCGACTGCCACTTGATGGCAGTCGACTGATGGGTAGGGAAGTCGACTGTTGACTGATAGAGTTAACTGCCAGAGCTGATTTCGGGTAAACAAGGATGTTTAGCCCATGTTGCAGCTATGTTAGGGTTCCCTGACCACTCCTAACCCTAGGATATGCTTTGAGAAGCATTAGAAAGGGTGAAAATCTATTAGATATGGATTAGAAGAGTTGTTAGGGTGATGTATTAATTTTAAGGTGTGGGAAGTTCAATGATGAACTTTGTGTTAATTATAGCCCTAAGAACCAATCATGTGATGGTTGAATAAGGAACATTTTGTATCATATTCTATAAAGGCAAAGGATTGGTTATTATATTTAAGTCTTGCTTGTGCCAGCTAAATTAAATATAGTAATGCCCTAGAAAAGTAGGTTCTTATCTACAGCACATCAATTGGCAGAATTGATTATGAGAGGCTGTAGAGAACACTTTCTAAATGTTCCTAGTCAAGTATTAATATGCAAGGGCAATATTAATACATAAAGACTAGCAAGTAGGTCAATTGATGACTTGATCTCACAAGTCATGGATATATGATATCAAGTTGACACATGGGTATATATTAGAGAATATATACTGAACTGACCCGCCATGAGAAAGTTTCATGGATCGTTATATGAGTGTCATAAACTTTCTCATGTGACTATTGGTATGAATAGTCCTCAGACCTGAAGTCACTACGGTTCCCTACATAAGGAGTTATGTACTTTGGTATCATCAAACGTCACCCGTAATAGGGTGGACCATAAAGGCGATTACTGGGTATATAACAAATTATGCGGAGGGATGTGAGTGATGTAGATGGGATCTATCCCTCTCATATGACGAGAGTGATATCGGTGGGCCCCTTGATTGAGTAGAACTACTAAAACGCATGGCCATGCTCGAATGAGTCAATATGAGATATTGAGCTCATTTGTTTGAGTTAGTTTACTCAGGGATCAAGAAACACATAGATTGATCGAGAATGACACGGTCTATGCCTCATTGATCAATCTGATATCAAGGATAGAAGGACACGGTCATATATTATAGTAGTCACGGAAAGGTTAGTCGGATCTTGACTTATCTCATAACTTGGGTAGCAATGATGTATTGCTAGATGCCGCTCATTGCTTGTGTATCTAAAAGAGTTTAGGTCCACTGCCAACGTTATGAGAGCCTATAGGGTCACACACAAAGAGCATGATGATTAGAGGAATTAGAGTATTCTAGTTTGACTAGAATAATTTGGGAATAAGCTTAAGTACAAAATGGTTTTTGGACTTTAAGCTTAATGAGAATTTTAGCTAATTGATTTAATGAGATTAATTCAACATGTTACCTCATTGATTTAATAAGATTAATTCAATATGATAACATAAGCTTAATTGAATTAATAAGATTAATTCAATATGATAACATAAGCTTAATTGAATTAATAAGATTAATTCAACATGCATGAATGCCACATAAGAATGCCACATAAGCATGCCACATAAGCATCCACCTAAGCTAGATAAGGTGGAAGGAAACAAAATGGTTTTGTCTCCTTAAGTGGCCGGCCAAACAAGGAAGCCAAATCCTTTTTGAGTGTGTCTCAATGCAATGGATTGCATTGAATGTGAAGGAGGTGGAAGGGTTTTTCCAACCCTATAAAAGGCTCCATGGAGTGGCCGACCAAAGTAGAATTTTGGTGGAGTGTGGTTGTTGGGAGCTTGAGGCTTGGAGAGAGCTTGAGAGCTTATTGTTGTGTGGCTTTTGTGAGTGTAGCAAGAAGAGTAGTCTTCTTCTTCCCTTCTCTTCTTCCCTAACTTCCTCTCCTTTAGGGACTTCTCTAGCAAGAAGTAAAGGAGAGCTCCTCTAGTTTTCTTTTGTGAGACAAGAGCTTGCTCGTGTGGATACATATAGAGGCACGGACACTTGAACGTGCTAAAGATCCAACAAACAAAAGGGAGAAGTGGTATTAACAAGGGCACGCAACAAAGGTAATCCTCTCCTATAAGATAGGTTTGGTTTAGAGAAATTTATTTTATACGAGTTTGCTTTCGCATGGATCACTTGGAAGGGATCCTAATTTTTCCGTTGCGCATATGCCATTTGGCATAAAGAATTCCCTCTGATTGGTATCGAGCCACTTAGAAGATCGTATAAAATAGGTTTTCTCTATTTTATATGTGATATAGAAGTAGGATAAATTTTATTATGAGTTGATAATTGCATTAGCAATTGTCAAACATAATAAAATATCCAATGTCTTTTAAAAGTTAAAATGACATGGTGCATGGTTATGGCCTAGTCCCAAAAGGTTTGTGAATGTGTGTGTGTTGTAATTCTTAAATACGGCCTGCGTGTCGTGCCTTCCTCCTAAAATTCTTGTTGTAAAATTAGTTTTACACTCGAATGTAACTCGAGTATTTCTCCTTTTGTAATGTACAAAACAAAGATGGAGGGTCCATTGGAAGATGAGGTTACAAGGAGGAAGTCAACACACAAGACAACCAAAAGGAAGCACTTAGGAGAAGATGCTATCCCTAGGTTGACCAATCAATCTTTTCATTGGCTTGAGAAGATTGTAGAATAAGGGCCATAACCATGACACGTTAGTTTAATATGTATGTGATGCATGTTAGTTTAGCTTGTATGTGATGCATGATTAGTTTAGCTTATATGTGATGTATGCTAATATGTATATGATACATGTTTATTTCTTAATAAGTCAAAAACGATATGCCTACCAAAGCTTGGTACTCACTACTTCCTCGATCATTTGTTATTGGGTTTGCCAAAGCAAAGCAATGCATTTTATCTTGGAAGAGTGCGAGTGGACAATCGTGATGTCCCGCTATCAAACTTGGTTAAGACTTAATTAAGTTTTCTTAATTAGTTAAGAAAGTAGAGGCATATATTAGCTTTGAACATAAGTTTTAAAATTAGTTTTATGTGATTTCTGAACATCAGCTTTGTCTTAGAAGTGGTCGTTGCTCCGATATCCAAGAAGGCCCACATGTGCCTACGACTGGAAAGTTTAGGAATAAACACTAAACTAATCTAAAACTTAACCAAAGCTATTAAAGAGTTACATCAGATGTAATTGGCAAAAGATTGCCTACCTAATTATACTACGTCTTGGGCGATTAGCCAAAGCTAACTCAAGACGAATTATAATGTGGATCTTTATCCCATATAAATTTATAGCTAAATAGTAGTTATGAGAATTTAGTGGGAGCCTCATTTAATTAAAGGCCTAATTAAATGATTTAGGTATGATACTTAACTTTGCATTTTAATGTTGTAGATCACCATGACATCTAACACGACACACCCCCTCAACTTGCGATCATCCTTGAGAAGGACAAGCAATGGAGCGAACTTTCTTGGTATAGGAACTTGAGGATTATCCTCAAGCATGAACGCATAACTATATGTCCTAGGCGGTCTACCCACTGGAACACCGCCTCACGGCCACTCGTCTTGAAAAGATGCTTATAAGAAGCATCAAGATGGCGCGATTAGATGTGTCATGTCTTATGCTTGCCACCATGAACTCGAGCTTGAAGCAACATGAGAACATGGATGCCTATGATATGGTTGAGCATTTGAAACAACTATATCAAGGACAAGCTAGGCACGCAGCGTTTTGAAGTGTCTAAGGCTCTTTTTGCATGCAAGATGCAGAAGGAACACTGTAGAAACTCACGTACTCAAAATGATTGGAGTCGTTGAGAACCTTGAAAGACTAGGTTTTCCGAGCCAGAATTGGCAACCGATGTTATCCTGCAATCATTGCGGAAGCATATAATCAATTCGTCATGAATTATAACATGAATGAAATTGATAAACCTTTGCTGAGATTCTCGGCATGTTAAGAACCTAGACCAAATCTCAAAAGAAAGTTAGTAACGTACTAATGGTCAAGAAGGGCAAAGGTAGCGCAAAGGCAAGGGTAAGACCAAGCCAAAGGCAAGGCCAATTCATCCACTTCAAAGGGTAAAGGTAAAGTACCTAAGGAAGGGGCTGCTTCCATTGCGGTGAGATGGACCGAAGCGGAACCGCAAAGTCTACCTTGAGGAAGTAAAGAATAAAGAAGTGGGACTTACGCCTCGGTATACACGTTATAGAAGTTAATCTATCTATTTCTTCTACATGGGTATTAGATACGGATGTGCATCTCACATTTGTAATAATGTGCGAGGGGGTGAAATAGTAGACAAATGGCAAAAGTGTAGACCTACGAGTAGGCAATGGCATAAAAGTTCTTCTTGTGGTATTGTAGGAACATATTCTTTGTCTTTGCGGGCTTATCTTAGAACTAGAGGAGTGCTTATATGTACTGCATTGACAAAGAACATAATTTACGTATCTTGTTTAGACAAGAAAAACTTTTCTTTTATAATAAAGGACAAATGTTGTTCCATTTATTTGAATGAAATGTTCTATTGTAATGCACCACTTATGAATGGTCTCTATGTTCTAGATTTAGAAAACCCAATTTATAACGTAAATACCAAGCGGTTCAAATCGAATGATTCGAACCAAACATATCTCCACTTTATCACCTAGGTCACATAAATGAAAAACGATATCAACTCCATAAAAGATGGGATTATCGGACTCATTTGATTTCAATCATACGAGGTATGCGAATCTTGTCTTTTAGGAAAGATGACTAAAACTCCATTTAGTGGACATGGAGAGAGAGCGGACTTGTTAGGACTCATACATACCGATGTATGTGGGCCTTTCAATGTCGGCAGAGGAGGCTATAAGTACTTTATTACTTTCACCGATGATATGAGTAGATTTGGCTACTTATATTTGATGAGACATAAGTCAGAATCCTTTGAAAAGTTCAAAGCATTCAAGAATGAAGTACAAAACCAACTTGGTAAGCATATCAAGCTACTTCGATCAGATCGAGGTGGTGAATACCTTAGTCAAGAGTTTCATGATCACCTGGCTGAGTGTGGCATAATATCCCAACTCACTCCCCCTGGAACACCACAATGGAATGATGTATCTGAGAGGAGAAATCGTACTCTATTAGATATGGTACGATCAATGATGAGCCGATCGATCTACCTACTTCCTTTTGGGGACTAGCTCTAGAGACACCGCTTTCACACTTAATCGCGTCCCATCAAAAGTCAGAGAAAAGACACCATATACGATATGGACTGGGAAGAGTCCCAAAATGTCTTTTATAAAGATTTGGGGTTGTGAAGCTTATGTAAGACGTCAAGTCTCAGATAAACTAGGACCCAAATCAGATAAGTGTTATTTTGTCGGATATCCCAAGGAAACTAAGGGATATTACTTTTACAATCCCACACTTGGCAAGGTGGTTGTTGCCAGAAATGCTGTCTTTCTAGAAAGAGAATTTATTTCTAGAAAAACTAGTGGGAGTAAAATTCATCTTGAAGAAGTTCAAGATGACGATAACACTAAGGCTTCGATGGAAAATGAGGGAACCACAAAGTGTTGTGGATGAGGAAATTGTTGCCCAAAGAGTTGTGGAACAAACACTGCTCAAGTAGACCAACCTCTTCGTAGATCCGACAGATCCGTGCCAACCCGAGAGATATTCTTTTCTCTTGACTGACAATGGTGATGTATTGCTTGTCGATCTTGACGAGCCTACATCCTATCAAGAAGCTATGATGAGCCCAGATTCCGAGAAATGGCTAGAGGCCATGAGATCCGAAATGGAATCCATGTACACTAACCAAGTATGGACCATGGTTGATCCACCTGAAGGGGTAAAACCCATTGGGTGTAAGTGGGTCTTTAAAGTAAAGACTGACATGGATGGTAATAAGCATACCTATAAAGGTAGATTGGTGGCGAAAGGATTCAAACAAATTCATGGTATTGACTATGATGAAACCTTTTCACCAGTTGCGATGCTTAAATCCATTCGGATCATACTTGCTATTGCAGCCTACCACGATTATGAGATCTGGCAGATGGATGTCAAAACCGCTCAATGGAAAGCTACTCGAGGATGTGTACATGACACAGCCTGAGGGTTTTGAAGATCCAAAGCATCCTGGAAAGGTATGCAAACTGCAAAGGTCCATTTATGGACTAAAGCAAGCCTCTCGAAGCTGGAATCTTCGATTCGATGATGCAATCAAAGAGTTTGGTTTCATCAAGAATGAAGATGAACCTTGTGTCTACAAGAGAAATAGTGGGAGCACAGTTGTATTTCTTGTCTTGATTGTAGATGACATACTTCTCATCGGAAATGATATTCCCTCACTCCAGTCTATGAAGATGTGCTTAGGGAATTGTTTCTCGATGAAAGACTTAGGTGAAGCTGCCTATATTCTAGGCATCAAGATCTATAGAGATAGATCTAAAAGATTACTTGGCCTAAGTCAGAGTACATACATTGATAAAGTGCTAGATCGTTTTGCTATGCAAAATTCCAAGAAAGGATTTCTGCCTTTATCACATGGTGTGAGTCTTTCGAAGACTCAATGTCCCTCTTCTAAGGAGGAGAGAGATCGCATGGATAAGATCCCTTATGCGTCTGCCATAGGGTCTATCATGTACGCCATGCTTTGTACTCGTCCTGACGTCTCGTATGCTTTGAGCATGACGAGTAGATACTAGTCGGATCCAGGTGAAAGTCACTGGATAGCAGTCAAAAATATTCTTAAATACTTACGAAGAACGAAAGAATATTTCCTGATATTTGGAGGCAATGAGGAGCTAGCTGTAAAGGGTTACAGTGATGCAAGCTTCCAAATGCATAAGGATGACTATAGATCGCATGATCGGTACGTGTTTTGCTCGAATGGTGGAGCTGTGAGTGGAAGAGTTCAAAGCAGACACATTCTTGATTCTACAATGAAGCCGAGTATATTGCATCCGATGCAAAGAAAGGTCTTTGGCTCGCAAGTTCATCAGTGAACTTGGGGTAGTTCCTAGCATTGCAGATCCAATAGACCTCTATTGTGACAACAATGGGGCTATTGCACAGGCTAATGAACCTCGATCACATCAGAGGACAAAACACATACTGCGGCGCTTCCATCTCATTCGAGAGATCATCGATAGATGAGATGTGAGGATATGCAGAGTACCGACAGAAGCTAACATCGAAGATACATTGACCAAGGCTTTGTAACAGAGGAAGCATGATGTTCACAATAGGTCAATAGGTATTAGATATCATAGTGATTGGTACTAGTGCTAGTGGGAGATTTTTTGTTATAGCCCTAAGAACCAATCATGTGATGTTTGAATAGGGAACATTTTGTATCATATTCTATAAAGGCAAAGGATTGGTTATTATATTTAAGTCTTGCTTGTGCCAGCTAATTTAAATATAATAATGCCCTAGAAAAGTAGGTTCTTATCTCTGACATCAATTGGCGAGAATTGATTATGAGAGGTCAGAGAGAACACTTTCTAAATGTTCCTAGTCAAATATTAATATGCTAGTGCAGTATTAATACATAAAGACTAGCATATAGGTCAATTGATGACTTGATCTCACAAGTCATGGATATATGATATCAAGTTGACACATGGGTATATATTAGATAATATATACTTAACTTACCCGCCATGAGAAAGTTTCATGGATCGTTATATGAGTGTCATAAACTTTCTCATGTGACTATTGGTATGAATAGTCCTCGGACTCAAGTCACTACGGTTCCCTACATAAGGAGTTATGTACTTTGGTATCGTATCACAAACGCCACCCGTAACAGGTGGACCATAAAGGCGACATCGGGTATATAACAAATTATGCGGAGGGATGTGAGTGATGTAGATGGGATCTATCCTCTCATATGACGAGAGTGATATCGGTGGGCCTTGATTGAGTAGAACTACTAAAACGCATGGCCATGCTCGAATGAGTCAATATGAGATATTGAGCTCATTTGTTTGAGTTAGTTTACTCGTGGATCAAGAAACACATAGATTGATCGAGGATGACACGGTCCTATGCCTCATTGATCAATTCGATATCAAGGATAGAAGGACACGGTCATATATTATAGTAGTCAAAAGGTTAGGATCTTGACTTATCTCATAACTTGGGTAGCAATGATGTATTGCTAGATGCCGCTCATTGCTTGTGTATCTAAAAGAGTTTAGGTCCACCGCCAACGTTATGAGAGCCTATAGGGTCACACACAAAGAGCATGATGATTAGAGGAATTAGAGTATTCTAGTTTGACTAGAATAATTTGGGAATAAGCTTAAGTACAAAATGGTTTTGGACTTTAAGCTTAATGAGAATTTTAGCTAATTGATTTAATGAGATTAATTCAACAATGTTACCTCATTGATTTAATAAGATTAATTCAATATGATAACATAAGCTTAATTGAATTAATAAGATTAATTCAATATGATAACATAAGCTTAATTGAATTAATAAGATTAATTCAACATGCATGAATGCCACATAAGAATGCCACATAAGCATGCCACATAAGCATGCCACCTAAGCATCCACCTAAGCTAGATAAGGTGGAAGGAAACAAAATGGTTTTGTCTCCTTAAGTGGCCGGCCAAACAAGGAAGCCAAATCCTTTTTGAGTGTGTCTCAATGCAATGGATTGCATTGAATGTGAAGGAGGTGGAAGGGTTTTTCCAACCCTATAAAAGGCTCCATGGAGTGGCCGGCCAAAGTAGAATTTTGGTGGAGTGTGGTTGTTGGGAGCTTGAGGCTTGGAGAGAGCTTGAGAGCTTATTGTTGTGTGGCTTTTGTGAGTGTAGCAAGAAGAGTAGTCTTCTTCTTCCCTTCTCTTTTTCCCTAACTTCCTCTCCTTTAGGGACTTCTCTAGCAAGAAGTAAAGGAGAGCTCCTCTAGTTTTCTTTTGTGAGACAAGAGCTTGCTCGTGTGGATACATATAGAGGCACGGACACTTGAACGTGCTAAAGATCCAACAAACAAAAGGGAGAAGCGGGATTAACAAGGGCACGCAACAAAGGTAATCCTCTCCTATAAGATAGGTTTGGTTTAGAGAAATTTATTTTATACGAGTTTGCTTTCGTATGGATCACTTGGAAGGGATCCTAATTTTTCCGTTGCGCATATGCCATTTGGCATAAAGAATTCCCTACACTTTGGACCTTATTTTTGATGGTTTAGTGTTCCTTTTGGCTTAGGGACTTCCCAAGGACATTGTTGGTGCAGTGGTTAAGAGTGAGCAAGCCTTTAGGGGGAGGTATTCATCATGGGATGATGGATGAATTTTTCCTCATGAGGGGGAGAAATGGGAATTTGAGATGCTCAATTTGGAAATTGAAAGAGTTTATAGGATTGCCTCTCTGAAGTGATATGAGACTTATCGCTAGGAAGATTGTAGGCATCCTATATGTTTTTGGACCAAGGAGGAGATTGTAAGATCTCATTGGATATGAGACATTGACCTCCGTGGGGTGAACCTTTTTTATGTATGTCAAAAATGGGGAGAAAGTGAAATTACCAATTTGGGAAAATTGGTAAGGGAATTTGAGTTAGAGGCCTAACTCAAGGGTGTTTTTGTCAAACATTAAAAAGGGGGAGATTATTGGTGCAATTGGCCCAGGTCACTATTGATCAGACTCGAGTTTGACTCAAGTAGTGTTTTGATGTTTGACATTGATGTCTGACATGTGTTGGGGAGATTGTTGATGCAATCGACCCAGGTTAGTATTTGATGTTTGAAGATGGTTTGACCATTGTCATGGGAGAAGTCCATGTTTTGTGTACTTGGCATGAAAAGTCCAAGCTTGAGTCTTGGCATGGATAGTCCAACATGGGTTGGCAAGGGAAAAGTCCAAGCATGGGTCTTGGCATGGAAAGTCCAACATGGGTTGGCAATGGAAAGTCCAAGCTTGAGTTTTGGCATTTAGAAAGTCCAAGCTTAAGTCTTGGCATTTGGAAAGTCCAACATTGGGTTGGCAAGGAAGTCCAAGGGTGTACTCTTGGCCACATAAGTCCAAGGGTGTAGTCTTGACGGTGAAAGTCCAAGTCATGGGTACTTGACAATTGAGAAGTCCAAAGGGAATATTAGCAGCGTAAAGTCCAAGGGGGGAGTCTTGGCAGCTTAAGTCCAATGGTTGTAGGCGTAAAGTCCAAGCGGAGTCTTGGCAGCGTAAGCCCAATATGCCTTGGCGTTGTAAACCACATTAGCATAACAATAGCTGATGGAAGCACCTGAAGGCTAGCGTATGGATGAACAAGTCATGGATGACTTGGAGGGATCCGATAGCCATGAGGCTGACGGAGGTGGCTAGAAGGCTTAGGTCTAGGCTAAGGGTGGTCTAGCAAGTATGGGGGCACCATACTTGGGTTAAAATCTCATGTTTGAGGTGTATCAGTCGATTGGGACTATGGTTAGTCGACTGATGGGAGTCGATTAGAGTTCCTGAGCAGTCGACTGATCTGGAGATCAGTCGAATGCTGGTCGGGAATTCGAGCACAGTAAGCTCTCCAGTCAAGTGATCAGCCATCAGTCGACTGATGGGCATGATTAGTCGATTGATGGTCTATCCGTTGGAACTTATCCAATGTGGATCATGCCATTGTGAGACAACGCCTACAGGGGCAGTCAACTGATGGTCCCAATCAGTTGACTGATAGGCAAACAATCAATCAGAATGCAGGTTATAAAAGCAGTTCGTGGGAAGGATTTTTGGCAAGGTTTCTTGAGCTTCTTAGGGGCAATTTGCTGCTGCAATTCGAGGTCTCCAAGTGCAATTCAAGAAATCACAAAGCAAGCATCTAAGTTCACAATTGTAAAGTGTTTCTTTACTTGTATTTGTGTAGTTTACTTGTATTAGCTTGTATTTGTCTTTATTACTGTTGTAATACAATGTACGAGGTTTCTCCACCTCTGATTTGTTGTCGAGAAGGAGTTTATTAGATTAGTGGTGTGTGATTGCATCGCTTGGGCTCGTTCGAGCCCAATCCGTGGAGTAGGAACCATTCGGTTCTGAAACACATTATATCGTGTTATCTCTTGTGCTTGTGTTGTATTTACTTTTGTTGTTATATATTTTGCTGCGTTAACAAGTGTTGTAGAGACATAATCCATCGACAAGCGACGACACTATTCACCCCCTCTCTAGCGGCCATCGAGGTCATAACAATGGCCTCCTCACCCTAAGATAAAGGGATGAAGTTTGACTCTCCTCGAAGCTGGAATTTGAATGGAAGTCGATTGTTTACCCTTAATCTGTCGACTGATGCCACCAACAGTCGACTGACAACAACCAGTAGTCGAATGTTGCTAGGGTTTCCAACTACAACAACAAGTTAGCTCGAAAATGAAATCAATATAAGTGAATTTGATGGTTACTTGTCATCCTATCTCGACCTAGACCTTCCATGGAAAGTCTTAGTAGGATCCTCGCCTAAGGACGTCCCCGTACGGAGGACCCGACCTTGCATTGACTCACACACATGAGCTTACCTTAGGTCCTTGTGACTTGTAGCTTTGCTTCTGGTCTCTACCTGGGTTCTTCGGCTCCCTCCGAAGTTCTCCCGATGTCGCCCGACCACCGCGGTTTCTCCATCTGAGATTCTCCAAGTGTCATCGACCTTTACTTAGCCTAACCATTCCTACACACTTAGTTCAGCTTATTAGACAACAATATGACCTTAGCTTTGGGTCTTTTCCATAATCAAAACTTAGGTTCGAATATATGGTGCCTACTGCACCAACAATCTCCCCCTTTTTGATCTATGGCAAATTGACACAAAGTTAAGGGTAACACTTAAGACATTAAGTAAATGAAATGAATATGAAGCATAAATCAAATGAATATTGAATATGCATAACTTAATAAGTTAGGGTGAGTAACTTAGTAAGTTAGCTTAAGTAGGAGTAAGAGTAAAACTCTTTTTCAAGTCCTCCCCCTTGAACTTAGGTGAGTACTTGTGAAAGGATCTTAGTTCTCCCCCTTAATGGTTAAGTATAGGCCTAAAAGTTTAGATTAAGTTTTAAGTTAAGATATCAAAAGTTAACTTTTGATCCCTTAACTTTGGCCTTTTCCTCCCCCTTTTACCATTAAAAAGATTGACCATAAAAAAGGATTAAGTTAAGTAATTCAAGCTTACTTAACTTGGGTCGATGTTCTTAAGTTAGATGCAAGTTAAGTTATAAAAAAAAAAAAATTGATTTCTTAACTTTGGCCTCTTCTCCCCCTTTTGCCATAAATCGAAAAGAGCGGGGGTTTTGTAAAACATATTTTTAGAATTTTGTCGTAAATGAAGTTTAAGTCCAAGCATGTTCCAAATAGATTTTGAAAATAATAGTTTAAATATAAGCTCATCTAAAAGTATGTTCAACTCCATTTGACTTGGATTGATATAAAATGATCAATAAGTCCTGATTAGAGTTGATTAATTTAGATAAGTATACTCCATGGTTTATATCGATGCACTAGATCTACATCTGGAACCAGGAGTGAAGTCCTAACATTTCATGCCCATCTACGTGGCTAAGTACACAAACACATTGATCCTATGTGTTGTGAGATGTTTTGACTCCTTAAACCTATAGGTGCATGCTTTCTAGGGTAAGTCCTGGGCTAGTTTCATTTGCATGAAAAATAAAAAATAGGGTATAAAGAAGAGTACAAGTTTTTAAGGTCTACTCTATTACGCACATACCTAATTTACATCTAAGCAGACTAAACTCAACTTCGGGTAAAGATTTGGCAAACAAGTCTGCTAGGTTCGATTTGGACTCCACGTATTAGAGTTGTATGATCCCGTTAGCTACATGTTCTCGAATGAAGTGGTGTTTGACCTCTATATGTTTGGTCCTAGAGTGTCATATAGGATTTTTGGTTAAATTAATTGAACTAATATTATCGATGTAAATTTTAGTGTTGTTAAAGTTTAAGTTAAAGTCTTGGAGAGTGTGCTTCATCCAAAGAAGCTGAGCTACACACTCACCCATCGTGACATATTCGACTTCGGTGGTAGATAATGAAGGTTGGTCTCATTGATCCGTGAGGGGAAACTTAGCTTTCCACTTCACCTCGGTCATTTGTTCATGGCGATCCCATCGATGTCCCCGGATTAAAAAAATTTAATCCTAGAAAAAAGGGATTGCCCAAACAACCAAGTCATCGTCGTGCTATTCGTTTAGAGAGGTCTCTTGAACAAACTTGTTGTTCAAGCGACCAACGTCTATTCTACGAGTAGCCACGGAATAGACGATATTCGGATCATTGTCTTTCGTGTTTATGTTCGGGATCCAAGTATTATTTAGCCACATACATAAAGTAAGCATCCACATAAAACATGCTTATAATTGAAAAGCAATTATAAACATAATACAAAGGAAGACTAATCAAAATAAACAAGATTATACCTCTTGTTATACCTCTTGATCTTCTATTGTATGTCCTTCTTCCTTTTGGACATCGTGTGGGCGATGAACTTCCAAAAGTCGAAGCCTCCTAGATCACCAATCTTCCTTTCCTTGTTCACTCCGAACAAAGGAAGATCATCAAACAAAACTCTTCTTCCTATCTAGAACCGGCCACCAAGTCAATAAACTTGATGTTGCCACCGGCCAAGGAAGAGAACATGGAGTATAGGACTCGGCCAAAGGCGAAAACATGAGAGCATGGGCGCCGGCCAACACTTGGAGAAGAGAAAGGAAAGCAATCCTTCTCCTTGTTTCCGCCCAAACCCTAAACTAAGCTCTCCTAATTTCCGGCCAAGGATGGAGGGAAGAAGAATAGGTTGAGCTCCGGCCAAGGTAGAGGGAAGAAGAAGAGGGGCCGGCCAACCTTAGGAAGAAGAAGAAGAATCCCTCCACTTGTTGCCGCCCACCACAACCCCAAAAAACCCTAACCCTAGCCGCCCACTCCCAATCCTATCCCAACTAGGATTGTTGCCGCCCAAGGGAAGCAAACCCTAACCTCATCCATCATCATGTCACCCACCCCAATCACCTCCTTTTATAGAGTTAGGGATAAGCCATGATTTAATCTCCTCCATTGGTTATAGGGATTTAATCTCAATCGTCGGATCTAGAGATTTAATCTCAACCATCAGATCTAGAGATTTAATCTCTACCGTTGTATCTAGAGTTTTGTTTTCATCCATTGGATCTAAGCTTCTTGAGGTGTTAATAGGCTACAATAGAGACCATGAGGATGAGTTGGATCTTGGCCACCCATGGATCAAGCCCACATAAAGTTCGATCCATTAATGATTATCCATTCCACTAGAGGATTATCATTGATCTACCTCACCAACCTCAATAAGTTAATATGGGCTCCATATATTATTTGTACATTTTTATCCCCGTATTTAAGATCTCGAATGTCCGTCGATTAATTAATTTACTGACCATTAATTAATCAATATCTAACTCCATGAGTAGTACCACTCAACCTTATCATCATGCCGGACCAAGTCCACCTGCAGGGTTTACATGATGAACCTTATGAGCTCATCAAGGGGACATCATCATCCTAATATATAGGACACGGTTTCCTCCTATAATCAACGGCACACCATATAAATAATATCATTTCCCAACTTACCGAGCCTATCGATTTAATTTATAAATCTCTCCCATTGGTAAATCAAAGAAATGAATACTAAGTATATGTGCCCATTATTATATCGTGATTAAGAGCATGTAAAATATAATATCTGAGGTCTAATTCGATTATGTAGTAAGCAATAAATCGAATTACTTCTAAGTCGGTCCTGCTCAATACACACAAAGTGTACTAGTGTGATTCTATGGTCAAGACAAACCAATACATGGGTTGGCAAGGAAAGTCCAAGCATGGGTCTTGGCAAAGGAAAGTCCAAGCATGGGTCTTGGCAAGGAAAGTCCAACATGGGTTGGCAAGGGAATGTCCAAGCTTGAGTCTTGGCAATTGATAAGTCCAAGGAGAATGTTGGCGGCATAAAGTTAAAGGGTGAAGTCTTGGTGGCATAAGTCCAATGGTTGGTAGCGTAAAGTCCAAGCGGAGTCTTGGCAGTGTAAGCCCAATGTGCCTTGGTAGTGTAGACCATATTAGCATGACAATAGCTGATGGAAGCACCTAAAGGCTAGCATATGGATGAACAATTCATGGATGACTTGGAGGGATCTGATAGGCGTGAGGCTGATGGAGGTGGCTAGAAGGTTTAGGTCTAGCCTAAGGGTGGTCTAGCAAGTATGAGGACACCATACTTGAGGTTAAAACCTCATGGATGAGGTTATCAGTTGACTGATATTATGGTCAATCTATTGGTGTGAGTCAATGGACACGATCGGGATCGATTCGGCAATCACGAGATCACGTCGAGAATTTAGGCACAGAAGGTTCCCGAGTTGACTGTTAGGGTTTGTCAATCGAGTGAAGGCTCGATCAGTCAACTGATGGGCATGATCAGTCAACTGATTGTCTATCTGTTGGACTTATCCGACGTGGTTCATACCGTTGTGAGACAACGACTACATGGGCAATCGACTGATGGTCCTGATCAATCGACTGCTAGGCGAAATCCAGCCCAAGGAGAAGCTTTAAAGGGAGCTCGTGGAGGAGGTTTTTGCCAATGGTTCTTTGAGGAGTTTTGGGGCGAATTGCTGGTGTAAATTCGGGGTCTCCAAGTGCAACTCAAGCAACCAAACAAGCAAGCTTCCAAAAGATCAATTGTAAAGTTTTCTTTGCATTCTTTTGTTATATTTCATTGTAATAGCTTGTATTCATTTCTTATTATTGTAAGAACTGTTGTAAGAGGTTTCCTCCACCTCCGGATTGTTCCGAGAAGGAGAGTTTATTACTTAGTGGTGTTTGACATCGCTAGGGCTCTTACGATCCCAACCTGTGGAGTAGGAACCATACGGTTCTAAACCACGTTATATTCTTGCATATTGTGATTGTGTATTTGTATTGTATTTTCCATATTCTACTACGTACTAACAATCATAGGCAAGCACAATCGAATTCGATCAAGCAATAATGAACGATGCTATTCATCCCGCCTCTAGTAGGCGCACAAGTCCTAACAGTTTTTAATGGGAGAAAAATGAGAATTTCCTTCATTTAGTGATAAGGGTTGTATCACTAAGGAGAATATAGGCATTTAGGATAATCTTGGACCAAGGGAGAGAATGAAGGATCTCATTGGAGATGAGAAATTGAAAACCTTGGTATGCCTTTTGATGTATGCCAAAGCGGAAGAAATGAGGGTTTAAGTTAGGTAAACTTTCATTATGCTTTGGCATAAGAAGAGTCAAGTTGGGATTATGAGATAGTCTAACTTAAAGGTGTTGTCAAACATCAAAAAGGGAAAGATTGTTGGTGCAATCGACCCAGTTCATGACTGACCAGACTCGAGTGGGACTTGAGTAGTGTTTTGATGTTTGACAATGGGTTTGAGAATGAGATTGTTAATGTGTTTATCAATATGGTTTGACCAACTATTGCCCATATGACTAGTGGATGATTGGGATATCCAAGGTTATATGGGGGAAATTATTATGAGTCGATTGTTGGAGCAATCGACCTTAGGTCAAGGTTGACCTGACTCAGGTAGAAGTCCAAGTTTGAAGACTTAGCAAGGAAAGTCTAAGTATGGATACTTGGCAATGGGGAAGTCCAAGATTGGAGTCTTGGAAAGGAAAAGATCTAAGAATGGATTCTTGGCAATGGAGAAGTCCAAGTATGGATACTTGGTAAGGAAAAGTCCAAGGGTGTAGTCTTGGTCATGTAAGTCCAAGGGTGTAATCTTAGTGGCAAAAGTCAAAATATGGATATTTGACAAAGGGAATGTCCAAATTTGGAGACTTGGCAAAGTAGACCCGTTAGCGGAAAGCTAGGGCAAGGGTGAGGAGTCGTGGACTCGAACCAAGGGCTTGAGGCTGATGGAAGTGGATTGAAGGCTTCGGTCTACGCTAAGAGTACTCAATAGCATGACATAGACGATGGAAGAACTTAAAGGCTAGCATGAAGGGTGAATGAGTTGTGGAGGACTCGGATAGACGCTGAGGGCGTGAGTCAGATGGAAGTGACTAGAAGGCTTATGTCTAGGCCATGGGTGAGTGTCAAGTATGCATATTTGGGTTAAACCTTAGTTTTGAGGTGTACCAGTCGACTGATGGCTTTGGCCAGTCGACTCGTCAAGTGTTCAACACTCAGAGGCTTAGTTGACTTAGAGCAGTCAACTGGGATTATAACCCAGTTGACTGCAGCTCGACTGCTGCTATGGCTCTGGCAGTCGATTGGTGGATTATACCAGTCGATGGCCACTGGCAGTCAATGGTCATGGATGGGCAGTTGGCTGACATTAGAGGACACGAGTACAGAAGGTCTCATAGTTGATTGAAGGCTTGGTAGTCGACTGATCGTAATAGCAGTTGACTGCTAGGGTATTCATTGGGCTAAAGCCTAAGTGGATTAATCTGTTGTGAGATAATGAATAAGAGGGCAGTCGACTGGGGCCTTTTGGCAGTCGATTGCCATGTAGAAAGTCAACTCGAGCAGAGTTATAAAAGGACCTCGACGGGAAGATTGGAACAACGATTTTTTGGGAGATTTTGAAGGGAAAGTGATGTTGCATTCTAGACATTCAAGAATCATCCAAAGCAACGAAACAAATCAAGTAAGTTCTCTTCATTTGTAAAGTGCTCTTGTATTTGCATTTGTTTCTTTACATTGTATTTGCTTGTATTGTTGTAAACTCTTATACGAGGTTTCTTCACCTCTAGCGTGTTGCCGAGAAGGAGAGATTTTAGTGAGAATAGATCACTAAGCACCGCCATAGAATAGAAATTGTAGGTTCCAAACCACGTAAATATCCTTGTCTTGTGCTTGTGTGTGTGTTTGTCTTGTGTTTGTGTATTCCACTGTGCACACTAACATTATTGTAGACAATAAACAATGCATCAATCGAAGACATTAAAATCGCTATTCACCCCCTCTAACGCATCCAACGGTCTCCAACAAGAAACCCCTATAAAGAACTCCTTAAGTGGACCAATGACAATATATCAGCAATGCAATTCCACATGTCCATATTCACTCAACATATTCATCACTTATTAGAAGTCTGCAACACCTAGACTCGCAATGTTGCAAGCCTTCATCGAGAATTATCTAAGATGTAGTAATCAGAAGCAGAACACTGGATAACTTGAGAAACCCAATTTTGACCAAATGGCCTCCAAACATGAAATATATTTTCAATGAGGATTTGAAGGGGCTTTTCAACAAGTTACCGATCAAGGACTACTCCTTCCCATCCAGTCCACTGAATCCCTAGACATAGAAGCTGTTGAGAGTATTAGGAATACAATCAAAGTCCCACATTGATAAGACATGGAAAAAATCATGTGCTTATAAGATGAAAAAGATATCTCCATTAGTATGAGGCCTTTTGGATAAATCCCAAAAATAAAACCATGAGAGCTTAGGCTCAAAGTGGATAATATCATGTCATTATGGAGATATATGAATCTTATAGGCACTAATAATTGCTATCAGAGCTATGACATATTTCAAGTCATGTACCTCGAACAAAGGAAGTGGGGCTCCCATGCCTGGATCAAGAGAACTAGACATTAGGTAGGAAGTTCAGTTGAGTCAGGACCGGATAACTGGCAAGAAGTCTAGTTTGGTTAGGAGGATCAAAAAATTGGTAGGAAGTCTAGTTGAGTCAGGAGGACTAGACAGTTGGCAGGAAGTCCTAGTGGATTGAGGATCAGACATCAAGCAGAGGAAGTCCTTCGAGGACGGATAGACTTGAGGGGGGCCCAATGTGGTCCTTCATTTGAGAGGGGGGGGTTGTTGAGGGTATTTGGAATATAATCAAAATCACACATTGGTAAGACATGAAAAAGATCATGTGCTTATAAAATGAAAAAGATATCTCCATTGGTATGAGACCTTTGGATAAAACTCAAAAATGAAACTATAAGGGCTTAGGCCCAAAGTGGACAATATCATGTCATTGTGAAGATATATGAATCTTGTAGACAATAATAGAAGCAACTTTTAATATATTTCCTCCAGAGGCCTTTGACACTGATTCTTATACTGATTCATCTCCATGAACACCTATAATTACTGTAAGAAACTGTATGGTGAATCATTTTGAATATATTACTCTATTTCCTATAATATCCATTCTTTGTCTTTTATTTGCACATATATTATTTTTCTCTAACATGTGCCACCAAATGTCATATAAATAATTCCTAAAATATATCAATTCCACCTTTACAATTATTAATGTTGTCCACATCATCATATTGTATACACAACAAATATCCTTCATAATAACACATGTATACCAAATCCTCCTGTAACAAGAAGTGGACCCCTTTATAACCACCCTCAACTCTACAATACAAACTATTCTGATTCCTTGACCCTACCCTCATTCTCTAAAAAATATGAGGTGGGAAAAATAGTTATTTCCCTCCCATACTTTTATCTCTTCATCCCTATATATATAGAAACTATTACCATTCCCTCTCCCTACTAAACTTTCTCCTCCTCTGCATTATACCTTCTAAGAACACTCCCATCCAAAGAAAAAACCACCATATTCCTTCCAATAACCCCCATCCCTGGTTTGAATCGACACGCTCCAAGATGATAGGTGAACATTGTCGTTCCCTATCATACCGACTTCAAATTGCTTCTGAATTCTATCTACTTCCTTCCACATCTATTGAGTGCCCACATCTACCTCCTAGTCACACCAAGGTCTTTTTCTTTGAACAATTAGAAGTTGGACTCCACTTTTCCATTCATCCTTTTCTTTTAGAGATATCAGAATACTTCTCTATACCCCTCAACCAATTAAGCCCCAATTCTTTTCGCTTTATCTTAGGCTTTTATATTGTCCTATCTTACTTAACAATCACTCCCTCAGCCTTCTTATTTCACTGTTTTTCTAATTAAAATCATCATAATCAAGCATCTTTTACTTCCAAGCTCGCTTCTGACTATAAATTTCTAACTGGCACTTCCTCTTCACACAAAGGATGGAAAGAACATTACTTGTTCATACATCCTCCCTCCTCATCAACCTTTCCTTTTACTTGGCTTCATACACTTCTTCCTCACCCCTCTTTAGGCCATTATCAAAATAACAATGAATATTAGATGATCACTTTACTATTGTTAGAAAAATAATTTGATCTAAGCAAATTACTCACCAGATCAACCCTCTCCCTGATTGGAATAAACTTCCACCCCTCAACCTCCATTGATACCTTAGGCACTTTTTCTTATGAATGTATTTTTGTGAATTTATACAACTTTCACACTTTTTTTACAAAGTCCCTGTTATTACAAGCTTCCACCAAAATCCGCGCACCCCCAAGCATTAACTCCATTCACCCCATCCCCACAACTTAGAATCCTCCTCCAAGCTTTTGTCAAAAAAAAATAAATAATAAAACTCTACTTTATCCCCCCCCCCCCCCCGGCATTTACATCCTCAAATATTCCCACCTCACTTGAGACACAAACCCGAGGCAGGCCTATTACGTAGGCCCTCCTTTCTTTATCCTCAACAGAAGAACTATCGAGTCCCCATCTTTATAACATTAATCAGGTTAGTAAAACATATCCTTTATTATTTCCAATTAGTGTTTATTTTCAACTTTTCAGGGTTTCACAAGCATGACACAATTGAACACTCAATGGGCCCAGCATATTATTGCTTTAAAAAATGAAGTACAAAAATGTTATGCCTGAGAAATATCCTTACAATATTCGTGCAACAACTTGAAAGAGAACTCTAGGCTTCCTACATAACGGCACAAGCTGACCGAACAGAATTATCTATCCTCATATTTCAAACAACATACTTATAAAACATTCTTGACACTTTACAAGCTCAACGATCATCAAAAGAAACAACCAATACAAGATAGGAAGAAGCTTTTTGGTCTTCTACTAAGATTAACGACATGTTTCTTGATTGAGGGTTTGTATTTTTCAATGGGGCTTTCACGATTGTGTAAATCAATTTCAAGCAGCAGGCTATCCTCCTCCCCGCCAATCTACTTCCTTCTTGGATATTGGAAAGACCATCGATCGAACTCCTCTTGATTTGTTATCTTTTCCATTTAAATCAGAAACTGAAAAAAAATGTAAATCTTGTATTCATTTGCACGATACATTCTTTCTCCTTTAAAGCATTTATCAATACATTCTCAATTAAATTCTTTTTGAAACACCACCTAATTTCTACAAAATTAACCACTAAAATAGGGGTGTTGATTGTTTTCCAAGGTCGAGCCAACAATCTCCCTTGTGCATCCTTCAAATAATAAGCTCCTATCCCTATATGACTTTCCACCTGAAAAGGACCCTCCCACTTAGGTCCCAACTTACCTTTAGAACCTTTTGGTAATACCTTCCGCAACACTAAATCACCTAATTGAAAAGAATGTGACACAACTCTTTTATTATAAGCTCACACCACTTGTGATCTATAATTCTCAACATGATAAAAAGCTTGACCCATTCTTTCCTCAATCGAATCTAACTCCATATGTCGAGGCAGCTCATAGCTACATGGAGTATAAGCTATCACCCGAGCAGATTTCACTCCAATCTCTACAGGTAACACTTCTTCTGTACCATGTACCATAATTAAAGGGGTTTCCCTTGTGGCTCACCTAGGAGTAGTGCGAAAAGACACAACACTTTAGCCAGATCTTCTAGCCAACTACCCTCGACATACTCCAATTTAGTCTTCAACCTGTGTACCAGCTCTCTATTAGTAACTTCAGTCTGTCCATTACTCTGAGGATATGCTACCGACATGAATACTTGCTCAATCTTAAAATCTTGACACCATTACTGATACTAATCATCTAGGTATACCAAAATGACATACTATATTCTTCCATAAAAATTTTAATACTATTTATTTTGTAATATGAGCTAAAGGTTCTCCTCTACCCACATAGAAAAATAATCAATGGCTACCAACAAAAACTTTTGCTGGGTTGTCTCGACTGGAAATGACCCTACTATATTCATACCCCATTGATCAAAAGGACAAGATGATATAACTTACTTCATATATTCAACCTGCTGATGATGCCATTTATGATGTTTCTGACAACTTTCACACTGTTGCACTAATTGAATAGCATCCTTCATCACTGTAGGCCAAAAATATCCAGGTAACAAAACTTTTTGAGCAAGTGATCTACTTCCTATATGACTCCAACAAGCTTTCTCCTGTATTTCTCTTAGTATATAATCTACCTCCATCCTTCCCAAACATCGTAATAAATGCCAAACACTAGTTCTTTTATACAAAACCCCCTTTAACACACAAAAATGAGTAACTTGTTGTTTGAGTTGTCGAGCACACATTGGATTCCCGAGCACTTTATTTTCATAAAAAAAATAATAACAATTCTTTTCTCCAAGCATCCTCTATTAAACCCTTTGATACCTCAGCCTAAGGAAACAACTCCACCTGCACAATAATCTCCCGAGCACTCTAATTACCTAAGAAGCTTGTCAATTTAGAAAGCTCATCCACCCGCTGATTTTCCACTCGGGTAACCTTTTTTTATCAATACTTTCATAAAATGTTCTTTTGCTTTTTCCACCAATTCATAATAATTATGACATTTATCGTCCCTAACTTTAAACCCTCCACTTGTTTGCTGCACCACCAATTGAGAATCCATATGGACTATTACTCATTCTGCCATCATATTCTTAGCAGCTTGAAGGACTGTAAGTAAAGCTTCATACTCAGCTTCATTATTAGAAGCTTGAAAATGTAGTCGGACTGCCAACTTAACCTCCACCCCTAGCGGTGAAATTAAAATTATCCCCACTCCACAACCTTCTTTCTTAGAGAACCCATCTGCATATACAACCCACAAATCATGATCCTCTCTATGTACAGTTTCAACCAAAAAATCAGCTAAATCATGTGCCTTAATAGAAAGACGAGGTTGATATATAATGTCGTACTCACTGAGCTCAGTAGCCCATTTAATAAGCTTTCTAGTAGCCTATGGATGAGTAAGTATGCGACCTAAGGGAGTATTAGTGAGTACTACCAATGGATGTGATAAAAAGTAAGGACATAATCTCCAAGCAATTAAAAATAAACTCCAAGTTAATTTCTCCAAATTAGTATAACAAATTTCTGGCCCTTTTAATAAATAACTAATGTAATATATCAGATTTTGTTTATCTTCTTGTCGTATCAATACTGATCTTATAGTAACCTTTAAAAGAGCCAAATACACCCATAATACTTCTCTAGCTGGGGCTTAGCTAAAAAAGGTGGTTTAGACAAATATTCTTTTAATGATTGAAAAACCTTATCACAATGCTCATCTCACTGAAAATGAGTGGTTCTTTTCGATATCTTAAAAAAGGGAAGACTCCTATTTGTCGACCGAGAAATAAAACGAGAAAGAGCACTAATTCTTCCCAACAACCTCTATACTTCCCTCACATTCTTTGGAGGTTGCATTTGTTGAATGACATTAATCTTCCAAGGATTAGCCTTTATACCCTGTTCAATCACTACATACCCAAGAAAACGCCCCTAAGTGATCCCAAACACACAGTTTTCCAGGTTATGTTTCATCCAAAATCTCTGTAGAGTACCAAAAGTTTCTTCTAAATCAGATATTAACTGCTCAACTTGTAAAGTCTTAACAAGGATGTCATCTACATATACCTCAACATTGTTGGAGATCTTTTGGATGGCTAGAGGGGGGGGGGGGGGTTAATAATCTCTCTTTCGATTTCTACACAAAGTATTAGAGGAAGCAAAACAAATCGAAAGCTATAATGGAAATAACAATAATAACAATGCTAACTCAAAGATGTAATGTGGTTCGAAGATGAAGCTCCTACTCTATGGCAATCCTTAATGTGGATCACTCCTTTCAAGCCTTCACTAAAATCTCTCATTTTGATGAGCACACCAAGGTGGAGAAGCATTCTTTACAAGGTAGTCTCTTCTTCTTACAAGGTAGTCTCAACTACTAATGTGTAGTTGAGACTGCTAAATTGAATGGAATAAAATAAACTCTCTGTCGGGTGTTCCGATCTTGTGTATAACGGGTAATATTGATGTGTGACTGGGAATTAAGTATATGCATACTGGGTTAGGTCTTTTCACATCCGATAACACCTTGACATTGTTGCCAATTAACAAAATGTCATCTACGTATAGTATAAGAAATACCACTACGTTTCCGTCACATCTCTTGTATACACAAGACTCCTCTGGACTTTAAATAAATCCATAAGACTGGATTACCTCATCAAAACGGATGTTCCAAGACCTCGAAGCTTGCTTTAATCCATAAATGGACCGATTAAGCTTACATACAAGATGCTCTTTGCCCTTCGCAATGAATCCCTATGGTTGCTTCATATAGATGTTTTCCTCAAGACTTCCATTAAGGAAAGCTGTCTTGACATCCATCTGCCATACCTCATAATCCATATGAGCAGCAATACATAAGAGAATTCAGATAAACTTAAGCATGGCTACCAACGAAAAAGTCTCCTCATAATCGATATCCTCTTTCTAAGTATACCCTTTCGCAACAAGCCTTGCTTTGAAGGTCTCAACCTTCCCGTCTATTCCTCTATTTCTTTTGTAGATCCACTTGTATCCAATAGTTTTTACACCATCCGGTGGTTCTACTAGCTCCCAGACCTGATTTGAATCCATAGATTCAATCTCAGCATTCATTGCACTTTGCCAAGATACTGCATCTTTATCTTGGATTGCTTCGTCATATGTCCAGGGATCATGTTCATGTACGCCAGGGACCAAATCAAAAGATTCTCCAAAGAACATGAATCTATCAGGTTGTCTCACAACCCTCCCACTACGATGAGGTATCACCTGTGTATCCTCTGTGACATGCGGTGCAGTGACTTGTGGTATATCCTATTGTATCGGTGGTACTGAAGAAGTGACTTCCCCTTTTAATTCCTTCAGAACAATCTTACTCATAGGCTTGTGGTTTATTACATAGTCTTCTTCTAGAAATCTGACGTTCGTGCTAATGATCACCCTCTGATCTCTAGGACTATAGAACCAACCACCTTTCGTTCCGCTAGGATAGCCAACGAACATGTGCACTTCTGTACGAGGTTCTAACTTACCAGCATCTGCCTTCATCACATGTGCTGGACTCCCCAAATCCGAATATGTCTTAGACTAGGTTTTCGCCCAGTCCACAATTCTGTGGGAGTAGAAGGCAATGATTTAGATGGTACCAAATTTAGAATATACACTGCCATATCTAGAGCATATCCCCAGAATGAATCTGGCAATTCAGAATAACTCATCATCGATCTAACCATCTCCATAAGAGTCCTATTCCTTTGCTCTTCTACACCATTCTGCTGGGGTGTGCCAGGTGGAGACAATTGGGATTGAATCTCAGCCTCTGATAAGTAATTCCTAAACTCTCCCAAAAGGTATTCACCACCACGATCAGATTGCAGTGTCTTGATGCTTTTACCTTGACGTTTCTCCACATCAACCTTGAATTCTTTGAACTTGTCAAAGCATTCAGACTTGCGGCACATCAAGTAAATGTATCCATATCTCAAATAATCATCTATAAAAGAGTCGAAATACTCAAAACCACCTCTAGCCTGGATAGACATAGGACCACACAAATCAGAGTGAACCAATTCTAACACATCTTTGGCTCTATACCCCTTGGCCTTAAAAGGCCTCTTGGTCATTTTACCCTCCAAGCAAGATTCACAGGTTGGGAAATCTTCCACCACTAATGAACCCAAAGGTCCATCATCTATCAATCTTTAAATTCTTCTTAGGTTGATATGACCAAGACTAAGATGCCAAAGATATATTTGGTTCATCTTTGAATGTTCTTTTCTCTTATTGGAATTAGAAGATGAGTTATCAACTTTTATTTGCATCGTGGGAGCTATTGGTTCTAGTGTATATAAATTTCCTATCAATGCACCCGAACAGATAATCTCCCTATTCCTTTTTATAACAACTCTGTCATTAAAAGAAATAGAATATCCATCCATAAACAATTTAGAAACCGAAATTAAATTCTTTCTAAATAAAGGTACATAAAGGCAATTCTTAAGAACCAAAATTTTATTTTTTTCTCAAAAGATAAATAAACGTCTCCCACTACAACAGCCGCCACCTTCGTTGCATCGCCCAAGTATATGATAATCTCCCCCTCAGCCAGTCGTCTGGTTTCCTGGAACCCCTGTAAAGTATTGCAGATATGATCAGTGGCTCCTATATCTACACACCAGGTGTTGGTAGATAACACTACTAAACATGTTTCAATGACCAGACCAAAGGATATACCTTTGTTCTGCTTTCGATTGGGACAATCCTTCTTCCAATGTCCATCCTGCTTGTAAGTGAAGCACTTTCCTTTCGGCTTCTTCACTCCTCCATGAGATCCTCCACCACCTTTTTTCTACCTTGTTTCTTCTTCTTCTTGCCTTTCAGCTTAGAAGTAGAAAACTTCTGAGCAACCATGGCCAGAGCCTGAGCAAGCCCTTCTGCTGCCTGGAGTTCTGTCAGAAGCTCCTAGGTAGAGACTAGAGAATGATATCGACTTGGGTTTCCCCATCGATCTCAGCTCCAAAGACTTCCATCTCATTCTCAGGCTTAAGAGGACACTCTTCGAAGAGTGCATACTTGTACTCCTCAGCAATTAAGACAATATCTAGATTCTTTTCCAATCAACATTATTTGGGTACAGTAAGTTTATTTTCCTTTAGTATCATAGCGAGTGAACTGAAAGTCATTTTTGAAAAACCTAAGAATCACATAGATCATTACTTTAGATTTCAAAAAATTATTGATTCCTCAAACAATAAAATTTTAAAATCATATCTGAATTCTACATTTGTAAGAGGAGGTTTTACCCATTAATTTTACTATCTTGTTAACCTAACTTTTTGACAAGTAAAATTAATAGTTGGTTCCTCTTTGGCCCTACAAATAAAAGCAGTGACTCCGATGGGGAGGATACTTATATTTGTATCTAAGTGTTCACCATTACTCGGTACCAAGGTAATTATCTCGGGTTATGTGCCTTCCGATGGGGAAGTACACACGCTCCTTAATAATTTTTTATAACCATATTCGACCTTGTGATCCGCAAACAAACTCATCCGATGGGGAGGAATGCACTCAGAGTCGACGTGCAAGTTTGTTTGCATCATATGTCAAATCATAATGGAGGCCGTGGGAATTTATAAAAATATACCTCTCCCACTTAGTAATTTAAAATTGAGGAATTTTCTAGCCTATGACATTCATATCAAACAATAAGAAATAAATATTTTCCAACTATTATGGCTTTTGTCTTCAATATGTCTCCCGTCGTATCGCCATCTCATCCGCTCCTCCCTATGCCATGTACCAGCCATCCGGAGATCCGAGCCGAGACTAAAAACTATTTTAATTTACATCCATCGATCCTATACTCCATGAGGGAGTGTACATGAAATCTAGATCAAAAGTAAACTAAAATAAAAAGAGTGGCTAAACAATGTCGTATCTAATTACAAAAATTAAATACAAGCCTCGTCAACCCCGAGGATTCAACAAAATATACAATTACACACATACAATCACATACACACATATGGCCATAATAGTTGGATCCAATGCTTGCAACCAAAAAGTTAACCTACGCATATCCTACTATTATCCGGTATATATAATATATGAAAAGCGCATAAAAGTAACCGAATCCTAAACACACAAAACTGGAAACCATGGCTCTGATACCACTTGAAGGTAGGAAACTTCACTTCCCACTTCAACTCGATCGCTTGTTCATGGTGATCCCATCGACGTCCCCAGATTAAAAAAAAATTAATCCTAGACAAAAGGGATCACCCAAGCAACTGTTTCATCATCGTGCTATTCGATTAGAGTGGTCACTTGAACAAACTTGTTGTTCAAGCCACCAACCTCTATTCTACGAATAGTCGCAGAATAGACGATGTACGGATCGCCGACTTTTGTGTTTATATTCGGGGTCCAAGTATATTTAACCATAAAAAAAGAATACAACATGCATATATAACTGAAAAACAATTATAGCCATGTTACAAAAGAAAATAGACAATCGATATACCTCTCGATCTTCTATTGTATGTCCTTCCTCCTTTTGGACGTCGTGTGGGCGACGATCTTCGAAAAGTCGAAGCTCCTTGATCACCAAACTTCCTTCCTTGCTCGCTCCGAACAAGAGGAAGTATAGAAACAAAACCCTTCTCCTTCCTTTAGCCAACCAACAAGCACCAACCTAGTGTTAGGTGGATGCTTCGGAGGCTCATTGGCTCCCATGTCCCCGGATTAAAATTTTCACTAATGAAAGAATTAATCCAGATGGGATGAGCTTCCTTAGCACAACCTATTTGTCGTCGTGCTAACAACTTGAGTGGTCGCTTGAACAAACTAGTTGTTCAAGCAACACAACTCTTCTAGTTGGTTAGCCGCGGAAGAGACGACGGATGGATCGCCGGTTTTTGTGTTTGTCTTTGGGGTCCATGATTATACAATATATATTCATACACACACATGCATAATCAAAACAAATAAGAACATGCTCAGATCTGTACATAAAGTTAAAATAACTTTATACCTCACGATCTTCTACCGTATGTCCTATCCTTCTCGTGGACGACGTGTGGACGAAGATCCTCCACGAGTAGAAGCCTTCTAGATCGCTTTCTTCTCTACCTTGTCCGCTGCGAACAAAGAGAAGAACTAGCAAATACCTTTCCTATCTAGAACCGGCCACCAAATTAGGGAATTTGGTGCAACCGCCGGCCAAGGAGCAATGGATGATGCGCCGGCCAACTTCTCCAAGAAGAGTTGCCGTCGGCCACTTTTGGAGAATAGGGAGGAGGAAGAGAACCAGCCACCAATGGGAGGAGAACCGCCGGCCAAGGAAGAAGAGAAAAGCCTTAAGGTTGGGCGCCGACCAAGTATTGATGGTGCAAGTTGGGCGCTGGCAACAACTTTGGATGAAGATGGTTGCCGCCCACCTAGCTAAACCCTAAACCGCCCCACCTCTCCAAGAGCCAACCCTAATTCTTTCAATCCCATCTTGCCGCCCAACCTAAGCCTCTATTTATATAATTAGGCTTAAGCCTCCTTTAATCTCCACCGTCGGATCTAGGGGTTTAATCTCCACCGTCGGATCTAGGGTTTTATCCCAACCGTCGGATCTAGGGTTTAATCCCAACCATCGGATCTAGGATTTCATCCCAACCGTCGGATCTAAGGTTTCATCCCAACCGTCGGATCTAGGGTTTTATCCCAATCGTCGGATCTAAGGATCTAATCCCAACCGTCGACTCTAGGATTTCATCCTAACCATCGGATCTAGGGATTTAATCCCAACCGTTGGTTCTAGGGTTTCATCCAACCATCGGATCTAGGGATTTAATCCCAACCGTTGGTTCTAGGTTTTGTTTTACATTCTTGGATCTAGACTTCATAAGGATTATATTAGGCTACGATAGGGACCATAAGGAGGAGTTGGGTCTTGGCCACCCGATGGATCGGAACCACACAAACTTGATCCATCAATGATGTTCCATTCCACTAGAGGATCATCATTGAACTACCTCACCAACCCCCATAAATCAATATGGGCTCCATATATTATTTGTACATTAATCTCCCCGTGTTTAAGATATCGAATGTCCGTCAATTAATTGATTTACTGACCATCAATTAATTAACATCTAATTCCTCGAGTAGTACCACTCAACCTTATCATCATGTTGACTAAGTCAACCAGCTGGGTTTACATGATGAACCTTATGAGCTCCTCAAGGGGACATCATCAACCTAATATATAGGACACAGTTTCCTCCTATAATCAACGACACACCATGTAAATAATATTATTTCCCAACTTACCGGGCATATTGATTTAATCCATCTAAATCTCACCCACTGGTAAATCAAAGAAATAAATACTAAGTACATGTGCCCGTTATTATATCGGGATTAAGAGCATGTACAACATAATATCCGAGGTCCGATTCATTATAGTCAGTACTAAATTGAATCACCTCTATGTCGGTCCTACTCAATACACCTAAGTGTACTAGTGTAACTCTATGTTCAAGATAAAACAATACCAAGCTACACTACAACCATGCCAATGGTTTGTCCAAAACCATCTTGGTTGTGAGCCTTTACTTATATTTTACAAGGTACTGATAACATGATCTTCTGTGCCACACCAAGCACCATGTTATCTACAATGTAAAATATTAGACAATATTCACACATATATAATGAATATATAAAATGCAAACAATGATCATGTGATTCTTATTTCAAAATAAAATGTTCATACAAAAAGAGCTAGGCTTTCAGTATACATTCCAACAATCTCCCACTTATACTAAAAGACTATGCTGTCATCTCTGCCATACATCTGATCCCCATGTCCTCCACATGCCTATCAAACGCTTTCGCTGGAAGGGCCTTAGTGAATGGATCCGCCAGGTTATCCTCTGATGCAATCTTGGCGACAGCAACTTCTCCTCGCTTTACGATCTCTCGTATGAGGTGGTACTTGCGCTCTATGTGTTTACTCGCCTTATGGGCTCGTGGTTCCTTCGAGTTTGCAACTGCACCACTGTTATCACAATAAATTGTGATAGTTCTGGGCAAACCAGGAATCACATCCAAGTCCATCAAGAAGTTCCTGAGCCATACAGCTTCCTTGGCTGCCTCAGAGGCTGCCACATACTCAGCTTCCATGGTAGAGTCCGCCACGCATTTCTGCTTGACACTCCTCCATGCTATGGCTCCACCTCCAAAAGTAAACACAAACCCCGAGGTAGACTTACTCTTGTCCCTATCTGATTGGAAATCAACTGTGTAACCCAGGGGACTAATTGATCCGCTTCTGAAACCAAAGATATAATCCCTAGTCCTTCTCGGGTACTTCAATATATGCTTTACGCGGTCAATGTCCTGTCAGATTACTCGATATGCGCTAACCATGCCCGCGTGAAGCGGATATCCGATCTAAATACATAGCATAGCATACATAAGGCTTCCTACTGCCGAAGCATAAGGAACCGCCTTCATGTCCTCTATCTCCTTTGATGTTCTGGGACACATCTCTTTAGATAAAGGAACTCCATGTCTAAAAGGTAGAAAACCTTTCTTGGAGTTCTGCATGCTAAAACGAGCAAGGATAGTGTCAATGTATGAAGCTTGAGACAAGCACAACATCCTTTTCTTGCGATCCCTTATACTTTGATCCCAAGGATGTGTCCCACTTCTCCCAAGTCCTTCATATTAAACTGTTTGGACAACCATACCCTTACATCTGATAACACATTGATATTGTTGCCAACTAACAAAATGTCATCTACGTATAGTACAAGAAACACCACTACGTTTCCGTCACATCTCTTGTATACACAAGGCTCATCCGGACTTTGAATAAATCCATATGACTGGATTACCTCATCAAAACGGATGTTCCAAGATCAAGAAGCTTGCTTCAATCCATAAATGGACCGATTAAGCTTACATACAAGATGCTCTTTGCCTTTAGCAATGAATCCCTCTGGTTGGCGCATATAGATGTTCTCCTCAAGACTTCCGTTAAGGAAAGCTGTCTTGACATCCATCTGCCAAATCTCATAATCCATATGAGCAGCTATAGATAAGAGAATCCGGATAGACTTAAGATATTATCGCTAAAAGGTCTCCTCATAATCGATACCCTCTTTCTGAGTATACCCTTTCGCAATAAGCCTAGCTTTGAAGGTCTCAACCTTCCCATCTACTCCTCTCTTTCTCTTGTAGATCCACTTGCATCCAATGGTTTTTACACCATCGGGTGGCTCTACTAGCTCCTGATTAGAATCCATAGATTCTATCTCTCAATTCATCGCTTTTGCCAAGATACGTGATCTCTATCTTGGATTGCCTCATCATATGTCCAGGATCAGTTCATGTTCACTGTGACTAAGTCCAAGACTCTCCAAAAACATGAATCTCTGGTTGTCTAACAACCCTCCCACTACGACGAGGTGCCTCATGTGTATGCTCAGTGACACGCGCAAGGCGTTGACTTGTGGTGTCTCCTCTTGTACCGGTGGTACTGAAGTCGGGACTTCCCCTATCATCTCCTCAAGAACAATCCTACTCGTGGACTTGTGATTCATCACATAGTCTTCCTCTAGAAATCTGGCATTCGTACTCACGATCACCTTCTGATCTCTAGGACTATAGAATAAACCACCCTTCGCTCCTTAGGGTAGCCAACAAACAAGTGCATTCAGACGAGATTCCAACTTACCAAGATCTCCCTTCAAAGACATGTGCCGACTACCCCAAATCCGAATATGTCTTAGACTAGGCTTTCGCCATCCACAACTCAGTGGGAGTAGAGTGCGGCTTAGATGGAACCAAGTTCGTAATGTGTCTTTCGTTTCCAGCAAACCCCGAACGAATCAGTAACTCGTAATAACTCATCATCGATCCGACCATCTCCATAAGAGTCCTATTCCTTCGTCGCTACACACCATTCTCAGGGTGTGCAAAGTGCATAATTGGGATTGAATCACCTCTGATAAGTAACTCCTAAACTCTCCCAAGAGGTACTCGCCACCACGATCAGATCGTAATGTCTTGATACTTTTACCTTGACGGTTCTCCACATCAGCCTTGAATTCTTTGAACTTGTCAAAGCATTCAGACTTGCGGCGCATCAAGTAAATGTATCCATACCTTGAATAATCGTCTATAAATGAGACGAAGTATTCAAAGCCACCTCTTGCCTGGATAGACATAGGACCGCACAAATCAGAATGAACCAATTCTAACACATCTTTGGCTCTATACCCCTTGGCCTTAAAAGGCCTCTTGGTCATTTTACCTTCCAAGCAAGATTCGTAGGTTGGGAGATCCTCCACCACTAATGAACCCAAAGGTCCATCAGCTATCAACCTTTGAATTCTGCTTAGGTTAATATGACCAAGCCTTAGATGCCAAAGATATGTTTGGTTCATTTGCGAAGGTTCTTTTCTCTTATTAGACTTAGAAGATGAGTTATTTGCTTCTATTTGCATCGTGGGAGTTTTTGGTTCAATAGAATATAAATTGCCAACCAATGTACCAGAACAGATAATCTCCCTATTCCTTTTTATAACCACCTTGTCATTAAAAGAAACAGAATATCCATCCAAAAACAATTTAGAAATTGAAATTAAATTCTTTCTAAAAGTAGGTACATAAAGACAATTTCTTAAAACCAAAAATTTATTCCTATCAAAAGATAAATAAACGTCTCCCACTGCAATAGCCACCACCTTTGAAGCATTGCCCATGAAGACGGTAATCTCTCCCTCAGCTAGTCGTCGGGTTTCCTGGAACCCCTACAAAGTATTGCAGACATGATCAGTGGCTCCTGTATCTACACACCAGGCACTGGTAGATAACACCGCTAAACATGTTTCAACAACTAAACAAGAAGATATACCTTTGTTCTTACGGCGAGGACAGTCCGCCTTCCAATGTCCAGTCTGCTTGCAAGTGAAGCACTTGCCTTTTGGCTTCTTCACTCCTGCCTGAGGTCCTATTGCCACCTTCTTCGCTCCACCTTGCTTCTTATTCTTCTTACCTTTCGGTTTAGAGGAAGAAACCTTCTGAGCGACCATGGCTTGAGAACTCGGCAAAAATCCCTCGCGCTAGAGTTACGAAGCTCCGCCAACGAATACAACCTTTTGTTCATGTTGTAGTTGAGGCGGAACTGCTCAAAACTCCTAGGCAAAGACTGGAGAATGATATCGACCTGAGTTTCCCCATCGATCTCAGCTCCTAGGACTTCCATCTCATTAAGAGGAGCCATCATCTTGAGAACATGATCCCTAACGGGTGATCCCTCGATCATGGAGGTCGTCATCAAGTTTCTCATAGCCTCGGTGTTCTCGAGATCGAACATCATGTCATAAGCCGTGGCTATGGCTCGATGTCGATGTTGCAAAGACATTTGACATAGATGCCAAAATGTAACACCGCTACCATCTCATCCGCTTTAACCCATTTCTTATAACGCCCTATCTCCTTTCATGAGTCATCCGAGGGCTTAGGAGGATAGACTCAAGAGTACAAATTTGTACTCTTCCAGCTAAGACAATATCCGTGTTTCTTTTCCAATCAATGTAGTTTGGACCAAGAAGTTTGTTTTCTTTAAAATCACAGCAAGTGGGTTGAAAGCCATTTGAAAATCCTAAAAATCACAATGATCAAAATATTAGATTTCAAATATTATTGATTCTCAAAACAATAAAATCTCAAATCAACCAACACTCAAAACACCGAGAATATCGCATGCCACGATAGTGTGGACGTATACGAATTCTACATTTGTAAGAGGAGGTTTTACCCATTAATTTTATTATCTTGTCAACCTTACTTTTTGACAAATAAAATTAATAGTTGGTTCCTCTTTAGCCCTAGAAATAAAAGCAGTGACTCCGATGGGGAGGATACCTTTATTTGTATCTAAGTGTGCACCATTACACGATACTAAGGGAATTATTTCGGATTATGTGCCTTACCGATGGGAAAGTACACACGCTCCTAAATAATTTCCTATAACCATTATTTGACCTAGTGATCCACAAACAAACCCATCTGATGGGGAGGAAGGCACTCAAAGCCAACGCGCAAGTTTGTTGCATCACACATCAAATTGTAATGGAGGCCGCGGGAATTAATTAAAATATCCCTCTCCCACTTAGTAAATTGCAATCGAGGAATTTTAAACATACACAACATGCATATAAAACAAATAAGCAATAAATATGGAAAAAACAGAATTTTTCCAACTATTATGGCATTGTCCTCCAATATGCATCCCGTCGTGTCGCCACCTCGTCCGCTCCATCTTTTCCCGTGCACAAGTCACCAAAGAGTTCCGAGCCGAGATAAATCATTTTATTTACATCGATCGATCCTATACTCCATGAAGGAGTGTACAAATAATCTAGATCGAAAGTAAACTAAAATGATCGGCTAAACAATGTCGTATTTAATTACAAAAATTAAATACTAATCTAGCCTCGTCAACCCCGAGGATTCAAATAATAAATTTTTACACACATCCATTCACATACACACACATGGCCATAATAGTCGGATCTTATGCCTGTAACCAAAGAGTTAAACTACATATATCCTACTATTATCCGGCACATATAATATATGAAAAATGCATAAAAAATTAACCGAATCCTAAACACACAAAACCGGAAACCGATGGCTCTGATACCAATTGTTAGGTGGATGCTTCGGAGGCTCATTGGCTCCCATGTCCCCGGATTAAAATTTTTACTAATGAAAGAATTAATCCGGATGAGATGAGCTTCCTTAGCACAACCTATTCATCGTCGTGCTAACAACTTGAGTGGTCGCTTGAACAAACTAGTTGTTCAAGCAACACAACTCTTCTAGTTGGTTAGCCGCGGAAGAGACGACGGATGGATCGCCGGTTTTTGTGTTTGTCTTCGGGGTCCATGATTATACAATATATATTCATACACACACATGCATAATCAAAACAAATAAGAACATGCTCAGATCTATACATAAAGTTAAAATAACTTTATACCTCACGATCTTCTACCGTATGTCCTATCCATCTCGTGGACGACGTGTGCACGAAGATCCTCCACGAGTAGAAGCCTTCTAGATCGCTTTCTTCTCTACCTTGTCCGCTGCGAACAAAGAGAAGAACTAGCAAATACCTTTCCTATCTATAACCGGCCACCAAATTAGGGAATTTGGTGCAACCGCCGGCCAAGGAGCAATGGATGATGCGCCGGCCAACTTCTCCAAGAAGAGTTGCCGCCGGCCATTTTGGAGAATAGGGAGGAGGAATAGAACCGGCCACCAATGGGAGGAGAACCGCTGGCCAAGGAAGAAGAGAAAAGCCTTAAGGTTGGGCGCCGGCCAAGTATTGATGGTGCAAGTTGGGCGCCGGCAACAACTTTGGATGAAGATGGTTGCTGCCCACCCTAGCTCCAAACCCTAGCCGCCCACCTCTCCAAGAGCCAAACCCTAATTCTTTCAATCCCATCTTGCCGCCCAACCTAAGCCTCTATTTATATAATTAGGCTTAAGCCTCCTTTAATCTCCACTGTCGGATCTAGGGGTTTAATCTCCACCGTCGGATCTAGGGTTTTATCCCAACCGTCGGATCTAGGGTTTAATCCCAACCATCGGATCTAGGATTTCATCCCAACCGTCGGATCTAAGGTTTCATCCCAACCGTCGGATCTAGGGTTTTATCCCAACCGTCGGATCTAAGGATCTAATCCCAACCGTCGATTCTAGGATTTCATCCTAACCATCGGATCTAGGGATTTAATCCCAACCGTTGGTTCTAGGTTTTGTTTTACATTCTTGGATCTAGACATCATAAGGATTATATTAGGCTACGATAGGGACCATAAGGAGGAGTTGGGTCTTGGCCACCCGATGGATCGGAACCACACAAACTTGATCCATCAATGATGTTCCATTCCACTAGAGGATCATCATTGAACTACCTCACCAACCCCCATAAATCAATATGGGCTCCATATATTATTTGTACATTAATCTCCCCGTGTTTAAGATATCGAATGTCCGTCAATTAATTGATTTACTGACCATCAATTAATTAACATCTAATTCCTCGAGTAGTACCACTCAACCTTATCATCATGTTGACTAAGTCAACCACCGGGTTTACATGATGAACCTTATGAGCTCAAGGGACATCATCAACCTAATATATAGGACACGGTTTCCTCCTATAATCAACGACACACCATGTAAATAATATTATTTCCCAACTTATCTATATTGATTTAATCCATCTAAATCTCACCCACTGGTAAATCAAAGAAATAAATACTAAGTACATGTGCCCGTTATTATATCGGGATTAAGAGCATGTACAACATAATATCCGAGGTCCGATTCAATTATATAGTCAGTACTAAATTGAATCACCTCTATGTCGGTCCTACTCAATACACCTAAGTGTACTAGTGTAACTCTATGTTCAAGATAAAAAAATACCAAGCTACACTACAACCATGCCAATGGTTTGTCCAAAACCATCTTGGTTGTGAGCCTTTACTTATATTTTACAAGGTACTGATAACATGATCTTCTGTGCCACACCAAGCACCATGTTATCTACAATGTAAAATATTAGACAATATGCACACATATATAATGAATATATAAAATGCAAACAATGATCATGTGATTCTTATTTCAAAATAAAATGTTCATACAAAAAGAGCTAGACTTTCAGTATACATTCCAACACCTAGATGCTTGCCGCCGGCCAACAAGGAGAAGGGATGAGGAAGATGGATGTCGGCCAAAAGCTCCAAGGGAAGACCCTAGGCTTTGTTTCCACCGGCCAAGGAGAGGAGATGGAGGGCTTGAACGCCGGCCAAGGAGAGGAGAAGGCTTGTTTGGGCGCCGGCCAACAAGAAGAAGAAGAGAAAAGGAAAACTTTCCTTAATTGAGGCCGCCCAACACCCTTGCTCCTTGCCGCCCAAAACCCTAGCTCCTCCCTTGATTCTTATTCTTTTTTTCACGCCAACCCTAATCATCTCCTTTTATAGAGTTAGGGATAAGCCTTGTTTTAATCTCCACCATTAGTTCTAGGGATTTAATCTCAACCGTTGGATCTAGAGATTTAATCTCTACCGTTGGATCTAGAGTTTTTTTTTCATCCATTAGATCTAGGCTTCATGAGGTTTTAATAAGCTACAATAGGGACCATGAGGAGGAGTTGGATCTTGGCCACCCAATGGATCAAGCCCACATAAAGTCCGATCTATTAATGATAATCCAATCCACTAAAGGATTAACATTGATCTACTTCACCAACCCCAATAAGTTAATATGGGCTCCATATATTATTTGTACATTTTTATCCCCGTATTTAAGATCTCGAATGTCCGTCGATTAATTAATTTACTGACCATTAATTAATGAATATCTAACTCTATGAGTAGTACCACTCAACCTTATCATCATGCCGGACCAAGTCCACCTGCAGGGTTTACATGATGAACCTTATGAGCTCCTCAAGGGGACATCATCATCCTAATATATAGGACACAGTTTCCTCCTATAATCAACGGCACACCATATAAATAATATCATTTCCCAACTTACCGAGCCTATCGATTTAATTTATAAATCTCTCCCATTGGTAAATCAAAGAAATGAATACTAAGTATATGTGCCCATTATTATATTATGATTAAGAGCATGTAAAATATAATATATGAGGTCTAATTCGATTATGTAGTAAGCAATAAATCGAATCACCTCTAAGTCGGTCCTGTTCAATACACACAAAGTGTACTAGTGTGATTCTATGGTCAAGACAAACCAATACCAAATCACACTACAACCATACCAATGGTTTGTCCAAAGCCATCTCGGTTGTGAGCCTTTACTTATACTTTACAAGGAACTGATAACATGATCTCCCATGTGACACCACACACCATGTTATCTACAATGTAATGTATTAGACAATATGCATAACCATAAATATGCAAACAATGATCATGTGATTCTTATTTCAAAATAAAGATGTTCATACAAAAGATAGACTTTTCAGTATACATCCCAATAGGAGGTTGTAGTATCAGGATTGTGGTGGTGGGAGAAGGAAAAAGTTGGGGTGGTAAGGTAGATAAGAAAGTGGATAAAGGAAAGGTTGTCTTCAAAGGAAGTAGGTGAAGGAGAGGATGTGAGTTCAATGGGGGCATTTGGAAGTGGGAGAGAGGAGGAAAGGGCTTCTATGGGGATTGTAAGGTCAAGTGGAGATGGGTCTTGTGGTGGATCAATTGGAAGAAGGGGTGGTCAGTAGTGATTAGTGTGATAGATATTTGGCATGGTTCTTAAATTATGATTACAGGACTATGAGGGTCAGAAGGGACCTGTGATAAAGATGTGTAAGTAGTCTGTTGTGATGTGTTTGCAAGTATTAAACAAAGCAAATTATAAGGTTATTAGTAAGGGTTGGGGAAGTTACTCATAAAGAGGGGGTGGATTATTTGTCAGAAGTAGGGGGAGCAGTATCTGTGGGAGTCTTTCTCTTCTTTTTCTTGGATAAGGTTCTAGTAATAGCAACATGCATCATGTCTTCTTTAAAGAAATATATGTTAGTAAAAATTAAGAGATGAGGGTAAAATAAGTAGGAAAAATGGTATCTACGGGGTAAATTTCAGTAGAAGGAATTGGGGATAGCCTGTGGTAGGATAGTATGGGTTTCTGTAGAAGCTCGATGATGTTGTATCGCCAATGTTGAAGCAGGGGTTGGATGGAGGAAAAGTTATAAAAGGATTTGATTCCTTTTAGTTTGGGGAGACGGGGAAGTTCGGTTCTCTAAGTCAAAGAAAATTGAAGAGAGGGGGGGGGGGGAATCCATGGGAACAAAGAAGTATAAGCTTTTCCATTCTTTATGAGAAGAGGGCATGCCATGGAGTAAAAGACATCGAAGTCGTCCATCTTGAGTTGTTATAAATAATAGAATATGTGGGGAGAAGGAGAAATGTTTATATGGTGGAACACGATTAGGGTTCCGGCAAGTAAGCAGATCAAGTTGGGGGAGAATTGGTTTAAGGGTATGCCAAAGAATACTAGTATGCCAAAGTTGTTGGTGTAATTAGTCTAGGCCACAGTTGACCAGACTCGAGTGGGACTTTAGTAGTATTTTAATGTTTGACAATGGGTTTGATAATGGGATTGTCAATGTGTTTATCAATATGGTTTGTCCATATATTGACCATATGATTAGTGGATGATTGGGATATCTAAGGTCATATGAAGGAGATTGTTATGAAGTGATTATTGGAGCAATCGACCTCAGGTCAAAATTGACCTAGCTCGAGTGAGACTCGAGTGAAAGTCCAAGTTTGGTGACATAGCAAGGAAAGTCCAAGTATGGATATTTGGCAATGGAGAAGTCCAAGTATAGATATTTGGCATGGAAAAGTCCAAGGGTGTAGTCTTAGCCGTGTAAGTCCAAGTGTTTAGTCTTGGCGGCGAAAGTCTAAATATGGATATTTGGCAAAGGGAAAGTCTAGTACGTTCTGGCCATGTAAGTCCAAGTGTGTAGTCTTGGCGATGAAAGTCCAAGCTCGAAGACTTGGCAAAGTAGATCCTTTAGCATGACATGGCTGACGGAAGCACTTGAAGGCTAGATCCAAGGGTGAGGAGTCATGGACTCGAATTAAGGGCTTGAGACTGATGGATGTAGCTTAAAGACTTAGGTTTAGGCTAAGGATACCCAATAGCATGATATAGCCAATGGAAGCACTTAAAGGCTAGCATGAAGGGTGAATGAGTCGATGAAAGTCCAAGCTCGAAGACTTGGCAAAGTAGATCCTTTAGCATGACATGGCTGACGGAAGCACTTGAAGGCTAGATCCAAGGGTGAGGAGTCATGGACTCGAATTAAGGGCTTAAGGCTGATGGATGTAGCTTAAAGACTTAGGTTTAGGCTAAGGATACCCAATAGCATGACATAGCCAATGGAAGCACTTAAAGGCTAGCACGAAGGGTGAATGAGTCGTGGAGGACTTGGATGGACCCTGAGGGCGTGAGCCTAATGGAAGTGGCTAGAAGGCTTAGGTTTAGGCTATGGGTGAGTGACAAGTATGAAGGTATCATACTTGGGTTAATCCTCAGTTTTGAGGTTTACTAGTCGACTAATGGCTTTGGCTAGTAGAATAGTCGAGTGTTTAGCACTCGGGGGCTCAGTTGACTCAGAGCAGTCGACTAGGGTGTTAGTAATATATGAGAGATGTCCTAAGGCAATCGCCTTATGTATGAACCATTTATATGATAAATGAAGATTCACTATTTGAGTATACATGTTTTATGTATTTGATTGGATCTTAAACTCATTTACTGAATGTCCACGATACGATTCACAGCATGAGAGAATTTGTGATTGGATCACAACTAGTGAGTATCTCTACATGTGTAATTGTGATGTATCGGAATTATCCCTAGTCGATGAATTGATGAATCTGGACACCATCAATTCTGTTGAGACTAGCACGAGGTATACTCCTTGGTGTATCCAAGCAGCTGATTCTCACTGGCTGGAGACATAGTGATGTCCGGAGTTAATCGTGGATGCTAGTTATGGTAACTAGTTCATTGGAGTGACCAGCCGTAAGACTTCATATGGTTCTCTGCATATATAGATATGTCAATGAAGTTCTTACTGTGGCTTAAGTGCGATGTTCTTTGACTTGCGGTATTCAAGTCATCTTGATCATGGAGACTTATGCTTTGACATCTTAAGCAAACATCTCTAAGGAGATGTGGACCCGGGATGATTGGGTATAAGTCGAAGTGATCGAAGGTGTTTGAATAGCCTATAAAGGATTCACCACTGCTTGCGAGGAGATGTATACCCATGGCCTCTCGTCGGATTGTTACTAAAGTCTTTGGCCAAAGCATTACATGTTTAGAGTAAGGTACTCTTCGATACATGTGGAGTAACTAGAACTGAGGACGAGGAAATGATACTTGGGCTAGGTGTGACGTAGAGTCCCTAGTGGGATCGACACAATAGACCATGTCCTGAACCAAGTGGGTATAAGATGAGTGAAGGGAATGGGGCACGATTCATTCGAGCCATCAAGGGTTTCGTAAATAGTTGATCAACTGCTGATCTTTTCGGTTAATTGGGGGATCATGATGTACTACTAGGTGCCACTCATGATCGCTCTATAATTAATGGTTAATTATAGACGGCCAACATAAACCGAGAACCTATTTGGTCACACGCACAACGAGTGTAATCCAAAGGATTTAAAACGAGCTTGAGAATGGGATTCTCGCATCGAGAAACTATGTTTGGTTGGACCAAACATAAAGCGAGCATGAAATTGTTTCAGTCGCAATGGAAGCGTGGATGGGCAGTGTCTTATGAAGACATAATGGATGGACCAAAATGGTTTGGTTCTAATCCAATAGATGAGAATAAACCAAAGGGTTTGGTTTATATTAAACGAATGAACCAAAGGTTGGTTCGGTTCGTTTTAACTTAAAATAAAACATCATGGTTTGGTTTATTTTAACTTATCTTAATGGAGCGGGTTAACGGGCTTTATGGATATGATCCATTAACCATTAAGAGAATTAGTTCTCTATAAAATAGGGATTAAACCCTAACCCTAAACCCAATCAACTAGTTGCCGCCCAACATCTAGTTGCCGCCCAACACATTGTGGCCGCCCAACATCTTGTTGCCGCCCAGCTTGTGGTGCAGCCTTCCAACTTGTTGCCGGCGACCAAGCTTCAGCCGGTGAACCTCCGGCGACCCTCCGGTGATCCCCTAAAAGGTTCGGCATCAAGGTGAGCTTTTGTCTCCTTGTTTTGGCCGGCGCCTATCTCCTCCACCAAGCTGTCCAGTTTTCTGGACAGCTTCTTCTCCTCTCGTCGGAGCGTCGTTTGGACGACGGTTAGTTCTCCGACAGCGGCTAACATACCGGGGATTTGATCTCCGGTAATCCTCTGAGGTGGAGGACGAAGGATTCGTCAAACGGTTGACGAATACCTCTCCGGAGAAGCGAGTTTTGAGAACTCGTTTTGGATCCGAATTTTGATTCGGATCGTGATCATCTCTCGATCACGTCGTCTTCAACACGAGGCTAGTAACCCGTACGAAGACGAAGCTCGTGACTTAGCGAAGTCATCCCGAGGAGCTCGGCGTGGATACGGATAGAGACGATTCTTACGAGGATCGTTCCGGTCGATGCCGTTCCCGCTACACGTCATACGGAAGGTATAACGTAGTTTAATTTCCTTTTATTGCAATTTTAATTTACGGTTATGTCTACACTTGTTGTAATAGCATGCGTGTGTTGTGTGTGTTGTAATAAATAGGAGTATTTATTAATTTTATTGCTTCCGCTGTGCTCATGTTTACGAAACATGATCGAACACACACACGCCAAGGTCAAAACCCAAACAAGGGTATCGAGCTGTGTTGTGTTTCGACATAATCGTAAAATGGTTTTGCGATAGTCATAATGTATTTCTAGAAATTTTCTAATTTTGGAAATTTAGAAGTATTTATGGAAATTTTTCAATTTTGGAAAGTCTAGAAGTATTTATGGAAATCTTCCACTTTTGGAAAGTTGGAAGTATTTATGGAAATTGATATTTTCCATAAATAAAATATTTGATTAGATTCTGGAAATTTGTTTCCTAATTTAATCATGATTTGATTTGGGAAATCAAATCTTAAAATATTTTATTTCCATAAGTAGTTTTAATGATTTAGGAAATTGGTTTCCTAAATAGATTTTCCTTAATCAAATAATTCCATGAATAAAATATGTGATTAGATTTGGAAATTTGTTTCCTAATTTAATTATGATTTGATTTGGAGAATCAAATCTTAAACATATTTTATTTCCATAAATAGTTATGACATATAAGGAAATATAGACATGACATAATTGTATGCCATGTAATTGCATTAGATGCATAACATTATGCCATGTGTGTCGTGACATGTAGATGTATGCCATGTATGCCATGCCATGTAGATAATAGTTATTTGCATGCAAAGAGGATGAGACATAAAAACCCTTAATCAATATTAAAGCCTACACCTTCCATTAATATGGTTAGAACCAGAGTTCTGTTTCTTGTTTGGGTTGTTGGACTCTCTCCAAGCCCGGCTCGAACCTGAATATGTTCAAACCATGGAATAGTTTAATACTAATATGGTAAGAGTCAGAGGTCAATCGTTAGCTTTGGTTGTTGGACTCTCTCCAAGCTGGGCTAATTGGTTGAATGCGCTCTAACCATATTAAAACTATGTCCCGATTAATGGGTTGGCTTTAACCTGGAGCATCGGCTTGTTGGACTCTCTCCAAGGTCGATGTAAAGGGAGGTGAAGTTGGGTGCTATGCATATGATGCATACTTGTTAATGTGTTAACAACCCGATGTATGTGTGAACATTCAATTAGTTGATAGCACATTGTGATAGTTGCATATACGTGATATGCAATCGGTATAGATGATACCTACCGTCGTAGTTATGAATGGCTTGTTGGACTCTCTCCAAGGTTGTTCATAACTATGATGGATATCAGCCCATTCGGAGATGGACCTACAATCTCCCGAAGTGATTTTGGGGTTTTTGAAATTCAAAAAATGAATGGGATTTATAAATGTATATTGATGCATTTTAAAATCATTTTCTCATATATGCTCGTTTTGTATTTCTAGGTCAATAAATTGATCATGCTTTGAATTTGTGCACTATTTTGGATTCGAACAAACCGACCGGGCCTAACTTCGGATCGCTTAGAAACCACGAGAATTGTTCTCAAGGTGGAAAAGCTTGCATATGTCCTTGAAGAGCCTCTTCCCGACCGGGCCCTAAGGACAATGCAACCTGCACCAAATGTTGGTCTATCGTAAGCATGTGGCGATTCTGAGCCGCGAGTTGCATCATGCTAGCGGCGATGGTACCGAGCCGCAGGCGCATGAGCATATGGATGCTAACACTATGGTCTTCCATCTTCATGAGTTGTTCGATGAGCAAGCGAGATCCGAAAGGTTCGAGGTCTCTAGGCTCCTCTTCACCACGAAGATGCAAGAAGGTTCAGAAATGCGATTTGTGCTAAAGATGAACGGGTACATCGAGCGCTAGCTACCCTCGGTTTTGTGATGGATCATGAGTTAAGTATTGACTTAATTCGCATTGTTTGCCCAAGAGTTTCTCGCAATTTGTGATGAACTATCGGATGAACAAATTGGAATCCACCATTCCCGAGCTCCTCAATATGTCAAGACCGTGGAGCCTTCTGAAGCATGAGGAGAAGGCGGTTCATAGTTGATTCCTCAAAGAAAGGTTCTAAGAGGAAGGCAAAAGAATGTAAGAAAGGAAAGAAAAAGGCAAAGAAGGCGGAACCAGCGCAAAAGGGCACTTGCCATCACTGTGGCAAGGAAGGCCACTGGCGAAGAAACTGCAAGATTTATCTTGAGTCCATGAAGAAGAAGGCATCCTATGCCCCATCCTCTTCAGGTATCTTCGTTATTGATTGTCATTCTATTTCCTTAGACACTTGGGTATTGGATCTTGGGTGTAGCTCACATATATGTAATGACATGTGGGCTAAGGAATAGAAGAAGACTTGTCGTAGGAGTCAAATTTGTGAGTTGGCAATGGAGAAAAGGTTGCTGCGGTCGCCATCGGAACTTATTTGTTGAAGCTCCCTAGTGGACTAGTCTTGGAATTGGACAATTGCTATTATGTTCCTTCTCTAATAAAGAACATTGTTTCTATTTCCTGCTTAAATAGAAATGGTTTCCATTTAACGTTTAGTAACAATTGTTGTTATATAACTTTGAATGGCGTACTTTATGGAACCGGAACTTTGAGTAATGGCATTTATACGCTGGACGTATCCAAAGGACATTTTCAATATCGGCGAGCAACACGCTGCGTCTCGAAAGGATAATCACATAGACTCCTATATGTGGCATTGTCGTCTTGGCCATATAAGCAAGAAACGCATGTCCGAATTACACCGATGTGGAATTCGAATCGCTTGAATTGGATTCATACGATACATGCGAATCATGCTTAAAAGGCAAGATGACTAAGTTACCTTTCTGGAAAAGGTGAGCGAGTGGGAGAGTTACTAGGTCTAGTACATCGATGTATGTGGACCTATGTCAACTCAAGCATTAGGAGGCTATAGCTACTTCATTACCTTCACGATGATCACTCACGGTTTGGGTATGTGTTCTTGATGAAACACAAGTCCAAGCCTTTGAAAGGTTCAAAGAATTCAGAAATGAAGTAGAGAAACAACATGACAAGAGTATTAAAATACTTCGATCGGATCGAGGTGGTGAATACTTAAGTCAAGAGTTTCTTGATTATCTAAGAGACAATGGCATATTGTCTCAATGGACTCCGCCTATACACCACAAAGATAATGGTGTATCCGAGAGGCGAATCGGACCTTGTTGGACATGGTCGTCAATGATGAATCATGCAACTCTTCCCAAGTCCTTTGGGGTTATGCACTTCGCATTGTTTACTTGTTAAATGTAATGCCTACCAAGGTAGTCTCAACTACTCCATATGAGATATGGAATGGTAAGAAACCTCATGTATCTTACTTGAAGATATGGGGTCATCTGCTTATGTGAAGTGATCAGACGTATAAACCGATGCTAAGTCTGATAAATGTCTATTTATTGGATACCCTAAGGAAACAAGGGGTTACCAATTCTATCATCCTGTGGAACAAAAGGTGTTTGTTTCAAGGCATGCTGTGTTTCTAGAGAAAGAGTTTCTCTTGCAAGAAAACAGTGGGAGTGTCGTTGAGCTTGAGGAGGCTCGAGAGACTCAAATAGACATTGATGAGATAGGTGATAACAAATGACAACTCATAGTGATGAGCAATCAATTTGGACCTAATGTAACACCACATCTTCGTAGATCTGGTAGAACACGCAATATTCCTGAGAGATATGGATTTCTCGTAAGTGAATCGAACGACGTGTTACTCATTGATGATGAGGAGCCTACCAGTTATGAAGAAGTGCTGACAAGTTCAGAAAGGGATAAGTGGCTTGGTGCCATGAAGTCAGAAATGGATTCCATGTACGAAAACCAAGTTTGGAACTTGGTTGACCCACCTGAAGGCATAAAGCCTATAGGGTGAAAGTGAGTTTTCAAGAAGAAAACCGACATGGATGGTAATGTGATTACCTATAAGGCTAGATTGGTGGCGAAAGGATATCGTCAAAAGCAAGGTGTTGATTATGACGAAACCTATTTGCCTGTAGCTATGCTTAAATCCATTCGGATGCTCCTGGCCATAGCGGCTCATTATGATTATGAGATATGGCAGATGGATGTGAAAACAGCTTTCCTTAATGGAAACCTGCTCGAGGACGTGTATATGATACAGCCTGAGGGTTTCACATTGGTTGATAAAACCAAGGTATGCAAATTGCGACGATCCATTTATGGATTGAAGCAAGCATCCAGGAGCTGGAATATCCGTTTTGATGAGACGATCAAAAAGTTTGATTTCTCACAAAATCCAGACGAACCTTGTGTGTACAAGAAGGTTAGTGGGAGTGCAGTCGTGTTCCTAGTATTGTATGTCGATGACATATTACTTATAGGAAACGATGTGTCCATCTTACAGTCAGTTAAGGTTTGGTTATCCAAGACATTCTCCATGAAAGACCTGGGAGAAGCAACCTACATCCTCGGGATTAAGATCTATAGAGATAGATCGAAACGGTTGCTTGGTCTTTCGCAGTCTACATATATAGACCGAGTGCTAAAGAGGTTTAGCATGTCGGAATCCAAGAAAGGTTTCCTACCCATCAGGCATGGGTTACACCTTTCGAAGTCTATGTGTCCGCGCACAGAAGACGAGAGGATTTGCATGAGTAAGATTCTCTATGCATCCGCAATAGGATCTATCATGTATGCTATGATATGTACGAGGCCCGATGTATCGTATGCTCTGAGTGTCACGAGCAGATACCAGTCTGATCCAGGAATGGATTATTGGGTGGCTGTTAAGATGATCCTTAAGTACTTAAGAAGAACTAAGGATACATTCCTAATATATGGAGAAGGGTACATGGTGATACGTGGGTATACGGATGCCAGATCCAGACAGACAAGGATGATTCCATGTCTTAGTCTGGGTATGTATTCACCTAGAATGGAGCCGCAATAAGTTGGAAAGGTTCCAAGCTTGACAATATAGCGGATTCTGCCACTAAGGCAGAATACGTTGCAGCTTTGGAAGCAGCAAAGGAAGCGGTTTGGATCAAGAAGTTCATCTTTGAACTTGATGAGGTCTCATCAACGATCCAAACATGTGCTTCGCCGCTATCATCTTATCAGAGAGATCATCAGTAGGAATGAAATACAAATCGAGAAAATTCCCACTGAAAGGAACTTAGCGGATCCTTTGACTAAAGCATTACCTCAAAGTAAGTTTGAGGGTCATGTTGGTGCTTATGGTATTGGATACCGTAGCGATTGGCATTAGGCCAAGTGGGAGTCTGTTAGTAATATATGAGAGATGTCCTAAGGCAATCGCCTTATGTATGAACCATTTATATGATAAATGAAGATTCACTATTTGAGTATACATGTTTTATGTATTTGATTAGATCTTAAACTCATTTACTGAATGTCCACGATACGATTCACAGCATGAGAGAATTTGTGATTGGATCACAACTAGTGAGTATCTCTACATGTGTAATTGTGATGTATCGGATTATCCCTAGTCGATGAATTGATGAATCTGGACACCATCAATTCTGTTGAGACTAGCACGAGGTATACTCCTTGGTGTATCCAAGCAGCTGATTCTCACTGGCTGGAGACATAGTGATGTCCGGAGTTAATCGTGGATGCTAGTTATGGTAACTAGTTCATTGGAGTGACCAGCCGTAAGACTTCATATGGTTCTCTGCATATATAGATATGTCAATGAAGTTCTTACTGTGGCTTAAGTGCGATGTTCCTTTGACTTGCGGTATTCAAGTCATCTTGATCATGGAGACTTATGCTTTGACATCTTAAGCAAACATCTCTAAGGAGATGTGGACCCGGGATGATTGGGTATATAAGTGATCGAAGGTGTTTGAATAGCCTATAAAGGATTCACCACTCCTTGCGAGGAGATGTATACCCATGGCCTTTCTTCGGATTGTTACTAAAGTCTTTGGCCAAAGCATTACATGTTTAGAGTAAGGTACTCTTCGATACATGTGGAGTAACTAGAATGTAGGGACGAGGAAATGATACTTGGCTAGGTGTGACGAGTCACCTAGTGGGACCGGACACATAGACCATGTCCTGAACCAAGTGGGTATAAGATGAGTGAAGGGAATGGGGCACGATTCATTCGAAGGGTTTCAGAAATAGTTCTGGATCAACCGTTGATCTTTTGGTTAATTGGGGATCATGATGTACTACTAGGTGCCACTCATGATCGTTCTATAATTAATGGTTAATTATAGACGGCCAACATAAACCGAGAACCTATTTGGTCACACGCACAACGAGTGTAATCCAAAGGATTTAAAACGAGCTTGAGAATGGGATTCTCAGACCGAGAGAAACTATGTTTGGTTGGACCAAACGTAAAGCGAGCATGAAATTGTTTCAGTCGCAATGGAAGTGTGGATGGGCAGTGTCTTATGAAGACATAATGGATGGACCAAAATGGTTTGGTTCTAATCCAATGGATGAGAATAAACCAAATGGTTTGGTTTATATTAAACGAATGAACCAAAGGTTGGTTCGGTTCGTTTTAACTTAAAATAAACCATCATGGTTTGGTTTATTTTAACTTATCTTAATGGAGCGGGTTAACGGGCTTTATGGATATGATCCATTAACCATTAAGAGAATTAGTTCTCTATAAAATAGGGATTAAACCCTAACCCTAAACCCAATCAACTAGTTGCCGCCCAACATCTAGTTGCCGCCCAACACATTGTGGCCGCCCAACATCTTGTTGCCGCCCAGCTTGTGGTGCAGCCTTCCAACTTGTTGCCGGCGACCAAGCTTCAGCCGGTGAACCTCCGGCGACCCTCCGGTGATCCCCTAAAAGGTTTGGCATCAAGGTGAGCTTTTGTCTCCTTGTTTTGGCCGGCGCCTATCTCCTCCACCAAGCTGTCCACTTTTCTGGACAGCTTCTTCTCCTCTCGTCGGAGCGTCGTTTGGACGACGGTTAGTGCTCCGACAGCGGCTAACATACCGGGGATTTGATCTCCGGTAATCCTCTGAGGTGGAGGACGAAGGATTCGTCAAACGGTTGACGAATACCTCTCCGGAGAAGCGAGTTTTGAGAACTCGTTTTGGATCCGAATTTGGATTCGGATCGTGATCATCTCTCGATCACGTCGTCTTCAACACGAGGCTAGTAACCCGTACGAAGATGAAGCTCGTGACTTAGCGAAGTCATCCCGAGGAGCTCGGCGTGGATACGGATAGAGACGATTCTTACGAGGATCGTTCCGGTTGATGCCGTTCCCGCTACACGTCATACGGAAGGTATAACGTAGTTTAATTTCCTTTTATTGCAATTTTAATTTACGATTATGTCTACACTTGTTGTAATAGCATGCGTGTGTTGTGTGTGTTGTAATAAATAGGAGTATTTATTAATTTTATTGCTTCCGCTGTGCTCATGTTTACGAAACATGATCGAACACACACACGCCGCGGTGCCGGAAACCCAAACATAGGGTTATAAACCAGACGATTGGTCACGTAGTCAACTGAGGGTCGATTGTTAATTGTGGCTCTGGTAGTCGACTAGTGGGTTAGACCAGTCAACTGGTCATTTGCAGTCGACTACTGGGTAGAGTAGTCAACTGGTGTTAGTGGGCATGAGCACAAAAGGTCTCGTAGTCGATTGGTGTGTCGACTAATTGCTTGGCAATCGACTTCTCAAGTTCCCGTTGGGCGAAAACCGACGTGGAATAGTCCGTTGTAAGACAATTGATTTGTGTCCAGGCGACTGCCAGGCAAAAAATCAGTCCGATGCAGCTTATAAAAAAAGGTTGCAATGGAGGGTTGAAGTTGCCGATTTTTAAAGCTTTTGGAGGGAAAACGTTGTTGCTTTCCATACCTTCAAAGCAACTCAAAACAACAAAAAGATCAAGCAATCAAAATAGCACTTGTAAAGTGTTTTGTTTTTTATTCTTTCATTTTCTTTGTATTTAGTTGTTGTACTTTTGTATAAACTCATTGTAAGAGGTTTCTCTACCTTCAGATTGTTTCTGAGAAGGAGAAGTTCATAGTGGTGGTGTGCATCACTAGAGCTCAACCATGGAGTAGGAACTAGGATTCCGAACCACATAAAATCCTTGTGTTGTGGTGTGCGTTTGCTTGTATCGCATTTTGTTTTCGTTTATATTCTATTTCCATTGTGTATTACTAATGATTGTAGACAATCATGACCACAAACAAATCAGTGAATCAATCGACGCTATTCACCCCCTCTAGCACATCCAACAATCCCCAACAATTGGTATCAAAGTCATGGTTCATGTCAATCCATGCACCTCGAATGAAGGAAGTGGGGCTCTCATGTCCAGATCAAGAGAACCTGACACTAGGCAAGAAGTTTAGTTGGGTCAGAAGGACCGGACAACTAGCATGAAGTCTAGTTAGATCAGAAGGATCGGACAACTAGCAGAAAGTCCAACTGGGTCAAGAGGACCAAATAGTTAGCAAGAAGACTTGGTAGGTTAAGGATCAGACATCAAGCAGAGGAAGCCCTTTGAAGATGGATAGGCTTGGGGGGGACAATGTGGTCCTTCATTTGAGCAGGGGGGATTGTTAGGAGTATTGATAATATAATCAAAATCTCACATTGGTAAGACATGAAAAAGACCATGTGCTTATAAGATAAAAATATATCTCCATTGGTATGAGGTCTTTTGGGTATAGTCAAAAAATAAAAACATGAGAGCTTAAGCCCAAAGTAGATAATATCATATCATTGTGAAGATATGTGAATCTATTTGCATCAACAAGTGGTATTAGAGTGAGGATGCTCTTCAAACTAATCGCCAAGAGAGCAAAAGCTCTAGAGGAGTAGAGAAGGATGGAGTTGCCCAATGATGGACTTAGATATGACATCAATGCTCCACCCGTCTTCATTCGCAATGATTTTTAGTATTGGGAAAGTAGAATGAAATATTTTCTTATATGTAATATAGAAGATTGATTCATTATTGTAGATGGGTTCAAACCTCCAAGGGGTCCAAAGGGTGGATTTCTTAAGAAGAAAAGATGGATCGAGGAGCAACTTCCAAAATTCGAAATCAATGATAAGGTAGGCAAAGTGTTGGTTAAATTAATACCTAGTGATATTTTGCCCAAGATAGGTGGCTATTAGGATGCAAGAGATTTATGGAACACCTTGGCCAAGTTCCATGAAGAACCTTCACCGGCATAAGACGATAAAAAAGAATCCAAGGAAAAGAGCTCATCACCTCAAGAGCTTGATGAGTCGGAGATTGAAAGAATTTTAACATCTGAATCAGTAAAAGAAATTGAGGAGGCATCCACCTTTAGGATTGAGAGGGATGTTAAGCCTTCAATGCTGGAGCAAAAGAAGGAACCCTCTACATTTGAACAAACTCAAGAACAAGATCAAGACACTCATATAGGTAACTCAAGCACAATTTGTAAAAATAAAAATTATATTATATATTTTGAGTGTAGGGAACAAGGAAACTATAAAAGCAAGTGTCGAAAAAGAGTCAAAAAGACGACTCAAGCACTTAAGGCCAAGGTGAAGACCAAAGAGGCCGGAGCCCCGGTATGAAAAGGGAAAAAGCATATAGTATGCTTTCAATGCCAACAAAAGGGGCAGCATAGAAGCTAATGTCCAAGGGGGAGTCACCCTAAGAAGGACAAAGTAGGAGCTTCATATGTAGGGGGAGCTAAGACAATCTTTAAGGTAATATTTAAAAATGCTCTTACAATTATTAGTGATAAGAAGCATGCTAGGAATAAATCACATAATTTACTTGCAATTGTTAATGAGAGGAAGCATGATAATAACAAATATTTTTGTTTAGGTGTTAAACATTGTAATATTAGGCCTAAGGATAATTCTAGGTCAATCCCACATAAGGATAACAATAACCTAGGCATTAATCTAAAGAAGACTAGACATATGCTTAGGAAGATAAATGTAGGTGGATGCTTCGGAGGCTCATTGGCTCCCATGTCCCCGGATTAAAATTTTCACTAATGAAAGAATTAATCCGGATGGGATGAGCTTCCTTAGCACAACCTATTCGTCGTCGTGCCAACAACTTGAGTAGTCGCTTTGAACAAACTAGTTGTTCAAGCAACACAACTCTTCTAGTTGGTTAGCCGCGGAAGAGACGACGGATGGATCGCCGGTCTTTGTGTTTGTCTTTGGGGTCCATGATTATACAATATATTTACTAATTCACACATGCATAATCAAAACATAAAAGAACAAGCTCAGATCTGTAAATAAAGTTAAAATAACTTTATACCTCACGATCTTCTACCGTATGTCCTATCCTTCTCGTGGACGACGTGTGGACGAAGATCCTCCACGAGTAGAAGCCTTCTAGATCGCTTTCTTCTCTACCTTGTCCGCTGCGAACAAAGAGAAGAAACAACAAATACCTTTCCTATCTAGAACCGGCCACCAAATTAGGGAATTTGGTGCAACCGCCGGCCAAGGAGCAATTGGATGAATCGCCGGCCAACTTGAAGATGAGTTGCCGCCGGCCACCAAGGAGAAGGGGAGGAGGAAGAGCACCGGCCACCAATGGAAGGAGAACCGCCGGCCAAGGAAGAAGGGAGAGTCCTCTAGGATGGGCGCCGGCCAAGTCTTGATGGAGGAGGATGGGCGCCGGCAACAATCTAGAAGGAAGAAAAGTTGCCGCCCACTTCTTTGCTCCAAAACCCTAGCCGCCCAATGAACCCTAGCCGCCCACTTGTGGATGAGCCAAACCCTAACTCCAATTCGAAATCAATACTTGCCGCCCAACCCTAAGCTTTCCTTTTATAGAGTTAGGCTTAGGACTCCTTTAATCTCCACCGTCGGATCTAGGGATTTAACCTCCACCGTCGGATCTAGGGTTTTATCCCAACCGTCGGATCTATGGTTTCATCTCAACCGTCGGATCTAGGATTTCATCCCAACCGTCGGATCTAGAATTTCTTCCCAACCGTCGGATCTAGGGTTTTATCCCAACCGTTGGATCTAGGGATTTAATCTCAACCGTCGATTCTAGGGTTTCATCCTAACCATCGGATCTTAGGGATTTAATCCCAACCGTTGGTTCTAGGGTTTCATCCTAACCATCGGATCTTAGGGATTTAATCCCAACCATTGGTTCTAGGTTTTGTTTTACATTCTTGGATCTAAACTTCGCAAGGATTATATTAGGCTACGATAGGGACCATAAGGAGGAGTTGAGTCTTGGCCACCCAATGGATCGGAACCACACAAACTTGATCCATCAATGATGTTCCATTCCACTAGAGGATCATCATTGAACTACCTCACCAACCCCCATAAATTAATATGGGCTCCATATATTATTCGTACATTAATCTCCCCGTGTTTAAGATATCGAATGTCCGTCAATTAATTGATTTACTGACCATCAATTAATTAACATCTAATTCCTCGAGTAGTACCACTCAACCTTATCATCACGTTGACTAAGTCAACCAGCTGGGTTTACATGATGAACTTTATGAGCTCCTCATGGGGACATCATCAACCTAATATATAGGACACGATTTCCTCCTATAATCAACGGCACACCATGTAAATAATATTATTTCCCAACTTACCGGGCATATTGATTTAATCCATCTAAATCTCACCCACTGGTAAATCAAAGAAATAAATACTAAGTACATGTGCCCGTTATTATATCGGGATTAAGAGCATGTACAACATATTATCCGAGGTCCGATTCAATTATGTAGTCAGTACTAAATTGAATCACCTCTATGTCGGTCCCGCCAATACACCTAAGTGTACTAGTTTAACTCTATTTTCAAGACAAAACAATAACAAGATACACTACAACCATGCCAATGGTTTGTCCAAAACCATCTTGGTTGTGAGCGTCTACGTATATTTTACAAGGAACTGATAACATGATCTTCTGTGCCACACCAAGCACCATGTTATCTACAATGTAAAATATTAGACAATATATCACATATAATAAATATATAAAGTGCAAACAATGATCATGTGATTCTTATTTCAAAATAAAATGTTCATACAAAAGAGCTAGGCTTTCAGTATACATTCCAACAATCTCCCACTTATACTAAAAGACTATGCCGTCATCACTCTGCCATACATCTGATCCCCATGTCCTCCACATGCCTATCAAACGCTTTCGCAGAAGGGCCTTAGTGAATGGATCCGCCAAAGTTATCCTCTCGATGTAATCTTGGTGACAAAGAACTTCTCCTCGCTTACGATCTCTCGTGATAAGGTGGTACTTTATATGTGTTTACTCGCTTTATGGGCTCGTGGTTCCTTCGAGTTTGCATAATCGACTAATCGTTATCACAATAAATTGTGATAGTTCTGGCAAACCAGAATCACATCCAAGTCCATCAAGAAGTTCTGAGCCATACAACTTCCTTGGCTGCCTCAGAGGCTGCCACATACTCAGCTTCCATGGTAGAGTCCACCACGCATTTTTGCTTGACACTCCTCCATACTATGGCTCCACCTCCAAAAGTAAACACAAACCCCGAGGTAGACTTACTCTGTCCCTATCCGATTGGAAATCAATCCGTGTAACCCATGTGGACTAATTGATCCGCCTGAAACCAAAGATATAATCCCTAGTCCTTCTCGTACTTCAATATATGCTTTACACCCAATGTCCTCGCCAGATTACTTTGATATCCAAGCTAACCATGCCCACGCAAAGCAGTATATCCTGCCTCGCATATAGCATAGCATACATAAGGCTTCCTATCCAAGCATAAGGAACCGCCATGTCCTCTATCTCCTTTGATGTTTTGGGACACATCTCTTTAGATAAAGGAGCTCCATGCCTAAAAGGTAGAAAACCTTTCGAGTTCTCGCATGCTAAAACGAGCAAGGATAGTGTCAATGTATGAAGCTTGAGATAAGCACAACATCCTTTTCTTGCGATCCCTTATAACTTTGATCCCAAGGATGTGTCCCACTTCTCCCAAGTCCTTCATATCAAACTGTTTGGACAACCATACCCTTACGTCTGATAACACTTTGATATTGTTGCCAACTAACAAAATGTCATCTACGTATAGTACAAGAAACACCACTACGTTTCCGTCACATCTCTTGTTTACACAAGGCTCATCCGGACTTTGAATAAATCCATATGACTGGATTACCTCATCAAAGCGGATGTTCCAAGATCTAGAAGCTTGCTTCAATCCATAAATGGACCGATTAAGCTTACATACAAGATGCTCTTTGCCTTTAGCAATGAATCCCTCTGGTTGCCGCATATAGATGTTCTCCTCAAGACTTCCGTTAAGGAAAGCTGTCTTGACATCCATCTGCCAAATCTCATAATCCATATGAGCAGCTATAGATAAGAGAATCCGAATAGACTTAAGCATAGCTACCGACGAAAAGGTCTCCTCATAATCGATACACTCTTTCTGAGTATACCCTTTCGCAACAAGCCTAGCTTTGAAGGTCTCAACCTTCCCGTCTACACCTCTCTTTCTCTTGTAGATCCACTTGCATCCAATGGTTTTTACACCATCGGGTGGCTCTACTAGCTCCCAGACCTGATTAGAATCCATAGATTCTATCTCTGAATTCATCGCTCTTTGCCAAGATACCGCATCTCTATCTTGGATTGCCTCGTCATATGTCCAGGGATCAGGTTCATGTTCACCAGGGACTAAGTCTGAAGACTCTCCCAAAAACATGAATCTCTCGGGTTGTCTAACAACCCTCCCACTATGACGAGGTGCCTCCTGTGTATGCTCTGTGACACGCGGTGCAGTGACTTGTGGTGTCTCCTCTTGTACCGGTGGTACTGAAGTCGGGACTTCCCCTGTCAACTCCTCAAGAACAATCCTACTCTTGGGCTTGTGGTTCATTACATAATCCTCCTCTAGAAATCTGGCATTCGTGCTAACGATCACCCTCTGATCTATAGGATTATAAAACAAACCAGCTTTCGTTCCCTTAGGGTAGCCAACAAACATGCACACTTCTGTACGAGGTTCCAACTTACCAGCATCAGCCTTCAGCACATGTGCTGGACTCCCCCATATCCGAATATGTCTCAGACTAGGCTTTCGCCCAGTCCACAATTCTACAGGGGTAGAAGGTACTGATTTGGATGGAACCAAGTTCAGAGTGTACATTGCCGTATCCAGTGCATACCCCCAGAACGAAACAGGTAACTCAGAATAACTCATCATCGATCTGACCATCTCCATAAGAGTCCTATTCCTTCGCTCCGCCACACCATTCTGCTGGGGTGTGCCAGGTGCGGACAATTGGGATTGAATCCCAGCCTCTGATAAGTAACTCCTAAACTCTCCCAAGAGGTACTCTCCACCACGATCAGATCGTAATGTCTTGATACTTTTACCTTGACGGTTCTCCACATCAGCCTTGAATTCTTTGAACTTGTCAAAGCATTCAGACTTGCGGCGCATCAAGTAAATGTATCCATACCTTGAATAATCGTCTATAAATGAGACGAAGTATTCAAAGCCACCTCTTGCCTGGATAGACATAGGACCGCACAAATCAGAATGAACCATTTCCAACACATCTTTGGCTCTATACCCCTTGGCCTTGAAAGGCCTCTTGGTCATTTTACCTTCCAAGCAAGATTCGCAGGTTGGGAGATCCTCCACCACTAATGAACCCAAAGGTCCATCAGCTATCAACCTTTGAATTCTGCTTAGGTTAATATGACCAAGCCTTAGATGCCAAAGATATGTTTGGTTCATTTGCGAAGGTTCTTTTCTCTTATTAGATTTAGAAGATGAGTTATTGATTTCTATATGCATTGTGGGAGTTTTTGGTTCAAGAGTATATAAATTGCCAACCAATATACCAGAACAGATAATCTCCCTATTCCTTTTTATAACCACTTTGTCATTAAAAGAAACAGAATACCCATCCATAAACAATTTAGAAACTGAAATTAAATTCTTTCTAAAAGTAGGTACATAAAGACAATTTCTCAAAACCAAAACTTTATTCCTATCAAAAGATAAATAAACGTCTCCCACTGCAATAGCCGCCACCTTTGAAGCATTGCCCATGAAGACGGTAATCTCTCCTCACTAGTCGTTGGGTTTCGAACCGCAAAGTATTGCAGACATGATCGTGGCTCTGATCTACACACCGTGCAATCGGTAGATAACACCGCTAAACATGTTTCAACAACTAAACAAGAAGATATACCTATGTTCTTTCGGCGAGGACAGTCCGCCTTCCAATGTCCAGTCTGCTTGCAAGTGAAGCACTTGCCTTGCCACCTTCTTCGCTCCACCTTGCTTCTTCTTCTTCTTACCTTTCGGTTTAGAGGAAGAAACCTTCTGAGCGACCATGGCTTGAGCACTCTGACGAAAAAGCCCCTCTGCCTCCTGGAGTTCTGTCAGAAGCTCCGCCAACGAATACAACCTCTTGTTCATGTTGTAGTTGAGGCGGAACTGCTCAAAACTCCTAGGCAAAGACTGGAGAATGATATCGACCTGGGTTTCCCCATCGATCTCAGCTCCTAGGACTTCCATCTCATTAAGATGAGCCATCATCTTGAGAACATGATCCCTAACAGGTGTTCCCTCGATCATGGAGGTCGTCATCATGTTTCTCATTGCCTCCTGCCTAGCCTCCCTACTTTGATGTCCGAAAAGTTCCTTGAGATTGAACATCATGTCATAAGCTGTGGCTATGGCCTGATGCTGATGTTGCAGCACATTTGACATAGATGCCAAAATGTAACATCGCGCCATCTCATCTGCCTTGACCCATTTCTTATAACATTCTTTCTCCTTTTCATCAGAGTTATCGGTGGGCTTAGGAGGATAGACCTCGAAGAGTACAAATTTGTACTCCTCCGCAGTTAAGACAATATCCAGGTTTCTTTTCCAATCAATGTAGTTTGGACCAGTAAGTTTGTTTTCTTTTAAAATCACAACAAGTGGGTTTAAAGCCATTTGAAAATCCTAAAAATCACAATGATCAAAATATTAGATTTCAAAAATTATTGATTCCTCAAAACAATAAAATCCCGAAATCAACCAACACCTCAAATCACCGAGAATGTCGCATGCCACTCTGTGTGGACGTATACGAATTCTACATTTGTAAGAGGAGGTTTTACCCATTAATTTTATTATCTTGTCAACCTTACTTTTTGACAAATAAAATTAATAGTTGGTTCCTCTTTGGCCCTACAAATAAAAGCAGTGACTCCTATGGGCAGGATACTTTTATTTGTATCTAAGTGTGCACCATTACACGATACTAAGGGAATTATTTTGGATTATGTGTCTTACCTCTGTGGAAGTACACATGCTCCTAGATAATTTCCTATAACCATTATTTGACCTAGTGATCCGCAAACAAACCCGTCCTCAGGGAGGAAGGCACTCAGAGCCGACACACATGTTTGTTGCATCACATGTCAAATTGTAATGGAGGCCGCGGGAATTAAATAAAATATCCCTCTCCCACTTAGTAAATTAAAAATGAGGAATTTTAAATCATACACAACATGCATATAAAACAAATAAGCAATAAATATGGAAAAAATAGAATTTTTTTTCCCCAACTATTATGGCATTGTCCTCCAATATGCATCCCGTCGTGTCGCCACCTCGTCCGCTCCACCTTTTCCCGTGCACAAGTCACCAAAGATATCCGAGCCGAGATTAATCATTTTATTTACATCCATCGATCCTATACTCCACGAAGGAGTGTACAAATAATCTAGATCGAAAGTAAAATAAAATGAGCGGCTAAACAATGTCGTATTTAATTACAAAAATTAAATACTAATCTAGCCTCGTCAACCTCGAGGATTCAAATAATAAATTTTTACACACATCCATTCACATACACACACATGGCCATAATAGTCGGATCTTATGCCTGCAACCAAAGAGTTAAACTACGCATATCCTACTATTATCTGACACATATAATATATGAAAAAGTGCATAAAAAATTAACCGAATCAAAAACACACAAAACCGAAAACCGTGGCTCTTATACCATTTGTAGGTGGATGCTTCGGAGGCTCATTGGCTCCCATGTCCCCGGATTAAAATTTTCACTAATGAAAGAATTAATTCGGATGGGATGAGCTTCCTTAGCACAACCTATTCATCGACGTGCCAACAACTTGAGTAGTCGCTTTGAACAAACTAGTTGTTCAAGCAACACAACTCTTCTAGTTGGTTAGCCGCGGAAGAGACGACGAATGGATCGCCAGCCTTTGTGTTTGTCTTCGGGGTCCATGATTATACAATATATTTACTAATTCACACATGCATAATCAAAACATAAAAGAACAAGCTCAGATCTGTAAATAAAGTTAAAATAACTTTATACCTCACGATCTTCTACCGTATGTCCTATCCTTCTCGTGGACGACGTGTGAACGAAGATCCTCCACGAGTAGAAGCCTTCTAGATTGCTTTCTTCTCTACCTTGTCCGCTGCGAACAAAGAGAAGAAACAACAAATACCTTTCCTATCTAGAACTGGCCACCAAATTAGGGAATTTAGTGCAACCGCCGGCCAAGGAGCAATTGGATGAATCGCCGGCCAACTTGAAGATGAGTTGCCGCCGGCCACCAAGGAGAAGGGGAGGAGGAAGAGCACTTGGCCACCAATGGAAGGAGAACCGCCGGCCAAGGAAGAAGGGAGAGTCCTCTAGGATGGGCGCCGGCCAAGTCTTGATGGAGGAGGATGGTCGCCGGCAACAATCTAGAAGGAAGAAAAGTTGCCGCCCACTTCTTTGCTCCAAAACCCTAGCCACCCAATGAACCCTAGCCGCCCACTTGTGGATGAGTCAAACCCTAACTCCAATTAGAAATCAATACTTGCCGCCCAACCCTAAGCTTTCCTTTTATAGAGTTAGGCTTAGGACTCCTTTAATCTCCACCGTCGGATCTAGGGATTTAACCTCCATCGTCGGATCTAGGGTTTTATCCCAACCGTCGAATCTAGGGTTTCATCTCAACCGTCGGATCTAGGATTTCATCCCAACCGTCGGATCTAGGATTTCATCCCAACCGTCGGATCTAGGATTTTATCCCAACCGTCGGATCTAGGGATTTAATCTCAACCGTCGATTCTAGGGTTTCATCCTAACCATCGGATATTAGGGATTTAATCCCAACCATTGGTTCTAGGGTTTCATCCTAACCATCGGATCTTAGGGATTTAATCCCAACCGTTGGTTCTAGGTTTTGTTTTACATTCTTGGATCTAGACTTCGCAAGGATTATATTAGGCTACGATAGGGACCATAAGGAGGAGTTGGGTCTTGGCCACCCGATGGATCGGAACCACACAAACTTGATCCATCAATGATGTTCCATTGCACTAGAGGATCATCATTGAACTACCTCACCAACCCCCATAAATTAATATGGGCTCCATATATTATTCGTACATTAATCTCCCCGTGTTTAAGATATCGAATGTCCGTCAATTAATTGATTTACTGACCATCAATTAATTAACATCTAATTCCTCGAGTAGTACCACTCAACCTTATCATCACGTTGACTAAGTCAACCAGCTGGGTTTACATGATGAACCTTATGAGCTCCTCAAGGGGACATCATCAACCTAATATATAGGACACGGTTTCCTCCTATAATCAACGGCACACCATGTAAATAATATTATTTCCCAACTTACCGGGCATATTGATTTAATCCATCTAAATCTCACCCACTGGTAAATCAAAGAAATAAATACTAAATACATGTGCCCGTTATTATATCGGGATTAAGAGCATGTACAACATAATATCCAAGGTCCGATTCAATTATGTAGTCAGTACTAAATTGAATCACCTCTATGTCGGTCCTGCTCAATACACCTAAGTGTACTAGTGTAACTCTATGTTCAAGACAAAATAATACCAAGCTACACTACAACCATGCCAATGGTTTGTCCAAAACCATCTTGGTTGTGAGCCTCTACTTATATTTTACAAGGAACTGATAACATGATCTTCTGTGCCACACCAAGCACCATGTTATCTACAATGTAAAATATTAGACAATATGCATACATATAATAAATATATAAAGTGCAAACAATGATCATGTGATTCTTATTTCAAATTAAAATGTTCATACAAAAAGAGCTAGGCTTTCAGTATACATTCTAACAATAAATGCCCAAAAGAAAAATAAAACATCAAAAATTGAGAAATTAGAGTTATAAAACCAAGATTTGAGGTCAAAACTTGAGAAAATGAAAAAGACCCTTAGGAAGATGGAAAATACATTTAAAGGGTCTTATGGGCAAAATCTAGGGTCTAACAGACAAAATTTAGGTTTTAGGAGGCAAGGTGCATCCATGGACAAGAATAGTTTGGGTCACAAATCTAAGTCCAAGAAGGTAATGTCATCTTACCATAGTGTTCCATTTGACTATTGAACCACCCCTAGGTCTAGGAATGCCAAGGTCACAAGGGAAGTCATCTCTAGAGGTGACCATGGTAGGTATCTAGTGGCTAAGGTTTCAAAGAAACCTAAGAAAGTTATTAGCAAGGTTACAAGGGAGGCAATCCCTAGAGTTAACCTTGAGAAGACCACAATGACCAAGGCTTATAAGTCTAGGAGAATCATTAGGAAGGTACTAACAGAGGTTATCCCTAGTGAGTACCTAGTAAATCTAAGGAGATCCAATAGGTATTGGGTTCCTAGGAGCATAATCCCTTCACGCTAGATGGGTTTAGGGTATGTCAACCTTGAATAGATGGGTAGTTATCCTAACCATGGAAGAGTTGACACTTTAGGGCATTTTCAAGGTAATGTGATACCTTTGAAATGAGTTTAGAAATTAATGCTAAAAGATTTTAGAATATGCCAATAAAATTAATAGAGGTTGAAAAATTGATCAAAAATGACAAAAGTAAGTTTAGAGTCAAAAGTGTGTTATTTTTGAGTTTTGGCACACTTGGGGGTTTTAGTCATTATGGAAATTTTGTGCTAATCTTAGAAAATGGCAAATTGAATTTTAAGACTTAGGTATTTCTATACCTTTATCTTATAATATTTGTCATGCTTTGTTTGTCATATGTCATATCATGACATCATGCTTAATATGATCATTTAAAATGTCATGATAATATGATGCACGCGAACGCGACTTCAAATCTTGCGACGGAGACCGTCGAGGACTCGAAGCGCACGCTCACGCTCAATGCCCGCAAGTGCATGGGTGTCGTCAAGTAATTAAAAGATTATCGATCCCATAGGGACTGAGATTCGAGTATCGATTTATTCAGTGGATGTAATTGTTCGGGACTAGACTCTAAGGGTTGCGATTGTGAGGGTTGTCGGTAGACTAAACTCTAGTACGGTGTCACACAGAGGAAGAAAGGAGCTTGCCGCAAGGTCTTTTAAAGATATTCTATGACTTCAGTTTCGCTTGTGTGTCGCAAAACATGTTATCAACTAGGCATTGTCTAAACGTCTAACTATGGTCTTGTGGAAGGGACATTATACACTCTCCCGATGAGCCACTGCATCTATCGTGAGCTATCTCTGCCTTACAAGGACGGGATAGGCAGTACGAGGATGCCAAATCAATCCCTGCGATGAACCATTTCTAGTTACAGGAGATCAGGCTAACCCCTAAGTTCCTTGTATAAATCCCCTAGATCTTAGATACGAGGGCTATCACCCCTTGAATCGCCTAACCACAATAGGTATAAAACCAAACACACATAGATATTGGTATAAACAAATCTCAATTGCAAATTCAAACTCAATAACAGAATTCAATTTGAAGCAACATGTCATACGCACACAAGCTACTCCCTAATCCTAGAATTGAAGAACTACTCCATAGATAAGAGAGAAAAATCGCAGGGCATGTTCATGTTCAAATCAATAGTAAATAAAGTGCGAGAACAGGAGTTTACAATGGCAATGTGGCCTTCTCTCTAGAGTTGAAGTGCAGAACTTGGATCTCTAGCGGCGTTCTTCCTCCCCGTTGTGAGTTCCTAAAGCTTTTTAGGGCTTCGGTGTGCTGTCCCAGCCATCGTACCTCCTCCCTAGGGTTTGGACGTAGCCTCCTTTATATAGACATCGTGTCGGATCACTGCAAAATTTGGAAAAATCCCTAATCGCGTCAATCTGCCTAGCTGCCACATGACCATGTGAAAACACATGGCCTGGCCATGTGAAAACACACAGCCTGACTGTGTGTCGGGATGTGGTGGCCATTTTCACCCTCTGAACATGGCCGTGTGTAAACACACGGCCTGGCCGTATTCCCTTCTGTGTCCAGCTACAAAATGCCCTTCTTTTGCTCCGAAAGTGTGCCTTTTCCCATGAAATGTTATCCTGCACACAAAAGTACAAAGAGCATATCTCCAAACCAGAAAACATGAAATACATGCTAAACTAATGTGAAGTATTCATGAAACAAACATAAAATGTTTTGCTCACTTCAATTCCCCCAGACTTAAATCTTTGCTTGTCCTCAAGCAAACCTCAGTGCCATGAATTTTTTTTTAAAAAGGTATTGTTCCATACTTAGCATGTCAGCTAAATTTATCAAGTGGTATTTGCAATCAAAGAAAAATAGATATGTTCTAGAAATTCACTAAGTTAGCTCCTCGTGCTCATGCCAAGTGATTCTTCTTAGGGGATACTCATTCCATGATAAGTTAAGTTGTCATCCTATATATTTCCTAAGGTCTCCGGCTCTTAGGCACTTAACTACCCTGTTGGACTATCCGAGCCACAAAAACCGCTTTTTGCATTGTGAAAACCTCGGAAGTCGGCCACGGATCCATGTGAACATAAACAAAATATATACATGTATGTCTTTAAAACCTTAGATCTACTTTAGATCTACATGTGAAGAGCTTTACCCTTGATGCGATGCCCTTTGCTTATCCCGCTCGTCCAAACAGCTTGTCGAAACTCGAGAGTGTCAAGCGTATACTCCTCTACAAGTATCCACACAGACAAAAGGTGGAGAAGGCAACTTAGAGTGTGCTAGCACTCCATGAAACCCACGGCAAGGATGAGGGGGAGAGAGATTGAGAAGAGAGGAGGAAGAAGATGAAGTTAAAATCCACTAACTTCACACTAATGCCCCCATTCAATAGTGGTCGGCCACTATAAGGGAGTTATATAGATGCATGTAATTCCAAGAGCCATGGCTCTTGGTCTCCCTCATGAGGTGGCACCCCATGATGTGTCCATGATGATGTGGAACATCATCTTTGGCCGTCCCATGCCAAGTCATCATGACATGGAATTTAGTCAAGTCAAACTTGACCATTCATCTTCCCTCTCAAGTCAAGTCAAACTTGACCTCTTATCTCCCATGGTTGATCAAATCCAACAATTTGATTCAAGTCAATTTAATTTAATGAATCTATATTCAATAGTTTAAATTGACTTAATGAATCAAATCTAAATTAGACTCATTCAACACTTGAATCAAATTGAGTCCAACTCAATTAGTCTAATTTGGATTACTCTTAATCCAATTTGGTTCATCACATGAACCTAATCCTCTTGGTCGATCATATGAACCTAATCTCCATCTAATTGCCCTTTGTGTGTGACCCTATAGGTTCTTGTAACGTTGGCAATGTTCCTAAACCGATTTAGAAACATAAGCAATGAGCGGTATCTAGCAACACATCATTGCTACCCAAGTTACAAGAATGTTGAGATCCAACATCAGCTTTGTGACTACTAATTGTGACTCTCACAATATGTGACAATGTCCCTCTATCCTTGACATCTAGATTGACCAATTGAGGCATAAACCGTGTCATCCTCTGTACAATCTATATCTTGAACTCCAAGTAGACTCACTCTAATCAAATGAGTTCAATATCTCATATTGCCTCATTTGGGCATGGCCATGCACTTAGTGGTCTCACTCTATCAAGAATCATGATGTCACTCCCATCATATAGGAGGGATAGATCTCATCTACATCACTCACATCCCTCCGCATAATTTGTTACATACCCAGTAATTATAGTCCACCCATTTACGAGTGATGTTTGACGAAGCCAAAGTATGCAACTCTTTATGTAGGGAACCATGGTGACTTCAGGTCCAAGGACTAATAGTCATACTAATAGTCTCATGAGAAAGTATATGACACTCATATAATGATCCATGATATTTTCTCATGGCGAGTCATTCAATATACATTTTCCAATGCATACTCATGTGTCAACTTGATATCTCATATCCATGACTAGTGAGATCAAGTCATCGAGTTGACCTACATGCTAGTCTCTTCGCATTAACATTGTCCCTGAATATTAATACTTGACTAGGAATGATTAAGAGTAGTGTTCTCTATATCATCTCATTATCGATTCAACCAATCGATTGATATAGATAAGAACCTTCTACTCAAGGATGTTATTATACTTAGTTATTTGGCACCAATACAAGTAAGTATAATAACCATAAAGAAATGCCTTTATATAGGAATATGATACAACAAGTCCATACAACAATCATCACATGATTGGCTCTAGGGCTTTCACTAACATGCCCAAAGTGAGGGTCGTTTCCTAGATCTAGCACAAAGTCTCAAAGGCGTACTCGGTATTGAGAGAAATTGGCAGGTGTTTCCCCAGTAACCTAACTCGGTCTCAAAGGGGCACCTAACCATTTCCACCCACGTTAAGTGTTTTTTTATCCCTCATAATCTCTTTTTTTTTCTTACTTTTATTTTTTCATTTCTTTTTCTCTCTCTCTCTTTTTTTTACTTTTCTTTTCGGTTCACTGGGATTTTGATTTTTTTGAATGGGCTTACACAATCCGAGCATCTCCAGTAACTAAAATGCTAAATCTAGAGTCACCTATGGATTCCAAAGAACTAGACTACTGAGATGAATCATAACTAGGTATGTACTAGACTCTCCCTTTCAGAGAGTTTGTCATGTGTATGTGTAAAATAAAAACTAACCAGTGTAAGTCTAGAACATTCATTTAAAGCAAATAAAATAAAATATCACGAGGTAAATGAAGTTAAGCTACCCATGGAAACAACTCATGAAGAAAACGTTTACAAATACTACTGAGGCAGCATATAGGTATTAAAAACTAAGTGCTAAAAGAAACTAGACATCTAATGCATGAATAAATGAATGTTATATAAAATGAAAACATCAGGAAAGAAACTACTGCTAGAAACAAAATAAAATAAAACTTGGGGTGCCCGCCAGACTTAAATGAAAGCATACCTCTAATATGGTGGATGAGGTGAAAAGTCTGGTAGCCTTGGCATCTCGGGATCCTGGGAGAACCTACTGCTGAGGTGCTGATACCACATGTGCATGTGGTTGATCTGAGAGCTGGTGGATGCAGCGGCTGCTCGGTGCTCCTCCTCCCGGGCCCACTATGCCTGCTGGGCATGCATGTGCTACCTCATCTCCTGGCGGTAAGTGGCCTCATCCTGGCTACGAGAAGCCTCCTCCTAGAAGTAAATGTGGGCCTCATCGTAGAACTCCTCGGCTCACTGAAAGTACGCCCAGAAACTCTGCCTACGTGTAGGCACTCTGCTCCTCCCATCGCTGCCTCTGTGTCTGCTTCTCGGTGTATATATCGTCGAGGCACGATCGGAACTCCGAAAAAATCATAGGCCGATGTACCTGCATCCTGCTCAAAAGTAGAAAACGGTGGTGGTGTAGGTGCAAGCTCGTGTCGATGTGGACTAGGTGGGCTCCTATGCATGTGTGGACTGGAGGGAGAGTGATGTAAAGGGGGAGAGATGGGCGCTGATGTGGATGGAGGGGACTCCACTATCAGGTCTAAGCACCAGTTGGCGCATGTGGTGATGGTGGTACGATCGGGGGTCGGGAGCCTGATGGTCGTCAGGTTTTTCCTTACAAAGCATAAGGAGTGTTCCTCTCTTACAATCATCTTCATCGCCATACACACTCCTAGGTCGATCCTAGGGCTCTACTCTATACTCTCTAATGCAGTGTAATCGTACCCCATCCTATGGCAAATGTGGGCAAGTAGGCCTCCCACATTAATCTCTCCTCTCGCTGCTTTGCCCATCTTCACTAAGTGTCTGATGAAGTGGGACCCTACATCAATGCTACTCCTTTCTTGTAGCATGTCCCAGAGGCAAAGAAGCTTGCTAGCTCTTACTACACTGTCACTCTCCCCATAATCAAATATAGTACTAACCATGATGCAGTGGAGGTATCGAAAAATGGGGTTTTGGAGGCGCGACGCTTTAGGTCTAGAAGGGTCGTAAGCGTGCTCCCCTGTCAACTCGGTCCAAAATATCCAAGAGTTAAACCCAATAGGGGTTCTTTTCTCTCCCCCACTCGGCAAGCCAAAGCATGAGTTCCATTGGTATAGTGGTCATTCATGCTGAATGTTAAATATTCTAAAGGTAATCCTACCCTCTTCGCTCTCTCTACCCGTTAAAACTTCATCTTCTAAAGAACTTAAAAACTCTAAAACTATCCTAGGGTAGGTTGGGTGTCTTATCCCCATTATCTCTCCCCTCCCTATTTTTGCAAATAGGGCTTGAATGTCACCCAACAACCCTAGGGATTCTAGTAAGTCTTCATCGAGATACCTAGTTGCAGTGATTTTATGAGTAGAAAGCATGTTATATCTATCTCTATGCTCATTGTTGCAAAAAATAAGGGTTGGTAGGGTATTACCTTCCTCCGGAGCTTGAGGGGCATCGATTCTCCTTCCTTGTCGCTCTGAAGCACCGGATCGAGATACCACTTGCTTGGTCCTCCTCATCCTTGCTTCTTTTGGCTTCCTTGAAGGTTTGAAAGTGGTGGGGAAGAAGGATCCACATGGCTAGGGGAAGAAAAATCAAAACACACATCGCAAATGGGGCGAAAACACACGGCGTGCCCTTTTTAAACTCGCGCAACACGACCACGTGAAAACACATGGCTAGGACATGTGCGCCTTGGGTTGGTCGGGCACGACCATGGGAAAACACACAACCAGGCCGTGTGTCCCCTTTTCTTCTCCTTTTGTTCACAACGATCTGAGTTTTCTCACACGCTTCGCCGTTTAAGCTAAAAATTGATTTATTTTTACCTAGCAAAGTTCTTTTCTGGTCCTAGTGCTGAATGAAATGGAAATCAAAGTTCAAATTAACCTAAAAGCATGCAATACAATTAAACAAAAACTTAAAAACTAAACTTGGGTAGCCTCCCAAGAAGCACTTTGTTTAAGGTCGTTTAGCTTGACCTAACTCCATTATCAACTTGGCTCTGGAGGTTCAGTGAACCTCCATTCATCCATCTCGGAATCTACCTCTGGTGGACTCGGCTTTACCTTGCTGAAAGTGAAGTTGTCTATGAAGGGCACTCTACTCTCGGATAGACTAAAGAGGATGTTCTCCCCATCTACCTCCAAGGAGATCTGGTGTGCCTTTACGTTTATGCACGCCCCCGCAGTCACCAGAAAGGGTCTTCCCAAAATGATGGGATTCTGGGGATTTGGTCTTGTGTCAAGTATAATGAAATCTATATGGATCACGAAGTTCTCGACAACCACAGGCACATGTGCTAGCAAGCCGACGGGTTCCTTGACTGAATCGTCCTACATACGAATACCAAGATTCGTTGGTTGGAGCCCATTCAGTCCCATCTTCAGATAGTATGCATAGGGCATCACACTTACTGATGACCCCAAGTCACACAGTGCTTCATCGAAGCTTTCCCCATAAATCGAGCAATGGATAACAAATTCACCGGGGTCCTCAAGCTGTGGTGGAATCTTATCTTCAATTTCAGCTTGGTCAGGTAGGGTGGAAATCATGGCTGCACACCCCTTGGCGAATCTACTACTCTGCCCCACTCCCTCATTGTATACTCCTTCCTCTTTAGCTTGACTCGGCTCGGGTAGTAGTGGAGAGTTCTTCATAGGTTGCGACACGGATAGGGCTATCTAGGCCACTTGTGTCTCCAACATCTTTGTGTGACTTACAAGAACATCGACAGTGACCTTCAAGTCTTTGAGTGACTCCTCAGATTTATGATGTTGGCGACGAAATTCTGCATTGGCCTTAGTTTGAGTAGCAATGAAGTCTTCCATCATAAGTTCCAGTCTAGACTTCTGTTGATTCTACTGCCCATTGCCCTGCTGTTGCCCATACCCTCTCGATGGTTAGAAGTTCCTCGAGTTAATCTTATAGGAGAAATTTGGGTGATTCCTCCATCCGAGATTGTAGGTACTGGAGTATGGGTTGTTTGGCCTTTGATTATAGTCTCCAACCGCATAAACATGCTCAATCTGCTCTTCTGAGGTTCCCTGCCCTCCATAGTGGTCTTCCTGATATGATGATGCTCTTTCTCTAGAATCAATGGTCGCACATGCAGATGCAGGATTTAAAGAGTCAAACCATCTGTCGAGTGCATCCATCCTCACTGTTAGTTGGTCAACAGAGTTGACAGCATATCATCCTGTTGCAGGAGCTGGGTGACCACGCTCGGAAGCTCATTGATGGTGGTTCTGGGCCACCTCTTCTATTAGCTCTTTTGCTTCCTCTATGGTCTTATTCATAAGTGCTCCTCCTGCAAAAGAATCCAGAGACATCTTTGTGGCATACGCGATCCCATTGTAGAAGATGTGGATTACCAGCCACCTTTCCAATCTGTTGTGGGGACATTGGTAGAGTAACCCTTGTAGCGATCCCAAGCTTCAAAAAGTGACTCCCCTTCCTTCTGACGGAAGCTTGTGATAAGGTGACGCATGTGGGCAGTCTTGTTTGCTGGGAAGTATTTATTCAGGAACTTCTGCTCACATTGCTCCCACATAGTAATGCTTCTCGAAGGAAGAGAGTAAAGCCTATAGGGGATCGTTGGAACGCTAGAGGGGGGGGTGAATAGCGTCGTGCTATGCGTCGATGGAATTCGTTAGCATTCGTCTCTACAAAACTCGTTATGAGCAGCGGAATAATAATAATAGTAATAATGAAAAACAAGACAAACACGCAAACACAATTGTTTAACGTGGTTCGGAACCTCAAGGTTCCTACTCCACGGTTGAGCTCAACGAGCTCTAGTGATGCACACGCAACCACTAATCAATAAATCCTTCTCGACACAAGTCGAAGGCGGAGAAATCCCTTACAATAGTTTACAACAATAAACTAAATACAACAAGCAAATAATATGAAATACAATGCAATACAAGTAAAGAAAACACTTTACAAATGCCTTTGGATTGCTTGCTTGTTGATCACTTGAACGGTGATTGAAGACCATGATTTGCAACAGCAAATTGCCTCAAGAATGTCCAAGAAATCGTTGGCTTTTTCCTCCTTTACGAGCTCCATTTAAATCTTTAACCTGTGTTGGAAAACACCGATCAGTCAACTGATCGGGACCATTAGTCGACTGATGACACTGTTGTCATGAGACAACGGCTAGATCCACGGTGGAAAAATCCAACGGATCCATGATCAGTCGACTGATCATGACCATCAGTCGACTGGTCGAGCCTCCACTCGACTGCTAACCCTAGCAGTCGAGTCAGACTCCATTCTGTGCCCGAAAAATCGAGCACTAGTCGACTGATCACAAGATCAGTCGACTGCTCGGTCCAGCAGTCGACTGCCCACCTCTGGCAGTCGATAATTGGGACACTTCCCGCAGTCAAACCCTAGTTGACTCACCCCAATCGACTGTCATATGGCACCAGTTGACTGGCACACCTCAAACATGAGATTTTAGCCCAAGTATGGTTCCCCCATACTTGCTAGACCACCCTTAGCCTAGACCTATGTAACGCCCGCCCTTATCTGCTCTCAGGGCGGCGCTACTTTTACCCCTTTCTTTTTTTTTCTTTTAAAACATAATACACATGGATCATTTCACCATTTACTTAAACATGTTATCATGGCATAAACCTTCTTTTCTACATGCATCACCTATCTTATTCATAGTTAGCATGTTACCATATCTTATCTCATTTCATAACATGCCCATCATAAGGATCCATTCGTGAATTCTATCATATCAACTTTCTTAAGTAATTGAACAATAACATAACTAAGCAATATCCAACATGGTACTAATAATTCACAAGTCTTATAAGCAGAAGCAAGGTCTTAAGTTGTTAATTGAGCATATATATATAAGCAGATAGTAGTAGGGTCTTTCTCCACCATGCCACTATCACACACATTGGGCCCTTCCTGCTACCTCCTCTAGTTCAGGTTTCCTTGATCTGCAGTATATGGACAACATAAACTATAAGCATAAAGCTTAGTAAGATTCTTGCCTACTCACAAAAAAACACGAACTTCATCAAGCAATTAGAAACATAAGCATGCTAGCATAAATGGCCTAAGTATTCCATAGTAACACTAATCAACAACATACCATGTAATGAAACCTAAGCATGGCATAGAGTTTACATCAGCATGCTAAGCATAATTAACACCAAGCAGGGCATAATCTAAACATAAGCATTCATGATATAAATCTTAGACATGCAGGAAGTACATAAACCCCAAATGTTCTTACTATAAGCATTATAACTTAGTAAAATCTAACATGCTTCAAGAACATAATCATAAGCATTTTTAACTTGAGCATAAACATTTATAATGACATAAATCCTAGACATGCATAAGGCACAAAATCACAAGTATTCTTAAACTACTGCAAGCATCATAACTTCATAGAGTCTAACATGCATAAAGGACATAATCATAAGCATTTTTAACTTGAGCATAAACATTTATAATGATATAAATCCTAAACATGCATAAGGTACATAATCACAAGAATTCTTAAACTACTATAAGCATCATAACTTCATAGCATCTAAAATGCATAAAGGACATACTCATAAGCATTTTTTTTTTAACTTGAGCATAAACATTTATAATGATATAAATCCTAAACATGCATAAGGTACATAATCACAAGCATTCTTAAACTACTGTAAGCATCATAACTTCATAGCATCTAAAATGCATAAAGGACATACTCATAAGCATTTTTTTAACTTGAGCATAAACATTTATAATGGCATAAATCCTAAACATGCATAAGGCACAAAATCACAAGTATTCTTAAACTACTGCAAGCATCATAACTTCATAGCATCTAAAATGCATAAAGGATGAGTTCGTAAGCATTCATAATCTTTAACACAAGCATACACAATTTCATAAAAGTCTTTTCTTTTCAAAACATATACATATAGATACTTCAATATCATCATAACTTGTTTGGGGGGCCCCAGGTTAAGTACCACATAATGCGCGTTCCCTAATAGGCTGGGGTAGCGAGCCACCAGACCTACCAGAGCAAGACATCTTACCAGGGCAAGACCTCTTACGTCTTCTTATGTCCCTATGGATTTGATTAACGACCACCTGATGGGTCGAGTACTTAACCTCTTACAAAGTAAAATACTTAATTCCTTTCTTTTCTTGTCATAGTATAAAGAATGCTCTTGATCCCCAACATAAAAAGGGAAGCATCTTAATCTTATCTTGTCATAAGTAGAGCTCTTGATCCCTACTTGAAAGGGAAGCATCTCCACTTTATCTTATCTTAAGGAGAACTCTTGATCCCTACTTGAAAGGGAAGCATCTCCATCTTATCATAAGGAGAGCTCTTGATCCCTACTTGAAAGGGAAGCATCTCCATCTTATCATAAGGACACATGCATTCATAACATAAGAGTACCCTAAAGGGGTCATAAAGTATAAACATGTTCATCACACAAGCATATTGCGTGGCACATTACACCATAAACATGTAGCATGTTTCTTAGGCATATTCAAGGCATATTAAATCATAAAAACATGTTCATCACCTAAGCATATTTCATGGCACATTACATCATAACATGTAGCATGTTTCCTAGGCATATTCATGGCATATTAAATCATAAAAAAACATGTTCATCACCTAAGCATATTTCATGGCACGTTACATCATAACATGAAGCCTATTTCTTTGGCATATTCATGGCATATTAATCACAAAGCATGTTCATCACCTAAAACTCCTACATGAGGCATACAACATCCCCTAGTTCCCTTAGAAGCCTTTTTCTTGCAACCCTAACCCTAGTTTCCTTGGTTGGCCGAAACTTGTGAAGGGCTCAAGCTTGGGTTTGTCCCCTAAAACTCATTCATGAAGCCTTATAACCTATCATAGCACCATTAGAAATATTTTCATGCAACCCTAACCCTAATTTCATGGGTTGGCCGAAACTTGTGAGGGGCTCAAGCTTGGGTTTGTCCCCTAAAATTCATTCATGAAGCCTTATAACCTATCATAGTATCCTTAGAAATATTTTCATGCAACCCTAACCCTAATTTCATGGGTTGGCCGAAACTTGTGAGGGGCTCAAGCTTGGGTTTGTCCCCTAAAATTCATTCATGAAGCCTTATAACCTATCATAGTATCCTTAGAAATATTTTCATGCAACCCTAACCCTGATTTCATGGTTTGGCCGAAACTTGTAGGGTTAAGATCTTTGGATTTTTATCACCTAAATCTATTCATGTAGGCATATATCATAACCTAACTTCATAAGGGGGAGCTCTTCATGAAACCCTAACCCTAAACCCTTCGTGGCCGAAACATATAGGGTTAAAACCCTTGGACTTTTGTTACCTAAGGATCCCTACTTGGAGCATACAACATATAAAAGGTTTCCCTAATAGCATATTCCATGAATCCTATCCCAAGACATTAGTTGGCTGAACATATGAAGCTCCAAACTCTTATTCTTTCATGTAATTCATCCTACAAAACTAATATACTGCAGGTGAGGAAATCTTACATCCTTCGCTTTGCTTTTTAGTTGGAAGATGACCTAATGGAAGCCAACCCTAGCCTTCTTCTTGCTTGGAGGGATTTCAGCCAAAGGTGCAAATGGAGAGGGGGAGCAAGGTGGTTTCGGTGAGGATGAAGAGGAGAGGAAGAAGTGGCCAAATGGGAACTTCCTTCTTCTTTATAAAGGGAGGAAGGGAAGTTCCTCTTTTCTTTTCCATGCCCCTTCATTTACCCTCATCACCCTTATCTATAATTCCCCTCTTCTCTTAATGATGTAATCCTATTGGGCTTATGGTTAGGGGGTGCATCTATAGGGCTTGGCTATCTCTAGAGGTTTGGGGTTCAATTCCTAGGCCTTGCATCTCTTTTTGGCTATTTCCTTTTATTTTCGGAAAACCCCCATAAAGCCCATTATCGTAAAGCCAAAAATCCTCATAAAATTGCTGGAGACTTTTTACAAAGCGCATAATCCCTCATACCTTGTAAAAGTTTAGTCCTCGAAACTTAAAACAATTCTGGTACTTCGCTTCATGTCCTCCTCTCGCTTCCTGTAGCTTCCTCGTATCGCTGATTCTGCCACAGGACCTTTACTAAGGGCACCTCTTTGTTCCTTAGCCTCTTGACTTCTCGGTCTAGTATCTGGATAGGCCGACTTTTCATACTCAGGTCCTCTTGAACTGGTACAGTTTGTGGCTCGATCACTTGGTCCACACTGGATAAGCATTTCGTGAGCCCAGAGACATGGAACACGTGTGTATAGCCGACATCTCTTGTGGCGACTCGACACTGTAAGCTACCTTGCCCACTCTTTGCAATATCGGATACGGTCCTCGTAAGCGTGGATTGATTTACCCTTCCTTCCGAATCTCATCACTCCTTCATAGTCACTTTGAGAATACGAGGTCCCGACTTTGAATTCTAACGTCTCGCGCATATCCGCATAACTCTTTTGTTGGCTCTGGCGATTTTGATTCTCGACGGATATTACGTATATAGTGCGGGTGGTATTGTCAATATCGGCCCGAAAACCCATTTCCCTCCTTTCACCACCCTCGTACCAGCGGATAGGAGACTGCATCTCCTCCGTCTGAGCTTCATATGGTGCCATTCCAATAGTAGCACAGTAGCTATTTGTTGTAAGCAAATTCTGCCAAGCACAAATATCGCACCAGCCCCTTAAAGTCTAGGGCACAAGCCGCAACATATCTTCCAGCACCTGGTTCACTCTTTACTCGATCGATGCGAGGATGAAAGCAGCGATCTTGAATCTCAACTTAGTGCCAAGAGCCTTCTGAACACATTCCCAGAAATGGGAGGTAAAACGGCCATCACGGTCAGAAATAATAGCCTTAGGCACTCCATGTAATTTGATAATTTCTTTGACATATAATTGAGCTAGCTGCTCGACCGAATAGGTCATCTTAATTGCCAGGAAATGGGCAGACTTTGTCAACCGATCTATGATTACCCATATAGCATCGTAACCATTTGTTGTCTTGGGCAATCCCGAGATAAAATCCATAGATATTTCTTCCCATTTCCACTCTGGAATCTGTATCGGCTGCAGTAATCCCCCAGGTTTCTGGTGTTCTGCCTTCACCTTCTGGCAGGTCAGACAAGTGCTGACGTACTGAGCCACATCCCTTTTCATGTCGGACCACCAAAATTTATCCCTTAAGTCATGATACATTTTGTTAGATCCAGGATGCATGGTATAAGGTGTTCCGTGGGATTCCTCGAGTATCTTCTTCCATAATTCCGGATCGTTCGGAATGCATAGGCGGTCCTGGAAGTATAATACTCCGCCGTTGGCGATGCGGAATCCATTATCCCTTCCTTCCCGGACTTCCTGTTTGATTTTCTGGATGTCAGAATCACCATCTTGCTTTCCCAATATATCGTCGAACAACGTCGGCGCTATAGCCATGGTGAAAAGCTGTCCAGAAATAATCTCTATTCCGTAATTCATTATATCCCTTTTCAGGGGCTGCGATAGCATTGATAAGGGCATCAAAGCGGCCATTTTGTTTCCACTCCTTATTCGTACGTTCCAGTCTACCCAACATTGTTCAATTATACCATACACATCCCAGGCAATGAACTCATTATCCATTTCAAAAAGTAAATGACTTATCATCTCTTATTCATATCTCTTATTCATATTTTCCGACCAGAAGGAAAAATGTTAAAATATAACATTCCTTATTTCTAATTTACCACAGAAACTATTTGAGAAGATAGTTCATTATGACTCCCACTAGGACAAACCCTAGTGCGATTGTAATTATTTTTAGTCCTATCTTCCTTGGCCTCACTAGGGTGGTCTTCAACTGGCCAATAAGTTGACTGTTTACAGAACCCTCCTCCTTCCTCTCGCGGCCAGCTACCACCGGATTCTCTACCACAGGCTTCTCTTGAACCTTGTGCTCCAGATTCAGACAACTCCTCATCGTTATCCGCCCTTCATAACGCCCCACACGTGATGTGCACTACCATGAACTCATTTGGCGGGAGCGGACCAAGGCCCATATCCTATAATTGTCCGATGAAACTCCTGCCGCTCGAGTCTCCTAAAAAGACCATCGAGCCTTCTCATGTGTCCGATGACCCCACCATCTGGTTTATAGACTATCTCTTCAATAGCTTCCCTTAATCGGTTTCGTGACACATCACGACGAGTCATGGTAGTCATCGTCCGTGTCATCTGATAAATGAAGTCAGTACAAAACCGACTAACCCGTACGAAACCGGCTTAATTCAATTCAGATGAACATAGACCTTACACAACTAATTACGAAAATCAAATCTTCGTAATTTTAGGAGTTTTTTTTTTTTTTTGGAGTGTAATTAAACTAAGGCTAGCATAAGATTATCCTACATGAATTCATGCATATTTAAGCTAAAACCAAAAAAGAACAATTCTTATTCTCGCAAGGTAAGGTATCCTTACTTGTGATACTTCTAAGTTAGAGTCATGTTTCCATCGTATAAAGCTTGGTCAGGTATACTATCTAAGTCACAACTATGATTCTATTATACTAAATAGGACGAGGTATTATTTCTATCTAAATCTCAAGTGTGAGTCCATTCTACTAAAGCATGATGAGGTATTATTTCATTCTAGATAGAAGACAGTCTTCATTATAAAGGAAACTTAAGTATGCATAAAATTACTTACTGGGAAATAGCAGGATGGAGGCTTGATGTGTGATAGTGGAAAGGTGAACCCGCTCTGATACCACGTAACCCTTATCTCGCTCTCGTATGGCGCTACTTTTACCCCTTTCTTTTTTTTTCTTTTAAAACATAATACACATGGATCATTTCACCATTTACTTAAGCATGTTATCATGGCATAAACCTTCTTTTCTACATGCATCACCTATCTTATTCATAGTTAGCATGTTACCATATCTTATCTCATTTCATAACATGCCCATCATAAGGATCCATTCGTGAGTTCTATCATATCAACTTTCTTAAGTAATTGAACAATAACATAACTAAGCAATATCCAACATGGTACTAATAATTCACAAGTCTTATAAGCGGAAGCAAGGTCTTAAGTTGTTAATTGAGCATATAAATATAAGCAGATAGTAGTAGGGTCTTTCTCCACCATGCCACTATCACACACACTGGGCCCTTCCTGCTACCTCCTCTAGTTCAGGTTTCCTTGATCTGCAGTATATGGACAACATAAACTATAAGCATAAAGCTTAGTAAGATTCTTGCCTACTCACAAAAAAACACGAACTTCATCAAGCAATTAGAAACATAAGCATGCTAGCATAAATGGCCTAAGTATTCCATAGTAACACTAATCAACAACATACCATGTAATGAAACCTAAGCATGGCATAGAGTTTACATCAGCCTGCTAAGCATAATTAACACCAAGCAGGCATAATCTAAACATAAGCATTCATGATATAAATCTTAGACAGAAAGTACATAAACCCCAAATGTTCTTACTATAAGCATTATAACTTAGTAAAATCTAACATGCTTCAAGAACATAATCATAAGCATTTTTAACTTGAGCATAAACATTTATAATGACATAAATCCTAGACATGCATAAGGCACAAAATCACAAGTATTCTTAAACTACTGCAAGCATCATAACTTCATAGAGTCTAACATGCATAAAGGACATAATCATAAGCATTTTTAACTTGAGCATAAACATTTATAATGATATAAATCCTAAACATGCATAAGGTACATAATCACAAGCATTCTTAAACTACTGTAAGCATCATAACTTCATAGCATCTAAAATGCATAAAGGACATACTCATAAGCATTTTTTTTTAACTTGAGCATAAACATTTATAATGATATAAATCCTAAACATGCATAAGGTACATAATCACAAGCATTCTTAAACTACTGTAAGCATCATAACTTCATAGCATCTAAAATGCATAAAGGACATACTCATAAGCATTTTTTTAACTTAAGCATAAACATTTATAATGGCATAAATCCTAAACATGCATAAGGCACAAAATCACAAGTATTCTTAAACTACTGCAAGCATCATAACTTCATAGCATCTAAAATGCATAAAGGACGAGTTCGTAAGCATTCATAATCTTTAACATAAGCATACACAATTTCATAAAAGTCTTTTCTTTTCAAAACATATACATATAGATACTTCAATATCATCATAACTTGTTTGGGGGGCCCCAGGTTAAGTACCACATAATGCGCGTTCCCTAATAGGCTGGGGTAGCGAGCCACCAGACCTACCAGAGCAAGACCTCTTACGTCTTCTTATGACCCTATGGATTTGATTAACGACCACCTGACAGGTCGGGTACTTAACCTCTTACAAAGTAAAATACTTAATTCCTTTCTTTTCTTGTCATAGTATAAAGAATGCTCTTGATCCCTAACATAAAAAGGGAAGCATCTTAATCTTATCTTGTCATAAGGAGAGCTCTTGATCCCTACTTGAAAGGGAAGCATCTCCACTTTATCTTGTCTTAAGGAGAGCTCTTGATCCCTACTTGAAAGGGAAGCATCTCCATCTTATCATAAGGACACATGCATTCATAACATAAGAGTACCCTAAAGGGGTCCTAAAGTATAAACATGTTCATCACACAAGCATATTGCGTGGCACATTACACCATAAACATGTAGCATGTTTCTTAGGCATATTCAAGGCATATTAAATCATAAAAACATGTTCATCACCTAAGCATATTTCATGGCACATTACATCATAACATGTAGCATGTTTCCTAGGCATATTCAAGGCATATTAAATCATAAAAAAACATGTTCATCACCTAAGCATATTTCATGGCACATTACATCATAACATGAAGCCTATTTCTTTGGCATATTCATGGCATATTAATCACAAAGCATGTTCATCACCTAAAACTCCTACATGAGGCATACAACATCCCCTAGTTCCCTTAGAAGCCTTTTTCTTGCAACCCTAACCCTAGTTTCCTTGGTTGGCCGAAACTTGTGAAGGGCTCAAGCTTGGGTTTGTCCCCTAAAACTCATTCATGAAGCCTTATAACCTATCATAGCACCATTAGAAATATTTTCATGCAACCCTAACCCTAATTTCATGGGTTGGCCGAAACTTGTAGGGTTAAGATCTTTGGATTTTTATCACCTAAATCTATTCATGTAGGCATATATCATAACCTAACTTCATAAGGGGGAGCTCTTCATGAAACCCTAACCCTAAACCCTTGGTGGCCGAAACATATAGGGTTAAAACCCTTGGACTTTTGTTACCTAAGGATCCCTACTTGGAGCATACAACATATAAAAGGTTTCCCTAATATCATATTCCATGAATCCTAGCCCAAGACATTATTTGGCCGAACATATGAAGCTCCAAACTCTTATTCTTTCATGTAATTCATCCTACAAAACTAATATACTGCAGGTGAGGAAATCTTACATCCTTCGCTTTGCTTTTTAGTTGGAAGATGACCTAATGGAAGCCAACCCTAGCCTTCTTCTTGCTTGGAGGGATTTCGGCCAAAGGTGCAAATGGAGAGGGGGAACAAGGTGGTTTCGGTGAGGATGAAGAGGAGAGGAAGAAGTGGCCAAATGGGAACTTCCTTCTTCTTTATAAAGGGAGGAAGGGAAGTTCCTCTTTTCTTTTCCATGCCCCTTCATTTACCCTCATCACCCTTATCTATAATTCCCCTCTTCTCTTAATGATGTAATCCTATTGGGCTTATGGTTAGGGGGTGCATCTATAGGGCTTGGCTATCTCTAGAGGTTTGGGGTTCAATTCCTAGGCCTTGCATCTCTTTTTGGCTATTTCCTTTTATTTTCGGAAAACCCCCATAAAGCCCATTATCATAAAGCCAAAAATCCTCGTAAAATTGCTGGAGACTTTTTACGGGCATTACAACCTAAGCCTTCTAGTCGCCTCCGTCAGCCTCACGCCTCTCAGATCCCTCCAAGTCATCCATGACTTGTTCATCCATTGCGCTAGCCTTCAGGTGCTTCCATCGGCTATGTCATACTAACGGTGTCTACACCGCCAAGGCACATTGGACTTATGCTGCCAATAATTCGCTTGGGCTTTACGCCGCCTACCATTGGACTTATGGTGTCACGACTCCTACTTGAACTTTACGCCGCCAATATCAAACCCCTTGGACTTCTCAAATGCCAAGACTCAAGCTTGGACTTTCCTTTGCCAACCCATGTTGGACTTTCCTTGCCAACCCATGTTGGACTTTCCATTGCCAAGATCCATGCTTGGACTTTCCCAAAAGCCAAGTGTCCCACTTGGACTTTCCATGCCAAGAACCCAAGACTTGGACTTTTCCCATGACAATCACATTGTCATATGTTTTTGTTGAACATCAAAACATCTCTCGAGTCAAACTCAAGTCCTCGTCAATCGTGACCTGGGCCGATTGCACCAACAATCTCCCCATTTTTTATGTTTGACAAAAACCAAACAAACCATTGAGTTAGACCATCTAACTCAAACCAATTATCTCCATCAATTTTCCCAATTGATTTCATTCTCTCAATAAGTTCTCCCCAAAACATTCTCCCCCTTTTTGACTAACATCAAAAAGGTTCTCTCCAAGGAGGTCAATGTCTCATGTCCCAATGAGATCTTACATTCTCCCCCTTGGTCCAAAAATACCTAGGATGCCTACCATCTTCCTAGTGATAAGTCTCATATCACTCAAGAGAGGCAATCCTATTCACTCTCCCAATTTCCAAATTGGGTATCTCAAAATCCCATTTTCCTCCTCATGAGGAAAAAATACCATCCATCATCCCATGTTGGATACCTCCCTCTAAAAGCTTGCTCCCCCTTGACCATTGCACCAACAATGCCCTTGGGAAGTCCCTAAGCCAATAGGAACTTTAAACCATCAAAATTAAGGTTCAAAGTTCAAACATGAACTTTCCTATACCTTAAATTTCATACATTATCCTAACACCTCTCTTAATCCTTATCCAATGGATTTTCACCCTTTATAATGCTTCCCAAAGCATATCCTAGGGTTAGAAGTGGTTAGGGACCTTAACCGCAGCTGAACATGGCCTAAACATAACTTGTTTTCTCGAATTCAACATTGGTAGTCGACTCTCTCAGCTACCAGTTGACTGCCACCCTCATCAGTCGATTGCCACCCAAAGCAGTTGACTGATAACTGAAATATCAGAATTTCAATTATCAGAAATGAAATTCAGAAAATCATAAGTAATTCTACGTATATCGAAAAATTATGAAAAATCATACGTATATTACTTATAGTCAATACAATGGGTGAAAAATGATAGAAAAATATTTTACTCATAAAATATCGAAATTGATACAAAATCTAAAAGTGAATAAAAACTTCAAAGTTTTAGCTCACTTTGTATCAATCTCATCAATGGTGATTGCTATCAAAAGATAGACTACACCAAGGTTTTCTAAATTGATTTTAAAATATTTTCAAAACCATATTTTGAATCATATTCCTTGGGCTCAATGTACATGACTTGTACACAAGCTTTTCCAATGATCCATAACATGATTTTAGATGAGTTTGAGTTCATCTAGATGAAAAAACTATGCACCTTGAACTTAACTCATATCCTAGCATCTCATATGTTTCTAGGGTGTATAAATACACATACATGTTAATTTAATGTGAGATGTGGGTTTTGTTCTCCCTAATCTAGGGTTTCATGCATCTTTCTAAGGCGACTCTACTTGATTCCCTTATAAATGGGACTCCAATTCATGTCATTGTCCTTAACTCAATTTTAATCAAATGCTTGAATGATTATGGCATTAATGATGATATAAATAAGCATATGCTCATAATCATGATGTCATGACATAAGATGAAATCTAAGCATACATGACATAAAAACTAACCTAAGCATAATCATGACATATTAAGTGATAAAATGAAATACGATGTCATGACATGTCATATGGCAAACAAAGCATGACATATAAAATGTATAGGTATAATAATACCTAAATTTTAATATTAGTTGTCATTTGTTATAATTAGATTTATTTTGCCATATTACTACTAATCTCCCAAGTGTGCCAAAAACCCAAAATGACACACTAACCTCTAAACCTAAATTGTGCCAATTTGATCATTTTATCACACTTCTCAAGATATATTGGCACATCCTAAGATCTTTTAGGATCATAATATCAACCTTATTTCCAAGGTACGATAACCTTGAAAATTATCTAAAGTGCCACCTTTACCATGGTTGAGTTAACTACCCATCCAATCAAGGTTGACACACCCTAAACCCATCTAGCATGAATCAATCACGCTCTTAGGAACCCAAAACCTATTTGAGCTCCTAGGATTTACTAGGTATTCCTTAGGGATGACCTCCCTAGATACCCTCCTAATGACCCTCCTAGGCTTGTTAGCCTCGGTCATTGTGGTCTTACCTAGGTTGACTCTAGGGGTAACTCCCCTTGCAACCTTCTTAGTGGCTTCCCTAGGTTTCCTTGAAACCCTAGCCACTAGGCACACACCATGGTCACTCTTAGGGATGACTTCCCTATTGACCTTTGTCTTCCTAGACCTAGTTTGTGTTCCATAATCAAATGGAACACTATGATAAGCCACCTTAGGCTTAGGTTTGTGACCCAAACCTATTTGAGCTCCTAGGATTTACTAGGTATTCCTTAGGGATGACCTCCCTAGATACCCTCCTAATGACCCTCCTAGGCTTGTTAGCCTTGGTCATTGTGGTCTTACCTAGGTTGACTCTAGGGGTAACTCCCCTTGCAACCTTCTTAGTGGCTTCCCTAGGTTTCCTTGAAACCCTAGCCACTAGGCACACACCATGGTCACTCTTAGGGATGACTTCCCTATTGACCTTTGTCTTCCTAGACCTAGTTTGTGTTCCATAATCAAATGGAACACTATGATAAGCCACCTTAGGCTTAGGTTTGTGACCCAAACCCTTCTTGCCCTTGGTTGACTTTTGTCTCTTAAGTATTAGGTGTTGACTCTTGGTCCTAGACTCTTGACTTTGACCATTTGACACATTAACTTGATTTTACATATTCCTAAGGGTCTTTTCTAGTTTCTCAAGTCTTGACCTCAAGACTTGATTTTCCATCTCCAATTGCCCAATTTTCGATTTTTGATTGAGTTTTTGGGCATTACCATTTCCTCTAGGCATATGCCTAGTCCATTTAGGATTAAGACCTAGGTGTTCTCCTATTTTCTTGATAGATTCCCTAGGTAAAACTTTTTTAGGGACATTAGTCCTAAATTTCTCCTTCTTTGAAATATTAACTTTTTTGGCACCTAAACAAATATATCTATTATTTCTAGCATGCTTTTCATGTACAATAGAAAGATTGTTGACATTATTCCTAGCATGCTTTTTATCCCTAGAAATTGAAGGTGCATTAATAAATTTTACCTTAGGGTTTGCCTTAGAGGCTCCCCCTACATGTATAGCTCCCTCTTTGACTCTCTTGCTCCCCCTAGGGCATTGATTCCTAAAATTCCCCGGTTGTTGGCACTTGAAGCAAATGATGTGCTCTTTGCTTCTTTTAGTGGGGGCACCGACATCTTTTGATTTTTCTTGAGGTTTTGGTGCCGGAGCAGTCTTCTTGACTTTCTTTGGGCATTTGCTCTTGTAATGCCCACTTTCCCTACACTCAAAGCAAATTATATGATTTTTATTTAAACCTAAATTGCTTGAGTTACCTAGGGTATTTGTGGTGGTGATCGGAGTGGGTTCCTCATCCCTCCTGGAGGTTGAGGCTTCTTCTTGATTTTGCTCCAGCTCCGGTGTGGATGGTCTTTCCTCCCCCTCAATCCTTGAAGTGGAGGCTTCTTCCACTTCTTCCACCGATCCGGAAATTGATTTCCTATCAACTTCTGAATCCTCAAGCTCTTTAGATGACGATGTACTTGCTTGAGCTTGAGAGGGTGAGCACTCCTCTTCTTCTTCTTCTTCTTGGATTGATGATGAATCTTCATGAAGCTTGGCCAAATCGCTCCATAGCTCCTTGGCATCCATGCACTCACCTAGGCTACACAAGAAGTCATTAGGAATTAAATCAAAAATGAAATTGATTACCTTCTTGTTTTTCTCAAATCTTTGGAGTTGATCTTCACTCCATTTCTTCTTCTTGAGGAAGCTACCCTTTGGTCCTTTTGGATATTCGAATCCTTCCATCAAACGGATCACTCCTCAAGGTCTCTAATCATCAAAAAGTTTTCAATTCTCGCCTTCCAAGAATTGAAACCTTCTCGTCCATTTAAGGCATAGGGAATTGGGGTGTTGATATCCCATCCCAATTGTTCTTCCAACTCCATCTTCACCCTCTAGCGTGCTCCCTCAGTTGTTAAACTTTGAAGAGCGGTCTCGCTCTTATACCACTTGTAGGGGATCATTGGAATGCTAGAGGGGCGTGAATAGCGTCGTGCTATGCGTCGATGGAATTCGTTGGCATTCGTCTCTACAAAACTCGTTATGCGCAGCAAAATAATAATAATAGTAATAACGAAAAACAAGACAAACAATAGTTTACAATAGTTTACAACAATAAATTAAATACAACAAGCAAATAATATGAAATACAATGCAATACAAGAAAAGAAAACACTTTACAAATGCCTTTGAATTGCTTGCTTGTTGATCGCTTGAACCGTGGTTGAAGACCTTGATTTGCAACAGCAAATCGCCTCAAGAACGTCCAAGAAATCGCTGACTTTTTCCTCCTTCACGACCTCTATTTAAAGCTTTAACCTATGCTAAAAAACATCGATCAGTCTACTGATCAGGACCATCAGTCGACTGATGACACTGTTGTCATGAGATAACAGCTAAATCCACGCTGGAAAAATCCAACAGATCCATGATCAGTCGACTGATCATGACCATCAGTCGACTGGTCGAGCCTCCACTTGACTGCTAACCCAAGAAGTTGAGTCAGACTCTGTGCATGCCAGAAAAACCAGCGTCGATCCAGCGATCACAAGATCGATCGCTCGGTCGATAGTCAATCGACCACCTTTGGCGATCATGCGGGACACTTCTCGCAGTCAAACCCTAGTTGACTCACTCCAGTCAACTGCAATATGGCACCAGTCGACTGGTACACCTCAAACATGAGGTTTTAGCCCAAGTATGGTTCCCCCATACTTGCTAGACCACCCTTAGCCTAGACCTAAGCCTTCTAGCAACTCCGTCAGCCTCATGCCTCTCGGATCCCTCCAAGTCATCCATGACTTGTTCATCCATTGTGCTAGCCTTCAGGTGCTTCCATCGGCTATGTCATGCTAACGATGTCTACACCGCCAAGGCACATTGGACTTACACTACCAAGACTCCGCTTGGACTTTACGCTGCCAACCATTGGACTTATGCTGCCAAGACTCCCGCTTGGACTTTACGCTGCCAATATCAAACCCCTTGGACTTCTCAAATGCCAAGACTCAAGCTTGGACTTTCCTTTGCCAACCCATGTTGGACTTTCCATGCCAAGTACTCAAGACTTGGACTTTCCTTGCCAACCCATATTGGACTTTCCATTGCTAAGACCCATGCTTGGACTTTCCCAAATGCCAAGTGTCCCACTTGGACTTTCCATGCCAAGTACCCAATACATGGACTTTTCCCATGACAATCACATTGTCATATGTTTTTGTCGAACATCAAAACATCTCTCGAGTCATACTCGAGTCCTGGTCGATCGTGACCTGGGCCGATTGCACCAATAAAGGCATGCCTTAGCCTTATCCCGCAATGAGAACAGGAATAGGCTCAGATGGATCGCGTCCATAGGGACTCCATTTATCTTCATTGTTGAGCAAATTTCCAAAAATCTAGGTGTCGGTTCGGGTCTTCAGTCGCAGCTCCCCTGAATTGACTCTGCTAGACCATATGTATGAGTGTTGGTTTAAGTTCAAAGTTGTTTGTCGAAATAGATGGTCTAGCTATACTCGGCCAAAATCCTCTAGCACTAGGAGCTGCATAATTCTACAGAGGTCGGCTACCTATATGTACTTCAAATGCAGCTTGATCTTCCATCCTCTTCTGTTCTGCTCTCCGACGATGATAGGTTCATTCAATTTCTAAATCGATTGAAATCAGGCCTTCCGATCCTAAGCATCTAAGCATATGAAGAATCGAGCCACAAAAAATTAGGAGTACTACCTAATACTAAGAAATAGGAAATAAACAAATCTAGCTAACAAAATCAAAGAGGCAACAAGGAAATAGAAAACTACTGCTAAAATAAAATAAAATCTAAGTCTAGATATGAAAAATCTAAAACTGAAGTAAAATAAATAAAGCAAGTAAGTAAATCTAATCCTAAGTCCGATCAAATTATCCACTTCTCGATTCGATATCGAATCAATCAGTCCCCGACAACGGCACCAAAAATTTGATGCGCGCGAACACGACCTCAAACCTCACGACGGAGACCATCGAGGACTCAAAGCGCATGCTCGCGCTCAATGCCTGCAAGTGCACGGATGTCGTCAAGTAATAAAAAGATTATCGATCCCACAGGGACTGAGATTTGGGTACCGATTTGTTCGGTGGAAGTAATTGTTAGGGACTAGACTCTAAGGGTTGCAATTGTGAGGGTTGTCGGTGGACTAAACTCTAGTACGGTGTCACACAGAGGAATAAAGGATATTGTCGCAAGATCTTTTAAAGAGATTCTAGGACTTCAATTTCGCTTGTGTGTCACAAAACATGTTATCAACTAGGCATTGTCTAAACGTCTAACTATTGTCTTATGGAAGGGAGATCATACACTCTCCCGATGAGCCACTGCATCAATCGAGAGCTATCTCTGCCTTACAAGGCGGGATAGCCAGTACGAGGATGTCGAATCAATCCCTGCGATGAACCATTTCCAGTTCTATCACATCCTTCTACTCACGATTACAGGAGATCAAGCCCTAGGTTCCTTGTATAAATCCCCTAGATCTTAGATACGAGGGTTGTCACCCTCTGTATCGCCTAAGCACAATAGGTAGAAATCCAAACACACATAGATATCCGTATAAACAAATCCCAATTGCAAATTCAAACTCAATAACAGAATTCAATTTGAAGCAACATGTCATATGCACACAAACTACTCCCTAATCCTAGAATCGAAGAAACTACTCCATAGATAAGAGAAGAAAATCACAAGGCATGTTCATGTTCGAATCAATAGTAAATAAAGTGCGAGAACAAGAGTTTACAATGGCAATGTGGCCTTCTCTCTGGCATTGAAGTGCAGAACATAGATCTCCGGCGGCGTTCTTCCTCCCAGTTGCGAGTTCCCAAAGCTTTTTAGGTCTTCGGTGTGCCATCCCAGTCATCATGCCTCCTCCCTAGGGTTTTGGCATAGCCTCCTTTATATAGACATTGTGTCGGATCGCTGCGAAATCTGGTAAAATTCCTAATCGCGTCAATCTGCCTAGCCACCAAATGACCGTGTGAAAACACATGACCTGGCCGTGTGTCGGGATGTGGCGGCCGTTTTCGCCCTCTGAACACGACCGTGTGTAGACACACTACCTGGTTGTGTTCCCTTCTGCTCGAGCTACAAAATGCCCTTCTTTTGCTCCGAAAAGTGTGCCTTTTCCCATGAAATGCTATCCTGCACACAAAAGTACAAAGAGCAGATCTCCGAACCAGAAAACACGAAATGCATGCTAAACTAATGTGAAGTATGCATGAAACAAATATAAAATGTAATGATATGTGAGCGAAAACTACTCCTAAAACCCTATATATTTTGCTCACATCATAATACTTAGAGTAATTAATGTCATGCTAATAGTTAAGAAAATTTTATATCATGTCATGACATCATGAATCATGAGCAAATATCTTAAATTATGAAAATCACTTATGACATGATCATATTCATGCATCGAATTGGATTTAAGAACAAATGACATTATTTGATGCCCTAGATAAAGGAATCAAAATGGATTTGCCTAGATAGATATGCATGAACCCTTAGATTTTGTGAAGAACAAATCCACATCTCACAAAACTCATAGGATGACATGTGTGTATTGATACACCATAGACACATATGAGATGTTAGGGATATGAGTTAAGTTCATGTGCTTGTAATGGTACATCAACATGAACTTAGAACTCATTAAATTATAATGATGAATCATGAGAAAAGCTAATGTACAAGTCATGTTCATTGAGCCCATTGACCATGATTCAATATAAGATTTTGAAAATATTTTAAAATCATTTTAGAAAATCTTGGTGAAGTCTATCTTTCAATGCAATCACCATTGATAATATTGACACAAAGTTAGACAAAACATTGATTGGTTTCAATATTTTTGAACTTTGTATCAATATTTCAAAATAATAGATATTTTAATTTAAAAATATTTTTCGCCCATAATCTTTGACATAAGTATTATATGTATGAAATTTCAAGATTTTTAGAAAATCTTATAATTACTTATGAATTTTGAAAATTCAATTCCAAAAGTTGATTTTTACAATCTGTAGAAACCATTCAAATGGCTCTTGAAGCAGTCGATTGGTGCTAGTGCAGTAATTGATTTTTGATTCAATGGACTTCTGGAGCTAATTTCAGCTGAATAAGATTTGTTTAGCTTGTACAAACATTGAAAGGGTGAAATGATCATTGAAAATGATTAGGAGTATTAGTTAGGGTGGAGTATAGAATTTAAAGGGAGGTTAAAGTTAAAGTTTTAACTTTTACCCTTATTTTCGATTGTATAGATTTCCTATAGGCTTAGGAACTCTCCAAGGGCATTGTTGTGCAATGGTCAAGGGGAGTTTGTCCATCAAGGGATGATGGATGTTGTTAATGGGGGAGAATGAAAGATTGTCTCTCATTTAGTGATAAGGGTTTTATCACTATGAAGAGTGAAGGTATCTAATATGATTTTGGACCAAGGAAAAGAATATAGGATCTCATTGGAGATGATACATTGAAAACCTTGGTAGGCTTTTTAATGTATGCCAAAGGGGGAGAAATGAAGGTTTAAGTTAGGCAAACCTTCATTATGTTTTGGTATAAGAAAAGACATAGTTGGGCTTATGAGATCGCCTAACTTAAAGGTGTTGTCAAACATCAAAAAGGGGGAGATTGTTGGTGCAATCGACCCAGGTCACGATTGACCAGACTCGAGTGAGACTCGAGTAGTGTTTTGATATTTGACAATGGGTTTGACAATGGGATTGTCAATGTGTTTATCAATATGGTTTGACCATATATTGACCAAATGACTAGTGGATGATTGAGATATTGAAGGTCATATGGGGGGAGATTGTTATGAGGCGATTGTTGAAGCAATCGGCCTCAGGTCAAGGTTGACCTAGATCGAGTGAAACTCGAGTGGAAGTCCAAGTTTGGAGACTTGGCAAAGTCCAAGTATGTATACTTGGCAATGTTGAAGTCCAAGTATAGATACTTGGCATGGAAAAGTCCAAGGATGTAGGCTTGGACATGTAAGTTTAAGTGTGTAGTCTTAGCGGTGAAAGTCTAAATATGGATATTTGGCAAAGGAAAAGTCTAAGGGTGTAGTCTTTGCCACGTAAGTCCATGTGTGTAGTCTTGGCTATGAAAGTCCAAGTTTGAAGACTTGGCAAAATAGACCTGCTAGGATGACATGGCCGATGGAAGCACTTGAAGGCTAGGGTCAAGGGTGAGTAGTGGTGGATTCAAACCAAGGGCTTAAGGCTGATGGAAGTGGTTTGAAGGTTTAGGTCTAGGCTAAGGGTACCCAATAGCATGACATAGTCGATGGAAGCACTTAAAGGCTAGCATGAAGAGTGAATGAGTCGTGGAGGACTCGGATGGACCCTAAGGGCGTGAGACTAATGGAAGTGGCTAGAACGCTTAGGTCTAAGCTATGGGTGAGTGACAAGTATGAAGGGATCATACTTGGATTAAACCTTAGTTTTGAGGTTTACTAGTCGACTAATGACTTTGTTGGTGCAAGGGCACTAGATAATCGAACCTATATTATGGCAAAGGTTCAAAGTTAAGTCATATTATGTCTTATATTTTGTGTCAAGCTTGCAGGTCTTAGTAAGTTTATAAGATCAAAAGCTAAACAAATAAGTCCAATAGGTCAGAGGACCAGGGGTTTGGAAAAGGTAAGCTTCGTGTGAGGAGTGGTGGTAAAGTCGTGTCCTCGCTATAGGGACAACCTTAGGCGTCAATCCGACTGAGGCTTTCGAAGGAATGTCAAAGTCGAGATCGGACAGTCAAGGACTGTCACTATCATTATTATCATATACATTGTGCTAACTCTGTGTTACATGCCTTGTACTACTTACTTTATGCCTTATACTACTTGTTTCAAGCTACTAGCCGAGCACCCAAGATCCTTACCAAGCAGCTAGTGTAATTCTCGAGTACCCTGTAGTAGTCAACTGATCAGAAAGTAGTCGACTGAAGCCAAGCATCATGTTCTCTTGCCGAGCACCTAAGCCAAGTGTTGACTACAAAGGATCTATGCATCAATCGACTGGGATTGGACGGTAGTTGACTGATGTAGGCAGATAAGTCGAAACGACGAGGCTTTCTTTGGATTGGTCAAAAGCAATGCCACCTCAAGATGAGATCCATTTTTATAGGATCTAGATTTGGATCTAGATCTGGACCAAGTCAAGTTGCGGTTCTATAAAAGAGGAATTGGACACAAACCCTAGTATCAAAATTCTTCACGTGATCTTGTTCTCTAGTCATGTTACATCGTGCTACAATGCCGCAACTCCGACCATGCTTCATTAAGCTATCTTTGTCGGTATACTTTATTATTGGTTTTATTCTTGTATACTTAATTTCTAAAAGGAGTGGTAAGATTGTTACTTCTTCCTTTATCTTTTGTGAGCTCATGTCTCTTACCTCCAATGAGGAAGAGATCAAATAGTAAATTGTCGTTGGACTAGCCGTCGGTTGCCTGTGAACCAAGTAAAATCTCCTTGTGTACCTTTATTTGTGTTTTCATGTTTCCGTTGTGTTTAGTATTGGTTTAACAAATAAGAAAAGAAAATATTTTTAAAGACGCTATTCATCCCCCCTTCTAGCGTCCTACGATCTACAATTGGTATATGAGTGAGGGGCGCTCAAATTTTGTGCAACCACCATTTTTAGCAATTTTTTCTTTTCTTTATTTATTTTTTATTTTATTTTATTATCTCCCGCACTATTAATTCAAGACCAAGCCTTGGGACATTTTTTTTGTGTTCATTGGAAGATCCTCGACTGAACTAACCATGGAGGAGCATCCTACAAGGCCAAAAAGTAATAATATAAATTTAAATTTTAAGTTTCATATTATTTGTTTCAAGTGCCGGGAAAGAGGACACTACAAAAATAAGTGTCTTACTCATAATACTATTAATTTAAGGAGACACCAATGTCAGGAGTCCGAAGGAACAAGGAGCACATCATGTGTTTCAGATGTAGAAGGTTCGATCATTATAAAAATCAATGTCCAGAGAGAAAGAAGAAGTCCACATAATTAGGGGATCGACTAACATTAGTAAAGGTTTTGAGAATTTAAGTTTTAAAATGCATGATAAATTGTTTGTTCTGCACAAGGTTGGAACCGCCAAGCTAGCGACCCCCTGCCCCGACCCCACAGAATTCATGAGGGGGTAAATCATGGAGGGTCCTATGGGCCTTAACGTGGTGGGAAAGACACATGGGGGTCATCTGATGCCAGGAAAGGATTTTAGACCTTCTCTGAAATCGACCCTTGTCTTATCCGCATGCTCCACCGTGCCTTAACCACTACACCCTCCTCCCCATGGGGGCAATTGTTTGTTAACTCTAGTATTGCTAGTCATAATAAATCTAGCGAATTAGTTGGTTTTAATTCAAACAACAATAGTCAATTAATTAATTCAATTAATAATTTGAGTGATAAAAAATTAAATAATTCAGATTTAATTAGTTTAAATAATAAAAATATTATTGAAAAAATGAACAAATTAATCTAACCTTTGATAAAATTAATCGAGAACTTAATCAAACTTTTAGTCTAATCAACATAGATATAGATCAAACCAAAACTAAAATCAACCTATGACTTGATCAGAATAATCAAAACCAAGATCAGAATAATCGAAACCTAGGACAAAATTATTAAACCCTAGATCTTGATAATTTAGATAATTCCGATTTTAAAAGTTCTATTTTGAAAAATTTAAATTTTAAATTGATGGGTGAGATGTTAGGACAACCAAATTGAAAATGTTTTTAAAATCAATATTTTATTAAAACTATTTTTTGATTATTGTGTGTGATAATACGTTATTTTAAAAATTTTATAATTCCTTAGGATACTAATTTGGTGACCAACACTAATTTTATAGATCCATAGGTCAACTTTAGATCCCTAATCCTCTAAACATTTAGGAAGTCTTCCTTGTGGTTAACAAGGATATCCTAAAGATGTCTCAAGTTAAGGGGATGTCCTGATTGAAAGACAACCTCTAGACATTTAGGTAAGTCTTCCTTGTTGTTAACAAGGATGTCCTAAAGGCATGTCAGGTTAAGGGAGAGGTTCTAATAGAAAGATCAGTATTTGTAAGAGTTTTTAAAATATATTTGAAAAATCAATATTTTAAATTAACAATACTTTCAAAATGTTCAACTTTATTTCAAGACCTTCTTTATTAATTAAAAACCATTTTAAAAAATCATTAAAATCAAAATTCTTGAAAAATTATTATTGTAACTTTTGAAAGTTAATAATCCCTAAAAAAATATTTTATAAATAATGTTAAAGGTTGGAAGGTATATTTTTAACTTAAGTTAAACATTGTAGGTGCAGGACCTAAGAAATCATAAAACACTTTTTTTTTAATGTATGTCAAGGGGGGAGAGAAGACTTAAGTTAGATAAACTTAATATTTCTAGCTATCTCTAGTTTGGCATAAGTCGTATTAGCTATTTTATTACACTAGTTTGTTAGACAAATTTAATATCTCTAGCTACCTCTAGTTTGGCATATGACCTATTAGAAGATTTATTACATTATATTTGATATATATATGTCAAAGGGGGAGAGATGTTAAGTTACGTTAATAAACCCACCAAATATTAAAGGGGAGGTATTATTAAGGGGGAGTCTTTTGTCTTTCATTTTATTAATCCATTTATTTCCTTAACTTTGAATCATGTTGTCATAATTCAAAAAAGGAGAAATTTTTGGTGCAGGGGCACTAGATAATTGAACCCGAGTTTTGATTATGACAAAGGTTTAAAGTTAAGTCATATTATATCTTATATTCTGTGTCAAGCTTGTACGTCTTAGTAAGTTTGCAGGATCAAAAACTAAATAAAGAAGTCCAATAGGTCAGAGGACTAGGGGTTTGGAAAAGGTAAGCTCCTTGTGAGGAGTGGTGGTAAGGTCGCGTCTTCAATATGGGGACAATCTTAGGCGTCAATCCAACTGAGGCTTCTGTGTTGGATCGGAGAAAGTGCTAGAGGGGGGAGGGTGAATAGCACACGACAATCTTTTTTTTTCGTTTGATATAAAACACGAGTAAGAGTAAACGCACAGTGGAAAATAAATGAACACAATTTATTTTACTTGGTTCATAGCCTGCGACTGCTAATCCAAGGCCCTAGTGGTTCGAGACCAAGTACAGAGAGAAATTCACTAAAACACTCCTCCTCGTTGGAGGTAGGAGTTGATGGTTACAAAAGCTCGAGAAAACTCGAGGTAGAGAGACACTCCCCTCTCTCCTCATTACGATAAAAAGCTCGATTCAAGAAATGAAATATAATGTAAAAGAAGATGACAACTTAAAGTAATACCGACGACTAAGTGGTTGAAGGATGAGCTCGTGTCGTCAGCATTTCGGTAGTGCTTCGTTGTCGTAGAGTCGTCAGAAAGTTGTGGCATTGGGGAAGCACTTTGGAAGCTTTGGAATGATGGAAATGGGGTGGATAACCCCTTCTTTTATAGCCTTGAGCAATCCTAAACGTTTAGATTAAGTTTCATGAGATGATGCCACCTAGCCCTTGAGAAATAGTGATAAGTTTTGACTCTCCTCGAAGCTGATCTTTGACCATCAGTTGACTGCTCAACCCTAGCAGTCGACTAATGGAGGCAGCAGTCGACTAATAATAGGCTACAGTTGACTATTGCTAGGGTTTCCAGCTGCAATGAAGAGTTAGCTCGAAAATGCAGTTAATATAAGTACATTTGATGGTCATTTATCATCCGATCTCAACTTAGACCTTCCATGGAAAGTCTTGGTCAGATCGTCACCTAAAAATGTCCCCATACGAAGGACACGACCTTACCTATGCTCACTCACACGAGCTTATCTCAACCTTTTACCTTTGAAGCTTCGCTTCTGGTCTCCACCTGATTTCTTTGGCTCCCTCCGAAGTCCTCCCAGTGTCGCCCGACCACCACAGTTCCCTCCGGGTGTCGCTGACCTTCGACTTAGCTTAGAATTTCTGTACACTTGATTCAACTCATGAGATAACGATGTAAACTTAACTTTATGTCTTTGCCATAATCAAAACATAGGTTCAATTATCTGGTGCCCCTGCACCAACATTCTGGAGTCAGTCGACTGCTGAGGGTCATTAGTCGAATGCTATTCAAACTGGTCAGCTCGATGAAAGTCAAGATAAGATTCCCTTATCTTGGGGTGAGGTGGCACTTTGACCCAGATCTAGATCTCAACGAGCTAGGGTTTGGAGGGCTATAAAAGAAGGGGGATTTCAACCTTTTGGATCATCAATTCTTGCTCCCAAAGTGCTCCAACGAAGCTACGCTTGGACGACGACACTACGCCTCTGTAACGATGACAATACGTCGAACTTCCAACTTTTTCATCAATAGTCTTTACTTTACTTGTACTTGAGCTTTTATTTACTAAAGAGGAGAGGTAGGCTTGTTGCCTCTTCATTAAGTTTGTGGTTTTTGTAATCGTTGTCTCCTACCTCTAACGAGGAGGAGACTTATAGTGAATTTCCCTATCATACACGGTATAGGATCGCAGGGCTTTGGAGTAGGAACCTTTCAGTTGTGAACCAAGTAAAAAGAAAGTGTCTCCTCACTTTTGCTTTAATTTATTATCTCCACTACAATACTTTAGTTTTAATGTCGAATCGAAAAGAAAAGTTTTACAATCACTATTCACCCCCCCTCTAGCGATTCTCTCGATCCAACAATTGGTATCAGAGTGGGGGTGCTAAGATTCAGTGCAACCACCGATCTAGCAAGTTTTTTCTTCTTTTCGTGTTTCTTTTCTTTGTTCAATTTAAGCTTTCCTTATTATTTTTTCCGCACTATTAATCAAATACAAAGTCTTGGCAATTCGTGTTTTTGTCGTGTTTTTGTTGGGCAAGGTTTTATTCAATGGCCCATCTCGAGGAGTTTAGCACCGCCCAACCTCTATTTTGCAATGGAGATGACTTCTATTATTGGAAGGGTCAGATGGAGTGTTATCTCAAAATGCAAGTCGAGATGTGGATAGTCATCCAGACCGAGTTCACCCTTCCAACCAATGAAGACGGTGAATACTTGGACTGCGACAAGTGGATGAATGTCATGAAGTGTCAAGTGGAGGCCAATGCAAAGGCTACACAAATCCTTCAATGCAGTCTCTCCAAAAAAGAACTCAACTACGTCAGCCCATTCATCAGCGTGAAAGACCTATGGAATAAGCTCATCGAGCTACATGAAGGAACCGTCTGTTGGAATGTATACTGAAAAGTCTATCTTTTGTATAAACATCTTTATTTTGAAATAAGAATCACATGATCATTGTTTGCATATTTTTATGGTTATGTATATTGTCCAATATATTACATTGTAGATAACATGGTGTGTGGTGTCACACGGGAGATCATGTTATCGGCTCCTTGTAAAGTATAAGTATAGGCTCACAACCGAGATGGCTATGGATAAATCATTGGTATGGTTGTAGTGTGATTTGGTATTGGTTTGTCTTGACCATAGAATCACACTAGTACACTTTGTGTGTATTGAGCAGGACAAACTTAGAGGTGATTCGATTTATTGCTGACTACATAATCGAATCGGGCCTCAGATATTATATTGTACATACTCTTAATCCCGATATAATAACGGGCAGATATACTTAGTATTCAAATTCTTTGATTTACCAAAGGGTGAGATTTATAGATTAAATCGATTGGCTCAGTAAGTTGGGAAATGATATTATTTATATGGTGTGTCATTAATTATAGGATGAAACCGTGTCCTATATATTAGGATGATGATGTCCCCTTGAGGATCTCATAAGGTTCATCATGTAAACCCTGCAGGTGGACTTGGTCCGGCATGATGAAAAAGTTGAGTGGTACTACTCATGGAGTTAGATGTTGATTAATTAATGGTCAGTAAATTATTTAATCGACAGACATTCGAGATCTTAAACACGGGGAGAAAATATACATATAATATATGGAGCCCATATTAACTTATGGGGGTTGGTGAGGTAGATCAATGATAATCCTCTAGTGGAATGGATAATCATTAATGGATCACACTTTATGTGGGCTTGATCCATTGGGTGGCCAAGATCCAACTCCTCCTCATGGTTCCTATTGTAGCCTATTAATACCTCATGAAGCTTAGATCCAATGGATGAAAACACCACTCTAGATCCAAAGGTAGAGATTAAATCTCTAGATCCGATGGTTGAGATTAAATCTCTAGATCTGACGATTGAGATTAAATCCCTAGAACCAATGGTGGAGATTAAAACAAGGCTTGAGCCCAACTCTATAAATAGAGAATTAAGGTGGGCGGCAAGGCTTGATGGCATAGGGGATTAGGGCTTGCTTCCCTTGAGCAGCAAGCAATCCTAGTTAGGTTAGGATTAGGAGTGGGCAGCTAGGGTTTTAGGTGTTGGAGTAGGCGGCAACAAGAGGAGAAGCTCCTTTCATCTTCTTCCTAAGGTGTTGCCGGCAACCTATCCTTCTTCCCTTTGTTTTGGCCGGTGCTCAACCTATCCTTCTTCCCCTCTTCTTTGGCCGACAATTAGGAGAGCTAGGGTTAGAGTTTTGGGCGGGTACAAGGAGAAGGGTTGGTTTCTTTTCTCTTCTCCAAGTGTTGGCCGGTGCCCATGCTCTCATTGATTCTCCTTTAGCCGGTTCCCATACTCCATGTTCTCTTCCTTGGCCGACGGCAACATCGAGTCTATTGACTTGGTGGCCGATTCTAGATAGGAAGAAGAGTTTTGTTTTATGATCTTCCTTTGTTCGGAGTGAACAAGGAAAGGAAGATTGGTGATCTAGGAGGCTTCGACTTTTGGAAGATCGTCGCCCACACGACGTCCAAAAGGAGGAAGGACATACAATAGAAGATCAAGAGGTATAACAAGAGGTATAATCTTGTTTATTTTGATTAGTGATCTTTTGTATTATGTCTATAATTGTTTTTCAATTATATGCATGTTGTATGTGGTTGTTTACTTTATGTATGTGGTTAAATATACTTGGACCCCGAACATAAACACAAAAGTCGGCGATCCGTACATTGTCTATTCCACGGCTATTCGTAGAATAGAGGTTGGTTGCTTGAACAACAAGTTTGTTCAAGTGACTACTCTAATCGAATAGCACGATGATGAAACAGTTGCTTGGGTGATCCCTTTTGCCTAAGATTAAATTTTTTTTAATCCAGGGACATCGATGGGATCGCCATGAACAAGCGACCGAGTTGAAGTGGGAAGCGAAGTTTCTCTACCTTTATGTGGAATAAGAGCTTCGGTTCCGGGGGCAAAACCCTTCACCACCGACACAAAGGTATGCAAATGAGACCTTCTCCTAAATAAATTGTTTAATTTAAAATTGCAGGATCACGAGATAGTGACTCAATTCCACATAAGGATCCAGGACATCATGAATGGTCTCAACTCGATCAGACAAAAGGTGGAGAATTGGGATGTAATCAGGTATGGTTTGAATGTGTTTCCTAGGACCACTTTGTTGGCATCTATGGTTAATGTCTACAAAGTATCTAGAGACTTATATAAGATTAGACTAGATGAGATTTTTTCCAAATTTGAATTACACGAACAATCTAACTCGACCCCGGTTGAGAAAAGTATTGCCTTGGTTTCATGTCAAAGGAAGAAGGCAAAAAGCAAACCACCTCTCGAAGAAGAAGAGGAGTACGAATCGGAGGTGAACGATGAAATGGAGACCGAGCTAGTGAATCTAGTTCGGAAGATGATCAAGAGAAGAAGACAACCTATCAAGCAATCCAAGGAGAAGAGACCCCAGCAATGATCAAATTACAAATGCTACGAATGCAACAAACGGGGTCATATCAAATACGATTGTCCAAGGCTAAAGAACAAGCAACCACAAACAAAGAAAGCCTTCAATGCCACTTGGGAAGAGTCGTCGAAGGAAGAAGATGAACTCAACAACCTAGCATTCATGGCCAAGCCATCCAAACCCAAAGACGAATTCGGACCCGAAATGAACTATGAGTCCGAGACCGAGTCCGACTCCAGATCCGACGATGAGCTTCAATTCAAGACAAGCCACGGATCCACATCTGGTTCAAAAGATTCACTCAAGGTAAGTCAGTCCCTAATTGTTACTTTATATAGTGCAATTAAATATTTGACTAAGAAGTTAGCTAAGTCCGAGTCCAAGGTCGAGATCTTGGCTAAGGAGGTTAAACTCCTTAAGCATGAGGTCTCCCTAACCTCTTCGACTAGTCAAGTTCAAGAGGAGAACTCAACTCAAGTTGAAAAACTTGAAGAAGAGAACTCTCTCTTGAAAGGACAAGTTCAAGAACTTAGGAAGACATTGGAAAGGTTCACTTTGGAGTCCAAGGGTCTTGACCTACTACTTGGATCGCAAAGGGCCATGTACAATAAGGTCGATCTCGGATTTAGATCAACCACAATGAATAAATCATATTTGTCGATTGTTAGTCGAAATAAACAAAAAGTCAAAGTTGTTGGTGCAATTGGCCTAGGTCACGATTAACCGGACTCGAGTTTGACTCGAGCAGTATTTTGATGTTCGACAAAATATATGGCATGTGATTATCATGGGAAGACCAAGTGTGTAGCCTTGGCCATGTCAGTTCAAGTGTGTAGCCTTGGCGGTGAAAGTCCATGCTTGAGTCTTGGCATTTGGAAAGTCCAACATGGAGTTTGCATGGGAAGTCCAAGTGTGTAGCCTTGGCCACGTAAGTCCAAGTGTGTAGCCTTGGTGGTGAAAGTCAAAGCATAGGGCTTGGCATTTGGGAAGTCCAAGGATGTGCCTTGGTGGTATAGACCCGATTTGCATGACAAAAACCGAAGGAAACACCTAGAGGCTAGCGTATGGATGAACAAGTCATGGATGACTTGGAGGGATCCGATAGGCGCGAGGCTAGCAGAGGTGGCTAGAAGGCTTAGATCTAGGCTAAGGGTGGTCTAGCAAGTATGAGGGTATCATACTTGGGTTAAACCTCACGGTTGAGGTTTACCAGTTAACTGGGGTGATGTACCAGTTGACTGGTGGCAGTCGACTGATGTTTGACTATGTCGCGTGGCCTTAGCAGTCGACTACCAGCTTTGGGTAGTCGACTGGCCTAGGGCAGTCGACTTCCATGGAGGGTAGTCGACTGGTGGTCGAGGACGCGGGCACAGAAAGGTTTTTAGTCGATTGCTAGGGTTTGACAGTCGACTGGAGGCTATGAGCAGTCGATTGATGGGTTTGATCAGTCGATTGCTAAGTATCCATTGGAACTTTTCTAGTGTAGATTAGGTTGTTGTCTCACAACAACTACAGAAGTAGTCGACTAATGGGTAAGAGCAGTTGACTGCTAGGCGCGGAATTAGCTCGAGACAAGCATAAAATGAGGAGCTTGGGGAGGATTTCCACAGCGATTTTTGGTAAGATTTTGGAGGGAAATTGTTGTTGCATTCCATACCTTCAAGAGCAAACCAAAGCAAACAACAAGCAAGTGATCAATGTAAAGTGTTGTAAAGTTTTTCTTTACTTGTATTTCATATTGTCTTTGTATTTTGCTTGTACTTTTGTATTACGTTTTGTAATTACTTGTACGAGGTTTCTCACCCTCTGACTTGTTGTCGAGAAGGAAATTGAGTAGTGGTGTGTGCATCACTCGAGCTCGTTGAGCTCACCCTATGGAGTAGGAACCCTAAGGTTCCGAACCATGTATATCGATTGTCTCTTGTGTGTGTTGTATCTTTATTTTGGTTTATTGTTATTCAGTTGCGCATATTAATTATCATTGTAGACAAGCACGCAAGAACAATTGAAAACCGTCAAGCATGATTAAGGGATATTCAACCCCTCTTCTAGCCGGGCACAATCCTCCAACAAGTGGTATCAGAATGAGGAGCTTATCATCGGACTCGCCGCCACGATAAGCAAATCAAATGGTTGGCATCAACATTCATCCATCGAATTTCGAAGGAGACTTTTCTTGGTGGAAGAAAAGAATGGAGGTATATTTCGAAACCTATTTTGATATGATGCTAACAATTGAAGATGGTTTTGAAGTACTTAGGGATGAAGAAGGCAAGCTAATTGAAAAATCAAGATGGACTGAGGAGCATCTGCAACAATTCAAGACAACCGTTAAGGTAACGAAAATGTTAATAAAATTAATACCTTACCATATTTTGTCCAAGCTAGGTGAATATGGGATGCTAAGGAGTTGTGGAATAAGTTGGTAAAATTTCACGAAAAATCCGAATCAGCTCAATTGGAAAAGGAGGCCAAGGAAGAATGCTCATCCTCACAAGAAAGTGAAGACTCGGAAGTTGAGAGATGCTAAACATCCGGATCGGAGGTTAGATCACCGGAGCAAGAGGAAGAGCAAGAAGAAGCTTCAACCTCCTAGAGGGATGAAGAATCAACTCCAGCGCCTACCATCACTCTAGGTAACTCAAATGAAATTAATAAAAATAAGGATCACATAATTTGCTTTGAGAGTAGGGAAGTCGACATTACAAGAGCAAATGCCCAAAATTGGCTATGGATAAAGTGTCGGCGCCAAAAGTTCAAGAAAAATCAAAGAATGTCGGAGTCCTCGCTAAGAAAAGCAAAGAGCACATTGTGTCCTTCAAGTGCAATCAACAAGGACACTACCGAAGCCAATGCCCTAGGGGGAGGAAGAAGGGGCAAGAAGGAGCTACACAAGTAGGGGGAGCTTCCAAAGCAAACCCTAAGGTTGGTGAGGTAGATCAATGATAATCCAAGGAGCTCCAATAGGCATTGGGTTCCTAGGAGCGTGATTGATTCATGCTAGATGGGTTAGGGTGTGTTAACCCTAAGTGAATGGGTAGTTAACCTGATCACGGTAGAGTTGACACTTTAGGATGTGCCAATGTGCTTTGAGAAGTTGAAAATTGATTAAATTTGGCACAACTAGGTATTAGGAGTTATGATGTGTCATTTTGTGTTTTTGGCACACTTGGGGGATAAGTGTTATTAAGGCAAAATGGATTTAATTCTAATTATGGAAATTTGGGCTTAACAATTAGGTATTTTAAACCTTAGTATTTTATACTTATCATGCTTTATTTACCTTGCCATGTCATGACATCATATTTATTTTTAATCATAAAAATGTCATGATTTATGCTTAAGAATGTCATGTTATGCCTAAGTTAGAATCACATGCTATGACATCATGATTATTGGCACATGCTTATTTATGTTATCATTTATGTCATAATCATCATTCATGCACTAATTAAAATTGAGTTAAAGACAATGACATGATTTGAAGTCCTATGGATAAGGGAATCAAATAGTGTTATCTAGAAAAATGCATGAAAACCTAAACAACCAAAATCCACATCTCACAAGAACACTTAACTTGTATGTGTTTCATACACTTAGATAAAAATGAGATGTTAGGAAAAGGAATTAAGGTTTTTAAAATCATTTCAAAATCATTTTAAAAAACCTTGGTGAAGTCTATCTTTTGATAGCAATCACCATTGAAGGAGGTGATACAAAGTAGGGTCAAACATTGAAAATTTCAATGGACCCATAATGTTTGTTATAATTAATGTACATATGAATTTTCAAGATTTTTCAAAATACGTATTTTTACTTATGAATTTCACAAATTCATTTTTTAAGTCTGATTTTTGCACAGTACAGAAATCAGTCGACTGCCCTATATGGCAGTCGACTGACATTAAGGGCAGGCGATTGGTGACTGTCAGAGTCGACTACTAGGGCAGATTTCGGGTAAACAAGGTTTGTTTAGCCCATGTTAAGCTATTTCTTGTTACCTAACTACTCCTAACCCTAGGATATGCTTTGAAGAGCATTGGAAGGGTGAAAATCCATAGGATATGGATTTGGAGAATTGTTTAGGGTGTGTATCGAATGTTAAGGGAGGTGAAAGTTCAATGTTGAATCTTTGCCCTCAATTTCAATTGTTTATTGTTCCTATTGACTTAGGGACTCTTCAAGGACATTGTTGGTGCAATGGTCAAGGGGGAGCAAGCCTTTAGGGAAAAGTTATCCATCTTGGGATTGTTGGGATGTATACTGAAAAGTTTATTCTTTGTATGAACATCTTTATTTTTTAAATAAGAATCACATGATCATTGTTTGCATATTTATGGTTATGCATATTGTCTGATACATTACATTGTAGATAATATGGTGTATGGTATCACTCGGAAGATCATGTTATCAGTTCCTTGTAGAGTATAAGTAGAGGCTCACAACCGAGATGGTTTTGGACAAACCATTAGTATGGTTATAGTGTAATTTGGTATCGGTTTGTCTTGACAATAGAATTACACTAGTACACTTTGTGTGTATTGAGCATGACCGATTTAGAGGTGATTCAATTTATTGCTGACTACATAATTGAATCGGACCTCGGATATTATGGTGTACATGCTCTTAATCCCGATATAATAATGGGTACATGTACTTAGTATTTATTTCTTTGATTTACTAATGGACAAGATTTATAGATTAAATTGATAGGCTCGGTAAGTTGGGAAATGATATTATTTACATGGTGTGTCGTTGATTATAGGAGGAAACCATGTCCTATGTATTAGGATGATGATGTCCCCTTGAGGAGCTCATAAGGATCATCATGTAAACCCTGCAGATGGACTTGGTCCGGCATGATGATGAGGATGAGTGGTACTACTCATGGAGTTAGATGTTGATTAATTAATTGTTAGTAAATTAATTAATTAACGGACATTCGATATCTTAAACACGGGGAGACATTTTTACAATTAATATATGGAGCCCATATTTATTTATGGGGGTTGGTGAGGTAGATCAATGATAATCCTCTAGTAGAATGGATTATCATTAATGGATCGAATTTTATGTGGGTCGGATCCATTGGGTGGCCAAGATCCAACTCCTCCTCATGGTCCCTATTGTAGCCTAATATTAAAACCCTCATGAAGCCTAGATCCAACAGACACGATTAAAAGGAGGCTTTAGCGAAATCTATAAATAAGGTTTCAAGGCTTGGGCATGGGAGATCCTTTTGGAGATTAGGGTTTTTGAGTTGGCATGAGAGGCTTGGGTGGCAAGGGTGTTCCTAGGGTTTTGCTTCTCTCCTTGGGTGGCAACCTAGTGTTTGCTTGGAGAGGCCGACGACACAAGGAGGTTTAGAGGTTCGTTGTTCTCTTCTTCTCCATTGGCAGGCACCTCCTCCCATCTCATTGCCGACGGTGCCACCCTCTCTTCTCTTTCTCTTTGACTAGTGGCAAAGGTTAGGGTTTGGAACCCTTCTCTCAACCTTTGGTCGGTGTCCTCTCCTTCCTCTCCTTGGCCGGCGGCAAGGATCAAGCAAGTTGGCTTGGTGGTCGGCGCTAGATAGGAGAAGAAGGGAGTTTGGTTTTCTTCCCTTTGTTCGAAGCGAGCAAGGAAGGGAAGAAAGCTATCTAGGAGGCTTCAACTCTTAGAGGATTGTTGCCCACATAACGTTCAAGAGGAGGATAGGTCATACAATAGAAGATCAAGAGGTATAATTCTTGTTTTGGTTTCTTTCTTGTTCTATGCAATATGTATGTAATTATATGTGGCTAATTTATTTGGACCCCGAAGATAAACACAAAAACCGGCGATCCGTACATCATCTATTCCGCGGCTAATCGAGGAAAAGAGTTAGGTTGCTTGAACAACAAGTTTGTTCAAGAGACCACTCAAATCGAATAACACGATGATGGATTGGTTGCTTGGGTAATCCATCTTCGTCAAGGATTAATTAATCCGGGGACATAGATAGGATCGCCATGCACGAGCAACCGAAGCGGGAAGCAATTCCCAACAAGTGGTATCAGAGCCACGGTTTTCGATTTTGTGTGTTTAGGATTCGGTTATTTTTATGCACTTATCATATATTATGTGTGTCGTATAATAGTAGGATGTGTGTAGGCTAACTTTTTAGTTGCAAGCATAAGATCCAACTATTATGGCCATATGTGTGTGTATGTGATTGGATTTGTGTAATTGTAATATTATTTGAATCCTCGGGGTTGACGAGGCTAGTATTTAATTTTTGTAATTAAGTACGACATTGTTTAGCCACTCTTTTATTTTAGTTTACTTTCGATCTAGATTTCATATACACTCTTTTGTGGAGTATAGGATCGATGGATGTAAATTAAAATAATTTTTCTCGACTCGGAACTCCGGATGGCTTGTACATGGCGTATGGAGGAGTGGACGAGATGGCGACACGACGAGAGGCATTTTGGAAAACAAAAGCCATAATAGTTGGAAAATATTTTTTTCATATTTATTGCTTCTTGTTTGATATGCATGTTGTGTGCTAGGAAAATTCCTCATTTTAAATTACTAAGTGGGAGAGGGATATTTTTTTAAAAATTCCCATGGCCTCCATTACAATTTGACATGTGATGTAAACAAACTTGCGCGTCGGCTCTGAGTGCCTTCCTCCCCATCGGATGAGTTTGTTTTGCAGATCACAAGGTCAAATATAGTTATAGGAAATTATTTAGGAGTGTCTGTACTTTCCCATCGGAAGGCACATAATCCGAGATAATTGCCTTAGTATCGGGTAATGGTGAACACTTAGATGCAAATAGGAGTATCCTCCCCATCGGAGTCACTGCTTTTATTTGTAGAGCCGAAGAGGAACCAACTATTAATTTTATTTGTCAAAAAGTAAGGTTGAAAGGATAATAAAATTATGGGTAAAACCTCCTCTTACAAATGTAGAATTCATATACATCCACACTATCCTGGCATATGATATTCTCGGTATTTTGAGGTGTTGGTTGATTTTAAAATTTTATTGTTTGAGGAATCAATAAATTTTTGAAATCTAATGTTTTGATCTATGTGATTCTTAGGTTTTTCAAAAATGACTTTCAACCCACTTGTTGTGATATTAAAGGAAAATAAACTTACTGGACCTAACTATGTGGATTGGAAAAGGAATCTGGATATAGTCTTGACTGCTGAGGAGTACAAGTATGTACTTCTCGAAGAGTGTCCTCCTAAGCCTGCGGATGATTCTGGGGAAAAGTAGAAAGAGAGTTATAAAAAGTGGATTAAGGTTGATGAGATGGTGCGGTGTTACATTTTGGCTTCTATGTCAAATTTATTGCAACATCAGCATCAAGTCATGCCTACTGCTTATGACATGATGCTCAATCTCAAGGAACTTTTCGGACACCAGAATCAGGCTGCTAGGCAGGAAGCCATGAGGAACTTGATGACGACCACCATGATTGAGGGAACACCCGTGAGGGATCATGTTCTCAAGATGATGGCTCATTTGAATGAGCTGGAAGTCCTTGGAGCTGAGATCGATGGGGAAACCCAGATCGATATCATTCTCCAATCTCTACCGAAGAGTTTTGAGAAGTTTTGCCTGAACTATAACATGAATAAGAGGTTGTATTCGTTGGCAGAGCTTCTGATAGAACTCCAGGCGACAGAGGGCCTTTTTCATCAGAGTGCTCAGGCTTAAGCCATGGTTGCTTAGAAAGTTTCTACTTCTAAGCCGAAAGGTAAGAAAAAGAAGAAACAAGGTGGAGCAAAGGTGGTAGGAGGATCTCGGGGAGGAGTGAAGAAGCCGAAAGGCAAGTGCTTCACTTGCAAGTAAATTGGACATTGGAAGAAGGACTGCCCCAACCGGAAGCAGAACAAAGGTATATCTTTTGGTCTAGTCGTTAAAATATATTTAGCAGTGTTATCTACCGACACTTGGTGTGTAGATACGAGAGCCACTGATCATGTTTGCAATACTTTGCAGGGGTTCCAGGAAACCAGACGACTAGCTGAGGGGGAGATTACCGTATACTTAGGCGATGCTACGAAAGTGGTGGCTATTGCAGTGGGAGATGTTTATTTATCTTTTGAAAAGAATAAAACTTTGGTTCTGAGAAATTGCCTTTATATGCCTTTATTTAGAAAGAATTTAATTTCAGTTTCTAAATTATTTTTGGATGGATATTCTATTTCTTTTAATGACAGAGTTGTTATAAAAAGGAATAGAGAGATTATATGTTCTGGTAGGTTGGTAGGTAATTTGTACACTCTTGAACCAAAAGCTCCCACGATGCAAATAGAAGTTAATAACTTATCTTCTAAATCTAATCAAAGAAAAGAACCTTCGAAAATGAACCAAATATATCTTTGGCATCTAAGGTTAGGTCATATTAACCTAAGTAGAATTCAAAGGTTGATAGCTGATGGACCTTTGGGTTCATTAGTGGTGGAAGATTTCCCAACCTGTGAATCTTGCTTGGAAGGTAAAATGACCAAGAGGCCTTTTAAGGCCAAGGAGTATAGAGCCAAAGATGTGTTGGAATTTGTTCATTCTGATTTGTGTGGTCCTATGTCTATCCAGGCTAGAGGTGGTTTTGAATATTTCATCTCTTTTATAGACGATTATTCAAGATATGGATACATTTACTTGATGCGTCACAAGTCTAAATGCTTTGATAGGCTCAAAAAATTCAAGGCTAATGTGGAGAAACATCAAGGTAAAAGTATCAAGACACTACGATCTGATCGTGATGGTGAGTACCTCTTGGGAGAGTTTAGGAATTACTTATCAGAGGTTGGGATTCAATCCCAATTATCTGCACCTGGTACACCCCAGCAGAATGGTGTAGCAGAGCGAAGGAATAGGACTCTTATGGAAATGGCTAGATCGATGATGAGTTATTCTGAGTTACCAAATTCGTTTTGAGGATATGCTCTGGATACGACAGTGTATATTCTATACTTGGTACCATATAAATCAGTGCCTTCTACTCCCACAGAATTGTGGATTGGGCGAAAGCCTAGTCTGAGACATATTTGGATTTGGGGGAGTCTAACACATGTGCTGAAGGCATATGCTAGTAAGTTGGAACCTCGTACAGAAGTGCGCATGTTCGTAGGCTATCCTAGAGGAATGAAAGGTGGTTTGTTCTATAGTCCTAGAGATCAGAGGGTGATCGTTAGCACGAATGCAAGATTTTTAGAGGAAGACTATGTGATGAACCACAAGCTCATGAGTAAGATTGTTCTGGAGGAATTGAGAGAGGAAGTCACTACTTCAGTATCATCGGTACAAGAGGATATACCACAAGTGACTGCACCGCGTGTCACAGAGGATACACAGGTTATACCTCGTCATAGTGGGAGGGTTGTTAGAAAGCCTGATAGATTTATGTTCTTGGGAGAATCTTATGATTTGGTCCCTGACAAATATGAACCTGATCCCTAGACATATGACGAGGCAATCCAAGATAAAGATGTGGTATCTTGGCAAAGTGCAATGAATTCTGAGATAGAATCTATGGATTCAAATCAGGTCTGGGAGCTAGTAGAACCACCCAATGGTGTAAAAATCATTGGATGCAAGTGGATCTACAAAAGAAAGAGAGGAATAGACGGGAAGGTTGAGACCTTCAAAGCAAGGCTTGTTGCGAAAGGGTATACTCAGAAAGAGGGTATCGATTATGAGGAGACCTTTTCGTCGGTAGTCATGCTTAAGTCTGTTCGGATTCTCTTATCTATTGCTGCTCATATAGATTATGAGGTGTGGCAGATGGATGTCAAGACAACTTTCCTTAATGGAAGTCTTGAGGAAAACATCTATATGGAGCAACCAGAGGGATTCATTGCAAAGGGCAAAGAGCATCTTGTGTGCAAGCTTAATCGGTCCATTTATGGATTGAAGCAAGCTTTGAGATCTTAGAACATCCGCTTTGATGAGGTCATCCAGTGTTTTGGATTTATTTAAAGTTCGGGTGAGTCATGTGTATACAAGAGATGCGATGAAAACGTAGTGGTATTTCTTGTACAATACGTAGATGACATTTTGTTAATTGGCAACAATGTCAAAGTGTTATTAGACATGAGGGTATGGTTGTCCAAACAGTTTGATATGAAGGACTTGGGAGAAGTGGGACACATCCTTGGGATCAAGGTAATAAGGGATCGCAGGAAAAGTATGTTGTGCTTATCTCAAGCTTTATACATAGATACTATTTTGGCTCGTTTTAGCATGTAGAACTCTAAGAAAGGTTTTCTACCTTTCAAACATGGAGTTCCTTTATCTAAAGAGATGTGTCCTAGAACATCAAAGGAGATAGAAGAGATGAAGGTGGTTCCTTATGCTTTGGAAGTAGGAAGCATTATGTATGCTATGCTATGTACGAGGTCGGATATCTACTTTGCCGTGGGCATGGTTAGCATATATCAAAGTTGTAAAAGATCGTTGGAACGCTAGAGGGGGTGAATAGCATCGTGCTATTCGTCGATGGAATATGTTCACGTTCGTCTCTACAAAACTCGTTATGCGCAGCGGAATAATGACAGTAATAATGAAAAACAAGACAAACACGCAAACATAATTGTTTAACATGGTTCGGAACCTCAAGGTTCCTACTCCACGATGAGCTCAACGAGCTCTAGTGATGCACACGCAACCACTAATCAATAACTCCTTCTCGACACAAGTCGGAGGCGGAGAAACCCCTTACAATAGTTTACAACAATAAAATAAATACAACAAACAAATACAATATGAAATACAACAAGAGATGCAAAGAAAACTTTACACAAAGCTCTTTTGAATGCTTGCTTGGTAGGTTGATCGAGTAGCACTTGGAGACCCTGAATTGCAGCAACAACTCGTCCCAAAACACCTCAAAGAACCTTGGATTTCTCCTACTTAACTAGCTCCATTTAAAGCTTCAACCTATGCTGGAAAATGCCGATCAGTCGACTGCTCGGGACCATCAGTCGACTGATGACATTGTTGCTATGAGACAACAGTGTAATCCACGGTGAAAAAATCCAACAGCTAGGACATCAGTCGACTGATTATGACCATCAGTCGACTGATCAAGCCATCACTCGACTGCTGACCACAGCGGTCGAGTGAGACTCCATTCTGTGCTCCAAAATCCGAGCACTAGTCGACTAATCACATGATCAGTCCACTGCTCGGCCAATCAGTCGACTGCCCACCTCTGGTAGTCGACTGCTAGGCCAATTCCGTAGTCAAACCCTAGTTCACTCACTCCAGTCGACTTCCACATGGATCCAGTTGACTGGCACACCTCAAACATGAGGTTTTAACCTCAACCATGAGATTTAACCCAAGTATGGTGCCCCTATACTTGCTAGACCACCCTTACCCTAGACCTAAGCCTTCTAGCCACCTCCATCAATCTCACGCCTCTCGGATCCATCCAAGTCATCGATGACATGTTCATCCATTGTGCTAGCCTTCAGGTGTTTCCATCGACTATGTCATGCTAAAGGTGTCTACACCGCCAAGGCACATTGGACTTATGCCGCCAAGACTCCGCTTGGACTTTACGCCGCCAACCATTGGACTTATGCTACCAAGACTCCCGCTTGGACTTTACGCCGCCAATATCAAACGCCTTGGACTTCTCAAATGCCAAGACTCAAGCTTGGACTTTTCCTTGCCAACCCTATGTTGGACTTTCTATGCCAAGTACTCAAGACTTGGACTTTACCTTGCCAAGACCCATGCTTGGACTTTCCATTGCCTAGACCCATGCTTGGACTTTCCCAAATGTCAAGTGTCCCACTTGAAATTTCCATGCCAAGTACCTAAGACTTGGACTTTCCCATGACAATCACATTGTCATATGTTTTTGTTGAACATCAAAACATCTCTCGAGTCATGCTCGAGTCCTGGTCAATAGTGACCTGGGCCGATTGCACCAACAATCTCTCCCTTTTTGATGTTTTACAAAAACCAAACAAACCATTGAGTTAGAAAACTAACTCAAATCCCTTACCAATTCTCCCAAATTGGTAATTTTACCTTCTCCCCCTTTTTGACATACATCAAAAAGGTTATCTCTCCAAGGAGGTCAATGTCTCATGTCCCAATGAGATCTTACAATCTCCCCCTTGGTCCAAAAATACCTAGGATGCCTACCATCTTCCTAGTGATAAGTCTCATATCACTCAAGAGAGGCAATCCTATACACTCTCCCAATTTCCAAATTGGGTATCTCAAAATCCAATTTTACCCCTCATGAGGAAAAAAATACCATCCATCATTCCATGATGGATATCTCCCCCTAAAGGCTTTCTCCCCCTTAACCATTGCACCAACAATGTCCTTGGGAAGTCCCTAAGCCAATAGGAACTCTAAACCATCAAAAATAAAGTTAAAAGTTCAAACATGAACTCTCCCCACCTTAAATTTGATACATTATCCTAACACTCCTCCTAATCCATATCCAATGGATTTTCACCCTTTATAATGCTTCCCAAAGCATATCCTAGGGTTAGAAGTGGTTAGGGACCTTAACTGCAGCTGAACATGGGCTAAACAAACCTAGTTTTACCAAAATCAGCATTGGCAGTCGACTCTCTCAGCTACCAGTCGACTACCACCATCATCAGTCGACTGCCACCCAGGGCAGTCGATTGATAACTGAAATATCAGAATTTCAGTTATTAGAAACGAAATTCAGAAAATCATAAGTAATTCTATGTATATCGAAAAATCATGAAAATTCATACGTATATTACTTATAGTCAATACAATGGGTGAAAAATGATAGAAAAATATTTTACCCATAAAATATTGATATTGATACAAAATCTAAAAGTAAATAAAAACTTCAAAGTTTTAGCTCACTTTGTATCAATCTCATCAATGGTGATTGCTATCAAAAGATAGACTTCACCAAGGTTTTTCAAAAAGATTTTAAAATGTTTTCAAAATCTTATTTTGGATCATATTCCTTGGGCTCAATGTACAAAACTTGTACACAAGCTTTCCTAATGATCCACATATTGAGATAAGATGAGTTTTAGTTCATCTAGATGCAAAAACTATGCACCTTGAACTTAACTCATATCCTAGCATCTCACATGTATCTCGGGTGTATAAATACACATACATATCAATGTAATGTGAGATGTGGGTTTTGTTCTCCCTAAATTAGGGTTTCATGCATTTTTTTAAAGCAACTCTACTTGATTCCCTTATAAATGGGACTCCAAGTCATGTCATTGTCCTTAAATCAGTTTTAATCAATTTAAATGCATGAATGATCATGGCATAATGATAGCAATAATTGAGCATGGCCAATGATCATGATATCATGGCATATGATTAAATCTAAAAACACATGACATTTAATCCTTAATCCTAAACATGATCATGACATATAAATGATAAAAATAAACATGATGTCATTGCATATTATATGGCAAACAAAGCATGACATATAAAATGTATAGGTATAATAATACCTAAATTTTAATATTAGTTGTCATTTGTTATAATTAGATTTATTTTTCCATATTACTACTAATCTCCCCAATGTGCCAAAAACCCAAAATGGCACACTAACCTCTAAGCCTAAATTGTGCCAATTTAATTGATTATTCATAATTCCAAAAGTTTATTGACACATCATAATATCTTTTAGGATCATAATATCAACCTTATTTCTAAGGTGCCCATAACCTTGTAAATTACCTAAAGTGCCACCTTTACCGTGGTTGAGTTAACTACTCATCCAATCAAGGTTGGCACGCCCTAAACCCATCTAGTGTAACGCCCGCCCTTATCTGCTCTCAGGGCGGCGCTACTTTACTATTTTTTTTTTAACATGTTATCATAACTTAAACATTCTTTTGCACATGCGTCACATATCATATTCATAATCAACATGTTAACATATCTTGTCTCATTTCTAACATGCATAACATAAAGAGTCATTCATGAGTTCTTAAGTACTTGAACAGTAACATAAATAAGCATCATCCAACATGATACTAATGATTCATAAGTCTTATAAGCGGAAGCAAAGTCTTAAGTGGTTCATTGTGCATGTAATATAAGCAGATAGTAACAGGGTATTTCTCCACCATGCCACTATCACACACACTCGGCCCTTCCTGCTAGTTCAGGTTTCCTTTATCTATAGTATATGGACAACATAAACTATAAGCATATAGCTTAGTAAGATTCTTGCCTACTCACAAAAGCCACAAACTTCATCAAGCAATTAGAAACATGAGCATACTAGCATAAATAGCCTAAGTGTTTGATAGCAACACTAATTATCAACATACCGTAATAAATATTCCTAACATACGTATCCGTAACATCATAAATCTGAAACATGCATAAAGTACATAGTCACAACTATTCTTAAACTTAACTATAAGCATTCATGGCATCATGAAATCTAAACATGCATAAAGACCATAGTCACAAATATTCTTAAACTTAACTTTAGGCATTCATGGCATCATGAAATCTAAACATGCATAAAGGACAAGTTCATAAGCATTCATAAACTTAACCATAAGCATTCATAACATAAGTATCCGTAACATCATAAATCTGAAACATGCATAAAGTTCATAGTCACAAATATTCTTAAACTTAACTATAAGCATTCATGGCATCATGAAATCTAAACATGCATAAAGTCCATAGTCACAAATATTCTTAAACTTAACTATAAGCATTCATGGCATCATGAAATCTAAACATGCATAGAGGACAAGTTCATAAGCATTCATAAACTTAACCATAAGCATTCATAATTTCATAAAAGTCCTTTCTTTTCAAAACATATACATATAGATACTTCAACATAATCATAACTTGCATGGGGGGGCCTAGGTTAAGTACCACATAATGCGCGTTCCCTAATAGGCTGGGGTAGCGAGCCACCAGACCTACTAGAGCAAGACCTCTTACGTATTCTTATGTCCCTATGGATTTGATTAAGGACCACCTGACGGGTCGGGTACTTAACCTCTTACAAAGTAAAATACTTAATTCCTTTCTTTCTTGTCTTATCATAAGGAGAGCTCTTAATCCCTACTTGAAAGGGAAGCATCTCCATCTTATCTTATCATAAGGAGTTCTCTTAATCCCTATTTGAAAGGGAAGCATCTCCTTCTTATCTTATCATAAGGAGAGCTCTTAATCCCTACTTGAAAGGGAAGCATTTCCAGCTTATCTTATCATAAGGAGAGCTCTTAATCCCTACTTGAAAGGGAAGCATCTCCATCTTGGACATTTCATAGCATACATGCATTCATAACATAAAGGGGTCCTAAAGCACAAACATGTTCATCACACAAGCATATTTCATAGGCATATTCATGGCATGTTAAATCATAAAACATGTTCATCACATAGGCATATTTCATGGCATATTATATCATAAACATGTTCATCACATGAGCATATTTCCTAGGCATATTCATGGCATATTACATCACAAACATGTTCATCACCTAAGCATATTTCATAGGCATATTCATGGCATGTTAAATCATAAAACATGTTCATCACATAGGCATATTTCATGGCATATTATATCATAAACATGTTCATCACATGAGCATATTTCCTAGGCATATTCATGGCATATTACATCACAAACATGTTCATCACCTAAGCATATTTCATAGGCATATTCATGGCATGTTAAATCATAAAACATGTTCATCACATAGGCATATTTCATGGCATATTATATCATAAACATGTTCATCACATGAGCATATTTCCTAGGCATATTCATGGCATATTAAATCATAAAACATGTTCATCACCTAAGCATATTTCATAGCATATTACGTCATGAACCCTAAGCATATTTCATAGGCATATTTTCATTTCCTAACATATTAAACTCATACACATAACATAACTTCATAAGGGAGTGGTTTCATGAAACCCTAACCCTAGAACCAATGTTGGCCGAAACATGTAAGGTATCAAACCTTGTATATTTTTTTGTCACTTAAAACTTCTACATGAAGCATATAACATCTCCTACTTCCCTTAGAAGCCTTTTCATGCAACCCTAGCCCTAAATATCTTGGTTGGCCGAAACATGTAAGGGCTCAAGCTTGGGTTTTTATTACCTAAACATTCCTACTTGAAGCCTACACTCTATGAACATAACCTTAGAATCAAGTTCATGCAATCCTAACCCCAAAAGCTTGGGTTGGCCGAAACATGTAAGGCTAAAATCCTTGGACTTTGGACACCTAAAGATTCCTACTTGAAGCATACCATTTATGAACACAACCTTAGAATCAAGTTCATGCAACCCTAACCCCAAAAGCTTGGGTTGGCCGAAACATGTAAGGCTAAAATCCTTGGACTTTTGACACCTAAAGATTCCTACTTGAAGCATACCATTTATGAACACAACCTTAGAATCAAGTTCATGCCACCCTAACCCCAAAAGCTTGGGTTGGCCGAAACATGTAAGGGCTAAAACCCTTGGACTTTTGACACCTAAAGATTCCTTCTTGAAGTATACAACCCATAAAAATTTTCCCTAGTAGCATTTTCATGAATCCTAGCCCATAAACTTAGTTAGCCGAAACATAGAGGGCTACAACTTCATATTTCTTTCATGTAACCTATCCTACAAAACTAATATACTGCAGGTGAGGGAATCTTACTTCCTTCGCTTTGCTTGGGAGATGACCTAATGGAAGCCACCTAGCTTTCTCCTTGCTTGAATGGGGGTTTCGGCCAAAGGATGAAGATGGAGAGGGGGAGAGAGGGTTTTCGGTGAGGAAGAAGAAGGGAAGAAGAAGTGGCCAAGTGGAAACTTCCTTCTTCTTTATAAAGGGAGGAAGAGAAGTTTCTCTTCTCTTTTCCATGCCCCTTCATTTACCCTCATCACACTTATCTACAATTTCCCCTCTTCTTCTAATGATATAATCCTATTGGGCTTCTGGTTAGTGGGTGCATCTATAGGGCTTGGCTATCTCTAGAGGTTTGGGGTTCAATTCCTAGGCCTTGCATCTCTTTTTGGCTATTTTCTTTTATTTTTCGAAAAAAGCCCACATCAAGCCCATTATTGTAAAGCCAAAAACTCTCGTAAAATTGCTAGAAATTTTACGGGCGTTACATCTAGCGTGAATCAATCACGCTCCTAGGAACTCAAAACCTATTAAGCTCCTAGGATTAATTAGGTATTCCTTAGGGATAACCTCCCTAGATACCTTCCTAATGACCCTTCTAGGCTTGTTAGCCTTGGTCATTTTGGTCTTACCTAGGTTGACTCTAGGGGTAACTCCCCTTGCAACCTTCTTAGTGGCTTCCCTTGGTTTCCTTGAAACCCTTGCCACTAGGCACACAACATGGTCAACTCTAGGGATGACTTCCCTATTAACCTTGGTCTTCCTAGACCTAGTTTGTGTTCCATAATCAAATGGAACACTATGATAAGCCACCTTAGGCTTAGGTTTGTGACCCAAACCCTTCTTGCCCTTGGTTGACTTTTGTCTCTTAAGTCCTAGGTGTTGACTCTTGGTCCTAGACCCTTGACTTTGACCATTTGACCCTTGAAATTTATTTTGCATCTTCTTGAGGGTCGTTTCTAATTTCTCAAGCCTTCATCTTAAGGCTTGATTTTCCATCTCCAATTGCCCAATTTTCGATTTTTGATTAAGTTTTTGGGCATTACCATTTCCTCTAGGCATATACCTAGTCCATTTAGGATTAAGACCTAGGTGTTCTCCTATTTTCTTGATAGATTCCCTAGGTAAAATATTTTTAGGGACATTAGTCCCAAATTTCTTCTTATTACCAAAATGGACACTTTTAGCACCTAAACACAAATATTTATCTCTAGCATGCTTTTCATGATGAATTGCAAGAGAATTAAAATTTCTATCATTCTTTTGACTTTTAAATTTAGATGGTGCATTTATGAAATATACCTTAGGGTTAGCCTTAGCTCCTCCTACATGAGTTGCTCCTTCTTGCCCCTTCTTCTTCCTCATAGGACATTGACTTCTATAATGTCCTTCTTGGTGACACTTGAAGCACACCACGTGCTTCTTGCTTTTAATTGTCGGGGCTCCAGCTTCCTTTGACATCTCTTGACTTTTAGGTGTCGGTGGAGCTTTCCTTACTCTCTTTGGGCACTTGCTCTTATAGTGCTCAAATTCCCTACACTCAAAACACATAATATTATTTTTATTTTGAATTACGGTGTTTGAGTTACCTATGGTTGTGGTAGGTGACAGAGTTGGAGCTTCTTCATCTTGACCGGATGTGGAAGCTTCTTCTTGTTGCTCCGGAGTGGAAATTCTTTCCTCCCCTCAATCCTAAAGGTGGAGGTTTCTTCTACTTCTTTCACCTCTGTAGGGAGTTGCTTCGGAGACTCATTGGCTCCCATGTCCCTGGATTAAAATTTTCACCAATGAAAGAACTAATCTGGATGGGATGAGTTTCCTTAGCACAACCTATTCGTCATCGTGCTAACAACTTGAGTGATCGCTTGAACAAGCTAGTTGTTCAAGCAACACAACTCTTCTAGTTGGTTAGCCGAGGAAGAGACGACGGACGAATCGCCGATTTTTGTGTTTGTCTTCGGGGTCCATGATTATACAAAATATATACATACACACACTTGTATAATCAACACATAAAATAACATGCTAAGATCAGAAAATAAAGTTGTACGACATTATACCTTACAATCTTCTACCGTATGTCCTATCCTCCTCGTGGACGACGTGTGGGCGAAGATCCTCCACGAGTAGAAGCCTTCTAGATCGTGTTCTTCCCTTCCTTGTCCGCTGCGAACAAAGAGAAGAACCAACAAAACTTTTCCTTTCTAGAACCGGCCACCAAGCAAGGGAGTTTGATGCAACCGCCGGCCAAGGAACGAAGGGATGAGCGCCGGCCAACCTTGAAGAGAGGTTGCCGCCGGCCACCTAGAGGTTGGAGAAGCACCGGCCACCAATTGTTGGAGGACCGCCGGCCACCAAGGATTAAAGGAGAAGGAAGAGGGCCGGCCAAAGCTTAGAGAAAGGAGTGAGCGCCGGCCACCAAGGAGAAAAGGAAGAAGATGGGCGTCGGCTTCTTGTCCAAGAGTTGCCGCCCAAAACTTTGCTTCCAAACCCTAGCCGCCCAAACAAAAACCCTAACTCCAAAATTGAACCTCTTTTGCCGCCCAACCTAAGCCCTCTATTTATAGAATTGGGCTTAAGCCTCCTTTAATCTCCACCGTCGGATCTAGGGATTTAATCTCCACCGTCGGATCTAGGGTTTCATCCCAACCGTCGGATCTAGGATTTCATCCCAACCGTCGGATCTAGGGTTTCATCCCAATCATCGGATCTAGGAATTTAATCCCAACCGTCGATTCTAGGGTTTCATCCTAACCATCGGATCTAGGGATTTAATCCCAACCGTTGGTTCTAGGGTTTCATCCCAACCATCGGATCTAGGGATTTAATCCCAACCATTGGTTCTAGAGTTTTGTTTTACATCCTTGGATCTAGACTTCTTTAGGATTATATTAGGCTACGATAGAGACCATAAGGAGGAGTTGGATCCTGGCCACCCGATGGATCGGAACCACACTAACTTGATCCATCAATGATGTTCCATTCCACTAAAGGATCATCATTGAACTACCTCACCAACCCCCATAAATTAATATGGGCTCCATATATTATTTGTACATTCATATCCCCGTGTTTAAGATATCGAATGTCCGTCAATTAATTGATTTACTGATCATCAATTAATTAACATCTAATTCCTCGAGTAGTACCACTCAACCTTATCATCATGTTGACTAAGTCAACCAGCTTGGTTTACATGATGAACTTTATAAGCTCCTCAAGGGGACATCATCAACCTAGTATATAGGACACGGTTTCCTCCTATAATCAACGGCACACCATGTAAATAATATTATTTCCCAACTTACCGGGCATATTGATTTAATCCATTTAAATCTCACCCTTTGGTAAATCAAAGAAATAAATACTAAGTACATGTGCCCATTATTATATCGGGATTAAGAGCATGTACAACATAATATCCGAGGTCCGATTCAATTATGTAGTCAGCTATTAATTGAATCACCTCTATGTCGGTCCTGCTCAATACACCTAAGTGTACTAGTGTAACTCCATGTTCAAGACAAAACAATACCAAGCTACACTACAACCATGCCAATGGTTTGTCCAAAACCATCTTGGTTGTCAGCCTCTACTTATATTTTACAAGGGACTGATAACATGATCTTCTGTGCCACACCAAGCACCATGTTATCTACAATGTAAAATATTAGACAATATACACACACATATAATAAATATATAAAGTGCAAACAATGATCATGTGATTCTTATTACAAAATAAAATGTTCATACAAAAAGAGCTAGGCTTTCAGTATACATTCCAACAATCTCCCACTTATACTAAAAGACTATGTCGTCATCACACTGCCATACATCTGATCCACATGTCCTCCACATGCCTATCAAACGCTTTCGCTGGAAGGGCCTTAGTGAATGGATCCACCAGGTTATCCTCTGATGCAATCTTGGCGACAGCAACTTCTCCTCGCTTTACAATCTCTCGTATAAGGTGGTACTTGTGCTCTATGTGTTTACTCGCCTTATGGGCTCATGGTTCCTTCGAGTTATCAATTGCACCACTGTTATCACAATAAATTGTGATAGTTCTGTGCAAACAAGGAATCACATCCAAGTCCATCAAGAAGTTCCTGAGCCATACAACTTCCTTGGCTGCCTCAGAGGCTGCCACATACTCAGCTTCCATAGTAGAGTCCGCCACGCATTTCTGCTTGACACTCCTCCATACTATGGCTCCACCTCCAAAAGTAAACACAAACCCCGAGGTAGACTTACTCTTGTCCCTATCTGATTGGAAATCCGAATCTGTGTAACTCACAGGGACTAATTGATCTACCCGGTAAACCAGCATATAATCCCTAATCCTTCTCAGGTACTTCAATATATGCTTTACTGCAGTCTAATGTCCCTGTCCAGGATTACTCTAATATCTGCTAACCATGCCCACAGCAAAGCAGATATCCGATCTCGTACATAGCATAGCATACATAAGGCTTCCTACTGCCGAAGCATAAGGAACTGCCTTCATGTCCTCTATCTCCTTTGATGTTTTGGGATACATCTCTTTAGATAAAGGAACTCCATGCCTAAAAGGTAGAAAACCTTTCTTAGAGTTCTGCATGCTAAAACGAGCAAGGATAGTGTCAATGTATGAAGCTTGAGATAAGCACAACATCCTTTTCTTGCGATCCCTTATAACTTTGATCCCAAGGATGTGTCCCACTTCTCCCAAGTCCTTCATGTCAAACTGTTTGGACAACCATACCCTTACGTCTGATAACACTTTGATATTGTTGCCAACTAACAAAATGTCATCTACGTATAGTACAAGAAACACCACTACGTTTCCGTCACATCTCTTGTATACACAAGGCTCATCCGGATTTTGAATAAATCCATATGACTGGATTACCTCATCAAAGCGGATGTTCCAAGATCTAGAAGCTTGCTTCAATCCATAAATGGACCGATTAAGCTTACATACAAGATGCTCTTTGCCTTTAGCAATGAATCCCTCTGGTTGTCGCATATAAATGTTCTCCTCAAGACTTCCATTAAGGAAAGCTATCTTGACATCCATCTGTCAAATCTCATAATCCATATGAGCAGCTATAGATAAGAGAATCCGGATAGACTTAAGCATAGCTACCGACGAAAAGGTCTCCTCATAATCGATACCCTCTTTCTGAGTATACCCTTTCGCGACAAGCCTAGCTTTGAAGGTCTCAACCTTCCCGTCCACTCCTCTCTTTCTCTTGTAGATCCACTTGCATCCAATGGCTTTTACACCATCGGGTGGCTCTACTAGCTCCCAGACTTGATTAGAATCCATAGATTCTATCTCTGAATTCATCGCACTTTGCCAAGATACCGCATCTCTATCTTGGAGTGCCTTGTCATACGTCCAGGGATCCAGTTCATGTTGACCAGGGACTAACTCCGAAGACTCTCCCAAAAACATGAATCTCTCGGATTGTCTAACAACCCTCCCACTACGACGAGGTGCCTCCTATGTATACTCTGTGACACGCAGTGCAGTGACTTGTGGCATCTCCTCTTGTACCGGTGGTACTGAAGTCGGGACTTCCCCTGTTAACTCCTCAAGAACAATCCTACTCGTGGGCTTGTGGTTCATCACATAGTCCTCCTCTAGAAATCTAGCATTCATACTCACGATCACCTTCTGATCTCTTGGACTATAGAATAAACCACCCTTCATTCCCTTAGGGTAGCCAACAAACAAGCGTACTTCTGTATGAGATTCCAACTTACCAAAGATCTCCTTCAAAGACATGTGCCGACTACCCCAACCAATATGTCTTAGATTAGGCTTAGTCCACAACTCAGGGAGTAGAGGGCTGACTTAGATGGAACCAAGTGAGAATGTGTCATTGCTTGTTTTGAGCAAACTCCCAGAACGAATCAGGTAACTCAGAATAACTCATCATAGATCTGACATCTCCATAAGAGTCCTGTTCCTTCGCTCTGCCACACCATTCTGCTGGGGTGTGCCAGGTGCGGACAATTGGGATTGAATCCCAGCCTCTGATAAGTAACTCCTAAACTCTCCTAAGAGGTACTCGCCACCACAATCAGATCGTAATGTCTTGATACTTTTACCTTGACGGTTCTCCACATCAGCCTTGAATTCTTTGAACCTGTCAAAGCATTCAGACTTGCGACGCATCAAGTAAATGTATCCATATCTTGAATAATCATCTATAAAAGAGACGAAATATTCAAAATCACCTCTTGCCTGGATAGACATAGGACCGCACAAATCAGAATGAACCAATTCTAACACATCTTTGGCTCTATACCCCTTGGCCTTGAAAGGCCTCTTGGTCATTTTACCTTCCAAGCAAGATTCGCAGGTTGGGAGATCCTCCACCACTAATGAACCTAAAGGTCCATCAGCTATCAACCTTTGAATTCTGCTTAGGTTAATATGACCAAGCCTTAGATGCCAAAGATATGTTTGGTTCATTTGCGAAGATTCTTTTCTCTTATTAGACTTAGAAGATGAGTTATTGATTTCTATATGCATTGTGGGAGTTTTCGATTCAAGAGTATATAAATTGCCAACCAATGTACCAGAACAGATAATCTCCCTATTCCTTTTTATAACCACTTTGTCATTAAAAGAAACAGAATATCCATCCATAAACAATTTAGAAACTAAAATTAAATTCTTTCTAAAAGTAGGTACATTAAGACAATCTCTCAAAACTAAAATTTTATTCATATCAAAAGATAAATAAACGTCTCCCACTGCAATAGCCGCCACCTTTGAAGCATTGCCCATGAAGACGGTAATCTCTCCCTCAGCTAGTCGTCGGGTTTCCTGGAACCCCTGCAAAGTATTGCAGACATGATCAGTGGCTCCTGTATCTACACACCAGGCACTGGTAGATAACACCGCTAAACATGTTTCAACAACTAAACAAGAAGATATACCTTTGTTCTTTCGGCGAGGACAGTCCGCCTTCCAATGTCCAGTCTACTTGCAAGTGAAGCACTTGCCTTTTGGCTTCTTCACTCCAGCCTGAGGTCCCACTGCCACCTTCTTCGCTCCACCTTGCTTCTTCTTCTTCTTACCTTTCGGTTTAGAGGAAGAAACCTTCTGAGCGACCATGGCTTGAGCACTTTGACGAAAAAGCCCCTCTGCCGCCTGGAGTTATATCAGAAGCTCCGCCAACGAATACAACCTCTTGTTCATGTTGTAGTTGAGGCGGAACTGCTCAAAACTCCTAGGCAGAGAATGGAGAATGATATCGACCTGGGTTTCCCCATCGATCTCAGCTCCGAGGACTTCCATCTCATTCAGATGAGCCATCATCTTGAGAACATGGTCCCTGACGGGTGTTCCCTCGATCATGGTGGTCGTCATCAAGTTCCTCATAGCCTCTTGTCTGGCCGCCCTACTCTGATGTCCGAAAATTTCCTTGAGATTGAGCATCATGTCATAAGTCATGGCCATGGACTGATGTTGATGTTGCAGCACATTTGACATAGATGCCAAAATGTAACACGGCGCCATCTCATCTGCCTTGACCCATTTCTTATAACGTTCTTTCTCCTTTTCATCAGAGTCATCGGAGGGCTTAGGAGGACAGACCTCGAAAAGTATAAATTTGTACTCCTCCGCAGTTAAGACAATATCTAGATTTCTTTTCCAATCAATGTAGTTTGGTCCAGTAAGCTTATTTTATTTTAAAATCATAGCAAGTGGGTTGAAAGCCATTTGAAAATCCTAAAAATCACAATGATCAAAATATTAGATTTCAAATATTATTGATTCCTCAAAACAATAAAATCTCGAAATTAACTAACACCTCAAAACACCGAGAATATCGCATGCCACGATAGTGTGGACGTATACGAATTCTACATTTGTAAGAGGAGGTTTTACCCATTAATTTTATTATCTTGTCAACCTTACTTTTTGACAAATAAAATTAATAGTTGGTTCCTCTTTAGCCCTACAAATAAAAGCAGTGACTCCGATGGGGAGGATACTTTTATTTGCATCTAAGTGTGCACCATTACACGATACTAAGGGAATTATTTCGGATTATGTGCCTTACCAATGGGGAAGTACACATGCTCCTAAATAATTTCCTATAACCATTATTTGACCTAGTGATCTGCAAGCAAACCCATCCGATGGGGAGGAAGGCACTCAGAGCCAACGCGCAAGTTTGTTGCATCACACGTCAAATTGTAATGGAGGCCGCGGGAATTAATTAAAATATCCCTCTCCCACTTAGTAAATTGAAATCAAGGAATTTTAAAGCATACACAACATGCATATAAAACAAATAAGCAATAAATATGGAAAAAAAACAGAATTTTTTCAACTATTATGACATTGTTCTCCAATATGCATCCCGTCGTGTCGCCACCTCGTCCGCTCCATCTTTTCTCGTGCGCAAGTCACCAAAGAGATCCAGGCCGAGATAAATCATTTTAATTTACATCCATCGATCCTATACTCCACGAAGGAGTGTACAAATAATCTAGATCGAAAGTAAACTAAAATGAACGGCTAAACAATGTCGTATTTAATTACAAAAATTAAATACTAATCTAGCCTCGTCAACCCCGAGGATTCAAATAATATACATACAATCACACACAAAACAATCACATACAACCAAATAGCCATAATAGTCGAATCTTATGCCTGCAACCAAAAAGTTAGCCTACGCACATCCTACTATTATCCGGCATACTCAATATATGATATGTGCATGAAAGTAACTGAATCCAAAACACACAAAATCAGAAATCGTGGCTCTGATACCAAATGTAGGGAGTTGCTTCGGAGACTCATTGGCTCCCATGTCCCCGGATTAAAATTTTCACCAATGAAAGAACTAATCCGGATGGGATGAGTTTCCTTAGCATAACCTATTCGTCGTCGTGCTAACAACTTGAGTGATCGCTTGAACAAACTAGTTGTTCAAGCAACACAACTCTTCTAGTTGGTTAGCCGCGGAAGAGACGACGGACGGATCGCCGGTTTTTGTGTTTGTCTTCGGGGTCCATGATTATACAAAATATATACATACGCACACTTGTATAATCAACACATAAAATAACATGCTAAGATCAGAAAATAAAGTTGTACCACTTTATACCTTACGATCTTCTACCGTAAGTCCTATCATCCTCGTGGACGACGTGTGGGCGAAGATCCTCCACGAGTAGAAGCCTTCTAGATCGCGTTCTTCCCTTCCTTGTCCGCTGCGAACAAAGAGAAGAACCAACAAAACCTTTCCTTTCTAGAACCCGCCACCAAGCAAGGGAGTTTGATGCAACCGCTGGCCAAGGAACGAAGGGATGAGCGCCGGCCAACCTTGAAGAGAGGTTGCTGCCGGCCACCTAGAGGTTGGAGAAGCACCGGCCACCAATTGTTGGAGGACCGCCGGCCACCAAGGATCAAAGGAGAAGGAAGAGGGCCGGCCAAAGCTTAGAGAAAGAAGGAGTGAGCGCCGGCCACCAAGGAGAAAAGGAAGAAGATGGGCGTCGACTTCTTGTCCAAGAGTTGTCGCCCAAAACTTTGCTTCCAAACCCAGCCGCCCAAACTAAAACCCTAACTCCAAAATTGAACCTCTTTTGCCGCCCAACCTAAGCCCTCTATTTATAGAATTGGGCTTAAGCCTCCTTTAATCTCCACCGTCGGATCTAGGGATTTAATCTCCACCGTCTGATCTAGGGTTTTATCTCAACCGTCGGATCTAGGGTTTCTTCCCAACCGTCGGATCTAGGATTTTATCCCAACCGTCGGATCTAGGGTTTAATCCCAACCGTCGAATCTAGGGTTTCATCCCAACCGTCGGATCTAGGGATTTAATCCCAACCGTTGGTTCTAGGGTTTCATCCCAACCATCTAATCTAGGGATTTAATCCCAACCGTTGGTTCTAGAGTTTTATTTTACATCCTTGGATCTAGACTTCTTTAGGATTATATTAGGCTACGATAGGGACCATAAGGAGGAGTTGGATCTTGGCCACCGATGGATCGGAACCATACTAACTTGATCCATCAATGATGTTCCATTCCACTAGAGGATCATCATTGAACTACCTCACCAACCCCCATAAATTAATATGGGCTCCATATATTATTTGTACATTCATCTCCCCGTGTTTAAGATATCGAATGTCCATCAATTAATTGATTTACTGACCATCAATTAATTAACATCTAATTCCTCGAGTAGTACCACTCAACCTTATCATCATGTTGACTAAGTCAATCAGTTGGGTTTACATGATGAACCTTAAGAGCTCCTCAAGGGGACATCATCAACCTAGTATATAGGACACGGTTTCCTCCTATAATCAACGGCACACCATATAAATAATATTATTTCCCAACTTACCGGGCATATTGATTTAATCCATTTAAATCTCACCCTTTGGTAAATCAAAGAAATAAATACTAAGTACATGTGCCCATTATTATATCGGGATTAAGAGCATGTACAACATAATATTCGAGGTCTGATTCGATTATGTAGTCAGCAATTAATTGAATCACCTCTATGTCGGTCCTGCTCAATACACCTAAGTGTACTAGTGTAACTCCATGTTCAAGATAAAACAATACCAAGCTACACTACAACCATGCCAATGGTTTGTCCAAAACCATCTTGGTTGTGAGCCTCTACTTATATTTTACAAGGGACTGATAACATGATCTTCTGTGTCACACTAAGCACCATGTTATCTACAATGTAAAATATTAGACAATATGCACACACATATAATAAATATATAAAGTGCAAACAATGATCATGTGATTCTTATTCCAAAATAAAATGTTCATACAAAAAGAGCTAGGCTTTCAGTATACATTCCAACAACCTCCTCTTCCACCGATCTGAAAGTTGACTCCTCTTCAACATCCGACTCCTCACTTTCTCGTGAGGATGATGAACTCTCTTCATCTTTGGTCTCCTCCTCTTGAGCCGATTAGCACTATTATTCTTGGACCGGTGATGGGTTTTCATAATGTTTCACCAATTTGCTCCATAGCTCCTTGGCGTCTTTACAATCCCCTATCTTGATCAAAATGTCATTAGGTATTACATTAAGCAAAATACTCATTACCTTATTATTGATATTGTAATATCATAGTTGGTCTTGGCTCCAATTCTTCTTCTTGATTTTTCTTCCTTCGTCGTCTTTTGGAATGTCAAAGCCTACTAAGACACTAATCCAGTTGTCAAAGTCACACATTAAACAGTGCATCATTCTACCTTTCCAATACGCAAAATCTTCGCGGTCAAAGGATGGTGGAATGTTGACGTCGTCACCCAATCTTTCTTGGAAATTCATCTTCTTCCTCTACCATGCTCCCTTAGTTATTAAACTTGAAGAGCGGCCTCACTCTGATACCACTTGTAGGAGATCGTTGGAACGCTAGAGGGGGGGGTGAATAGCGTCGTGCTATGTGCCGATGGAATACGTTCGCATTCGTCTCTACAAAACTCGTTATGCGCAGCGGAATAATGATAGTAATAACGAAAAACAAGACAAACACGCAATCACAATTGTTTAACGTGGTTCGGAACCTCAAGGTTCCTACTCCACGGTTGAGCTCAATGAGCTCTAGTGATGCACACGCAACCACTAATCAATAACTCCGTCTCGACACAAGTCGGAGGTGGAGAAACCCCTTACAATAGTTTATAACAATAAACTAAATACAACAAGCAAATACAATATGAAATACAACAAGAGATGCAAAGAAAACTTTACAGAAAGCTCTTTTGAATGCTTGCTTGCTAGATTGATCGAGTAGCACTTGGAGACCCTGAATTGCAGCAGCAACTCGCCCCAAAACACCTCAAAGAACCTTGGCTTTTTCCTCCTTCACGAGATCCATTTAAAGCTTCAATCAGGCCGAAAGGTCGATCGACCGACCGCCGGACTATCACGATCAACTATGCTATGAGACAACGGTGTAATCCACACTGGAAAAATCCAACAGTTAGGACATCAGTCGACTGATTATGACCATCCGTCGACTGATCAAGCCATCACTCGACTACTGACTGCAGCAGTCGAGTGAGACTCCATTATGTGCTCCAAAATCTGAGCACCAGTCGACTAATCACACGATCAGTCGACTGATCATACGATCAGTCGACTGCTCAGCCAATCAGTCAACTGCCCACCTCTGGCAGTTGATTGCTAGGATAGTTCTCGGAGTCAAACCCTAGTTGACTCACTCCAGTCGACTGCCACATGAAACCAGATGATTGGCACACCTCAAACATGAGGTTTTAACGTCAACCATAAGGTTTAACCCAAGTATGGTGCACCTATACTTGCTAGACCACCCTTAGCCTAGACCTAAGCCTTCTAGCCACCTCCATCAGCCTCATGCCTCTCGGATCCCTCCAAGTCATCCATGACTTGTTCATCCATCGCGCTCGCCTTCAGGTGCTTCCATCGGCTATGTCATGCTAACGGAGTCTAAACTGCCAAGGCATATTGGACTTATGCCGCCAAGACTCTGCTTGGACTTTACGCCGCCAACCATTGGACTTATGCTGCCAAGACTCCTACTTGGACTTTACACCGCAAATATCAAACCCCTTGGACTTTTAAAATGACAAGACTCAAGCTTGGACTTTCCCTTGCCAACCCCATGTTGTACTTTCCATGCCAAGTACTCAAGACTTGGACTTTACCTTGCCTAGACCCATGCTTGGACTTTCCATTGCCAAGACTCATACTTGGACATTCCATTGCCATGACCCATGCTTGGACTTTCCCAAATGCTAAGTGTCCCACTTGGACTTTCCATGCCAAGTACCCAAGACTTGGACTTTCCCATGACAATCACATTGTCATATGTTTTTGTCGAACGTCAAAACATCTCTCGAGTCAAGCTCGAGTCCTAGTCAATCCTGACCTGGGTCGATTGCACCAACAAAAGTAATCCAGGACAGGGACATTGGACTGCGGTAAAGCATATATTGAAGTACCTGAGAAGGACTAGGGATTATATGTTGTTATACTAGGCAGATCAATTACTCCCTGTGGGTTACACAGATTTTGACATCCAATCAGATAGGGATAACAGTAAGTCTACCTCAGGTTTTGTGTTTACTTTGGGAGGTGGAGCCATTGTATGGAGGAGTGTCAAGCAGAAATGCATGGCGAACTCCACCATGGAAGATGAGTAAGTGGCAGCCAAAGAAGTTGTATGGTATAGGAACTTCTTGATGGACTTGGATGTGATTCCTCGTTTGCCTAGAACTATCACAATTTATTGTGATAACAGTGGTGCAGTTACAAACTCGAAGGAACCACGAGCCCATAAGGCAAGTAAACACATAGAGCGCAAGTACCACCTGATACGAGAGATTGTAAAACGAGGAGAAGTTGTTGTAGACAAGATTGAATTAGAGGATAACCTGGCAGATCCTTTCACTAAGGCCCTTCCAGCGAGAGCTTTTGATAGGCATATGGAGGGAATGGGAATCAGATGTATGACAGTATGAGGATAGCATAGTCTTTTAGTATAAGTGGGAGATTGTCGAGATGTATACTGAAAAGTCTATTATTTGTATGAACATCTTTATTTTTGAAATAAGAATCACATGATCATTGTTTTCATATTTATGGTTATGCATATTGTCTGATACATTACATTGTAGATAACATGGTGTGTGGTGTCACATGGAAGATCATGTTATCAGTTCCTTGTAGAGTATAAGTAGAGGCTCACAATCGAGATGGTTTTGGACAAACCATTAGTATGGTTGTAGTGTAATTTGGTATTGGTTTGTCTTGACAATAGAATTTCACTAGTACACTTTGTGAGTATTTAGCAGGACCGACTTAGAGGTGATTCAATTTATTGCTGACTACATAATTGAATCGGACATCGGATATTATGATGTACATGCTCTTAATCCCGATATAATAACGGACACATGTACTTAGTATTTATTTCTTTGATTTACCAATCGGCGAGATTTATTGATTAAATCGATAGGCACGATAAGTTGGAAAATGATATTATTTATATAGTGTGCCATTAATTATAGGAGGAAATCGTGTCCTATGTATTAGGATGATGATGTCCCCTTAAGGAGCTCATAAGGATCATCATGTAAACCCTGCAGGTGGACTTGGTCCGGCATGATGATGAGGTTGAGTGGTACTACTCATGGAGTTAGATGTTGATTAATTAATTGTCAGTAAATTAATTAATTAACGAACATTCGATATATTAAACACGGGGAGAAATTTGTGCAATTAATATATGGAGCCTATATTTATTTATGGGGGTTGGTGAGGTAGATCAATGATAATCCTCTAGTGGAATGGATTATCATTAATGGATCGAATTTTTTGTGGGTCGGATCAATTGGGTGGCCAAGATCCATCTCCTCCTCATGGTCCCTATTGTAGCCTAATATTAAAACCCTCATGAAGCCTAGATCCAACGGACACAATTAAAAGGAGGCTTGAGCAAAATCTATAAATAAGGTTTCATGGCTTGGGCATGGGAGATCCTTTTGGAGATTAGGGTTTTTGAGTTGGCGTGAGAGGCTTGGGCGGCAAGGGTGTTCCTAGGGTTTTGCTTCTCTCCTTGGGCGGCAACCTAGGGTTTGCTTGGAGAGGCCGATGGCACAAAGAGGTTTAGAGGTCCGTTGTTCTCTTCTTCTCCATTGGCCGACACCTCCTACCATCTCATTGCCAACAACGCCACCCTCTCTTCTCTTTCTCCTTGACCGGCGGTAAAGGTTAGGGTTTGGAACCCTTCTCTCAACCTTTTACCGGTGTCCTCTCCTTCTTCCTCTCCTTAGTCGGCGGCAAGGATCAAGCAAGTTGGCTTGGTGGTCAGCGCTAGATAGGAGATGAAGGGAGTTTGGTTTTCTTCTCTTTGTTCGAAGCGAGCAAGGAAGGGAAGAATGCGATCTAGGAAGCTTCAACTCTTGGAGGATCATTGCCCACACAACGTTCAAGAGGAGGATAGGTCATATAATAGAAGATCAAGAGGTAAACAAGAGGAATAATTCTTGTTTTGGTTTTTTTCTTGTCCTATGCAATTTGTATGTAATTGTATGTGGCTAATTTACTTGGACCCCGAAGATAAACACAAAATCCGGCGATCCGTATATCATCTATTCCGTGGCTATTGAGGAAAAGAGTTAGGTTGCTTGAACAACAAGTTTGTTCAAGAGACTACTCGAATGGAATAGCACGATGATGGATCGGTTGGTTGGGTAATCCGTCTTCGTCAAGGATTAATTTTTTTTAATCCGGTGACATAGATAGGATTATCATGCACGAGCAACTAAAGCGGGAAGCAATTCCCAACAGGGTTGATGGATGCATGTCTCCTCATGGGAGGAGAATTAGGGGATTGCCTCTCTTAAGTGATATGGGACTTATCACTAAGAAGAGTGAAGGCATCCTAGATGTATTTTTGGACCAAGGGGGAGATTGTAAGATCTCATTGGGATATGAGACATTGACACCCTTGGAGAGGACCTTTTTGATGTATGTCAAAAAGGGGGAGAATGTACCAATTGGGATTAGTTGGAATTCTCACAAGATGTGAGAATTTCCAATTGGGGATAATTGGTAGACTTGACTTAGGTCACCTAACTCAAAGGTGTTTGTGGTTTTGTCAAACATCAAAAAGGGGGAGATTATTGGTGCAATCAACCCAGGTCATAACTAACCGAACTCGAGTTTGACTCGAGCAGTATTTTGATATTTAACAAAATATATGACATGTGATTGTCATGGGAAGACCAAGTGTGTAGCCTTGGCCACATAAGTCCAAGTGTGTAGTCTTGGCGGTTAAAGTCCAAGCTTGAGTCTTGGCATTTGGAAAGTCCAACATGGAGTTGGCATGGGAAGTTCAAGTGTGTATCCTTGACTACGTAAGTCTAAGTGTGTAGCCTTGGCGGTGAAAGTCTAAGCATGGGGCTTGTCATTTGGGAAGTCCAAGGATGTGCCTTGGCGGTATAGACCCGGTTAGCATGACAATAGCCGAAGGAAGCACCTGGAGGCTAGCGTATGGATGGACAAGTCATGGATGACTTGGAGGGATCCGTGCATGGATGAACAAGCCATGGATGACGTGGAGGGATCCGGTAGGCGCGAGGCTAGTAGAGGTGGCTAGAAGGATTAGGTCTAGGCTAAGGGTGATCTAGCAAGTATGAGGGCATCATACTTGGGTTAAACTTCATGGTTGAGGTTTACCAGTCGACTGGGGTGATGTACCAGTCCACTTGTGGGAGTTGACTGACATTCAACTGTGTTGTGTGGCCTTGGCAGTCGACTGCCATGGAGGTCAGTCGACTGATGGTTGAGGACGCGGGCACAGAAAGTTTTTGAGTCAATTGCTAGGGTTTAACAGTCGATTGACTATCAGTTGACTGCTAGGTATCCGTTGGAACTTTTCCAGGGTGGATTAGGTTATTGTCTCACAACGGCTACAGGAGCAGTAGACTGATGGGTAAGAGTAGTCGACTGCTAGGCGCGAAATCAGCCGTAGACAAGCATAAAAGGAGGAGCTTGGGGAGGATTTCCACATCGATTTTTGTTAAGATTTTGGAGGGAATTGTTGTAGCATTTCAGACCTTTAAGAGCAAACCAAAGAAAGCAACAAGCAAGTGATCAAAGCAAAGTGTTGTAAAAAAATTTTTTACTTGTATTTCATATTGTCTTTGTATTTTGTTTGTACTTTTGTATTACATTTTGTAATTGCTTATACGAGGTTTCTCCACCTTCGACTTGTTGTCGAGAAGGAGTTTGAGTTGTGGTTTGTGCATCACTCAAGCTCATTGAGCTCACCCCATGGAGTAGGAAACCTAAGGTTCAGAACCACGTATATTGATTATCTCTTGTGTGTGTTGTATCTTTATTTTGGTTTATTATTATTCCGCTGTGTATATTAACGATCATTGTAGACAAGCATACAAGAACGATCGAAATCCATCAAGCACAATTAAGGGCTATTCAACCCCCCCCCCTTCTAGTCAGGCCACGATCCTCCAACACAAGCTTGGGTCCCAAAACCTTTTTGAATTCACAATTAGGATCAACCAAGTATAAGATTCCCAAGGACCAAATCCACTACGTGGAAAGACCGCATCGGTTCAATGGTCCAGGGGGAGCTAGTACTAAAATTGTATGCTCTACTTCTTGATTTAGCCTTGTATGCTTAGTTACCTTTTGTTTTAATTTTTAGAATAGCTAGATAGGATCGATAGTTAGTCAACCTTGATAACATAGTATTAGGATGCGGTGAGATGATAGTACGTTAGGGAAACGAGGTCTTGTGTACTCGAGCTAGATAAGGAGTATCTAGCTTGATGCACTCGTCTAAGTTGAACTAGCTGAAGCTACCTCGCCACATCCTAAACTAATTAGACTAGGAAGTAACCCTAAGGGACTTAAGTGAACATTTTCATGAAATTGGCTTTGTCTAAGGAAGTGGTCGTTGTTCTGATCAAAGAAGGCCTCTGTGCCTCGCCACGACCTGAAAGTCATTTTCTCAAAAAGTCTACTTAACGATCTAAGAGTTAAATCTGAATCTAACCCAAGGTTGATTATCTTCAAATCACTAATTTAATCAAGTTTAAAATTGAAGTCATCTCACAAAACATATAAGGTTAATATGTTTGATCATGTAGAAAGGGTGAGATGATTCATAGGCTAAAATTTTCAAACAACTTTAAAATTCCAATATCCGATCCAACTACTATATGTGTAGGATAATGGATATTGGATAATGGATGCTCCCGAGATATGACTAGAGACCGACTAAAGTTTTCGAAGCTCAGATTCAAAAACCAAGGATCGGTAGCATTCGGAAACAACGGGAAGCTCAAAATCATCGGATCAGGTGATATTGAGCTAAACTCGAACTTCATAATTCGTCAAGTACTTTTAGTTGAACATTTTGAATTTAATCTCTTAAGTGTTAGTCAATTGTGTGACAATAACTATAAGGTCATTTTCCTACAAAATAAATACCTAATTAAAAATAATAATTCTTCAAAAACTATACTTAAGGGAACTATAAATAGTAACATTTATACAATCAACTTACCCAATTCCTCAACCAAGTGTCTAATGACATAGCAAGAGGAATCTTGGTTGTGGCATCGACGACTCGGCTGTTGGTGCAACAATGCCCCAAGCATTTATATGTTTTGATGTTTGGATAATCATCTAAGTTAGGCAATGCTTTGTGATCTAATTGTGAACATGTTTAAGTGACAAGAAAATCCAAGTATGAAGACTTGGTAAAAGACAAGTCCAAGTGTGATCTTGGCAAAGAGAAGTCAAAGGAAAGGTCTTGGCGGCATAAGTCCAAGCATGTAGTCTTGGCGGCGTAAAGTCCAAGCAGTCCTTGGAGAAGGAAGACCAAAGGCAAGTCTTGGCGGCATAAGTCCAAGCATGTAGTCTTGGCAACGTAAAGTCCAAGCGTACTTTGGCAAAGAAGAAACCCAAAGCATGACGAAACCGAAGGAAGCTTTTGAAGGCAAGTGCATGGATGGAGTCGTGGACTCAGAGAAATCCTGGAGCCGCAAGGATGATGGAGAAGCTAGAAGGTTAAGTCTAGGCTTAGGGTATATTTTCAAGTATGAATTAGTCATACTTGGGGTGTGCCAGTGGACTGGAACATTGTGTCAGTCGAACTAGCCTTTAAAATGCAGCATTAGAGATCGGAGAGCTGCTAGCAGTCGACTGAGAGTTATCCCAGTCGAACTGCTGATAGTTCACTCAGACCAGACTACCGCATACAAGCTGGCAATCGACTATCATTATTGGTAGTCGACTGCTACGAATAGAAAGGCCCATAGCCGACTGGCCAGTCGTGTAACTCCCGCCCTTCCCATCCTCCTAACACACATCCTATAGACGGGCGGTGGCGCTACACAATCATACATTCATGCATATAACAGCAGAAGCATTTAAAAAAACTTTACAACTTTTAACTCTAATTACATTAACCCAATCAACCTAATAATTTAATCATGGCAAAAGGTCTTAGCAATTTATTTAACTAAACACGTATTAACCGTTTCCAGGTTCATAAAAAAATAAACATGAGTAACCACCATAGAAAGCATTAACGTCTCCTAATAGTTTACACATAAACTGAAAATCATGCATAAGTCCGTATATGAAAATTGATCTCGTCCACCATGCCACTGCCACACACATCTTTGCCCCTCTTGCTGCTCCCTTTAATTTATCCATTCCTTGCCCTTTTCTGCAGTACAAGGAAAGTAAACTATAAGCACATAGGCTTAGTAAGGTCCTTTCCTACTCACAAAAACATACATCATGAATTAAATGTAAAGTAATGACATGTTCATTTAAACAACATATGAGCACAACATTTATTTAACATAGAGACATGATCAATTTAGGAAAAGAACATAAACTTAGCATTTTCATCGCAACAGTACATTGTCTCTAAACATGATAATATTCGATGAATATAAAATGGTATATGCAGGATGCTCTTTGAAAACATATAGTTTATATACTTAAACATAATCTCAACATATTGGGCCTAGCATTGTACCACATACATCATTCGCATGCATCCTAAATAGATCCGAGGTAGCTAATCCCGAACCTACTAGGTTACTAGGTCCGTACTATGTCTGTCGACCTAGGGGCAACTTGGAGCCCATCCCGTGGACCTTGTTAGGGTCCGGTACAAGCCATGCATAAAGTAAAATAACATACATGTTCTTTGTCTTAAAGAGTGTTCTTGTCCCCACTCTTAGGGAAACATTTCTTAGACATTTCATATACGTGAGTCATGCCTAACATGGGTGAAAACATAAGCATGTAGCATAGCATAAATCGGCATGAGTACAATTTAACATGGCATAAGGTAGTGACATAAGGAAAATTAAGCTAACATACCCATATAAAATAAATAAAAGTCAGCAATAAATTCTACACATAGTTCTAGATGCTTTCGTTCAAAATCAAGCATACAACATTACATCGTAAGCACTTATATTGCAAGTGAGGGGATACTTACCTATAAATCTAAACACACCTATATAATCTGATCAAAACATATTCTTTATCATTTATCAAACATTTAACATGATCATACTCCCAAAACTCATATAGGAAGCCTTTCAAGACATGCAATCATGCTCTTTGTCCCCAAAACTTATAGGAGAAGCATCTTTGCGATATTATGTCTTGCTTCAACATGAAATATACTTAAAATACCTAAAAATCTAAATAAATATAATCTGGACAGAACATATAAATTCGAATAAAACATGGTGATAGAAGTTAAATGGGCATATCAAAGAGTTACTTATGCTATAGGTGAAAGATAACATCTTTGTGATCTTAGATGTTGCTTAAAAAGACATATACCTTAACTGTAAATCTGATCACACACATATATCATCTGATCCAAATATATAATCTTTAAAATGTAGGATATTTGAGGCCACTAGAGGGGGGTGAATAGCGTCGCGTGATGGAATTTGATCGCATGTTCATCTCTACAATTTCGTTAGTACGCAGTGGAATAGTAATGAAAGCAATAACGAAACAATTAACAACACGCAAACACAATTGTTTAACATGGTTTGGAACCGAATGGTTCTTACTCCATGAATCGGGTTCGTACGAACCCTAGCGAGCCAATCACACACCACTCTAATAAACATTCCTTCTCGGAACAATCCGGAGGCGGAGAAACCTCGTACAAGATGATTACAACAATAATCAAAAGCTACAAGCAAATACAATGAAATACAAAGCAAGACTAGTAAAGAAAAATACTTTACAAATGCTCTTGAATGCTTGATCGCTAGGTTGATCGAGTAGCACTTGGAGACCCTGAATTGCAGTAGCAACTCACCCCAAATCGCCTCAAAGAACCATGCCAATTTCCTCCATCACGAGCACCTTATAAAGCTTCAACCTGTGCTGGAAAAAGTCGATCATTCGACTGATCGGGACCATCAGTCAACTAATACCACTGTTGTCATGAAACAACGGCTAGATCCACGCTGGATAAGTCCAACGGATCTACCATCAGTCGACTGATGGAGTCCTCACTCGACCAGTCGAGTCTCGACTCCATTCTGTGGCTGATTTCTCGAGCACTAGTCGACTGATCACACGATCAGTCGACTGCTCGAGCCATCAGTCGACTGCCCACCTCTAGCAGTTGACTGCTAGACCACTTCCCGCAGTCAAACTCTAGTTGACTCGGTCCAGTCGACTACCACATGGCACCAGTCGACTGGCACACCTCAAAACTTGGTTTTAGCCTAAGTATGGTTCCCCCATACTTGCTAGACCACCCTTAGTCTAGACCTAAGCCTTCTAGCCACCTCCATCAACCTCACGCCTCTCGGATCCCTCCAAGTCATCCACGACTTGTTCATCTATCGCGCTAGCCTTCAGGTGCTTCCATCGGCTATGTCATGCTAACGGTGTCTACACCGCCAAGGCACATTGGACTTATGCTGCCAAGACTCCGTTTGGACTTTACGCCGCCAACCATTCGACTTATGCTGCCAAGACTCCCGCTTGGACTTTACGCCGCCAATATCAAACCCTTGGACTTCTCAAATGCCAAGACTCAAGCTTGGACTTTCTCTTGCCAACCTATGTTGGACTTTTTATGCCAAGACCCATGCTTGGACTTTCCATGCCAAGACCCATGCTTGGACTTTCCCTTGCCAACCCATGTTGGACTTTTCATGCCAAGACTCATGCTTGGACTTTCCCAAATGCCAAGTGTCCCACTTGGACTTCCCTTGCCAACTCATGTTAGACTTTCCATTACCAAGACCCATGCTTGGACTTTACCAAATGCCAAGTGTCCCACTTGGACTTTCCATGCCATGTACCCAAGACTTGGACTTTCCCATGACAATTACATTGTCATATGTTTTTGTCGAACATCAAAACATCACTCGAGTCAAACTCGAGTCCTGGTCAATCGTGACCTGGGCCGATTGCACAAACAATCTCCCCCTTTTTGATGTTTGACAAAAACCAAACAAAACATTGAGTTAGAACACTAACTCAAATCCCTTACCAATTATCCCAAATTGGTAATCTTAAACATTCTCCAAATGTTCTCCCCCAAACATTCTCCCCCTTTTTGACTAACATCAAAAAGGTCTTCTCTCCAAGGAGGTCAATGTCTCATGTCCCAATGAGATCTTACAATCTCCCCCTTGGTCTAAAAATACCTAGGATGTCTACCATCTTCCTAGTGATAAGTCCCATATCACTCAAGAGAGGCAATCCTATTCACTTTCCCAATTTCCAAATTGGGTATCAAAAACCCATCAATTTTCCCAATTGATGATACTCTCCCAATAACTTCTCCTCTTCAAGGAGAAAAATACATCCATCATCCCAAGATGGATACCTCCCCCTAAAGGCTTGCTCCCCCTTGACCATTGCACCAACAATGTCCTTAGGAAGTCCCTAGGATTGCCTCTAAGCCATCAAAATTAAGGTTAGAAATTCAACATTGAACTTTCCAACACCTTAAAATTGATACAAACCCTAAACACCTCTCCTAATCCATATCCAATGGATTTTCACCCTTCATCATGTTTCACAAAGCATATCCTAGGGTTAGGAGTGGTTAGGGACCTTAACCGCAGCTGAAATCGTGTTAAACAACCTTGGTTACCCCGAAATCAGGCTATCAGTCGAGTGATTTAGAAATCACCGATCGACACGCCATCAATCGATCGCCACCTGTAGGCCGATCGATAATCAAATTTCGATTTCGCTTATCGAAACGAGTTTTGGAAAATCTTAACTAATTATACGTATATCGAAAAATCACAAAATTTGATACGTATAATACTTATGACCAATACAATGGGTGAAAAATATTTGAAAAATATTTTACCCATAAAATAGCGAAATAGATACAAAATCCAAAAGTGACTAAAAACTTTAAAGTTTAAGCTCACTTTTTATCAATCTCATCAATGGTGATTGCTATCAAAAGATAGAATTCACCAAGGTTTTTCAAAATGATTTTAAAATGTTTTCAAAACCTTATTTTGGATCATATTCCTTGGCCTCTATGTACATGACTTGTACACAAGCTTTCCTAATGATCCACATGTTGAGTTAAGATGTGTTTGGGTTCAACTTGATGCAAAAACTATACACCTTGAACCTAACACATATCCTAGCATCTCACATGTATCTAGGGTGTATAAATACACATACATGTCAATTGGATGTGAGATGTGGGTTTTGGTTCATTTAATCTAGGGTTTCATGCATTTCCTAGGTAACCCTACTTGATTCCCTTATAAATGGGACTTCAAGTTATGTCATTGTCCTTAGTTCAATTTTAATCAATTTAATGCATGAAATGATCATGGCATAAAGATAGCAATAATTAAGCATGGCCAATGATCATGATGTCATGGCATATGATAAAATCTAAAAACACATGACATTTAAAACCTTAATCCTAAAACATGAACATGACATATACAATGAATAAAAGTAAGCATGATGTCATGACATGTTATATGGCAAACAAAGCATGACATATAAAATATATAGGTATAATAATACCTAAATCTTAATATTAATTTCCATTTGATATAATTCATCATATTTTGCCATATTTCTACTTTTCTCCCAAGTGTGCCAAAAACCCAAAATGGCACATCAACCTCTAAACCTAAATTGTGTCAATTTGATCATTTTATCAAACTTCTCAAATAATATTGGCACATCCTAAAATAATTTAGGATTAAGACTCAAATGTATTTCTAAGGTGACCCTAACCTTGAAAGTAACCTAAAGTGCCACCTTTATCATGGTTGAGTTAACTACCTATCCAATCAAGGTTGGCACACCCTAACCCCATCTAGAGTGAATCAATCACGCTCTTAGGAACCCAAAACCTATTTGAGCTCCTAGGGTTAATTAGGTATTCGTTAGGGATAACCTCCCTAGATACCTTCCTAATGACCCTCCTAGGCTTGTTAGCCTTGGTCATTGTGGTCTTATCTAGGTTGACTCTAGGGGTAACTCCCCTTGCAACCTTCTTAGTGGCCACCCTAGGTTTCCTAGAAACCCTAGCCACTAGGCACAACCTTTGGTCAACCCTAGGGATGACTTTCCCATTGACCTTGGTCTTCCTAGACCTAGTTAGTGTTCCATAATCAAATGGAACACTATGGTAAGCCACCTTAGGCTTAGGTTTGTGACCCAAACCTTGCTTGCCCTTGGTTGATTTTTGACTCTTAGGTCCTAGGTGTTGACTTTGACTTTTGGACCCTTGACTTTGACCATTAGACCCTTGAAATTGATTTTGGATGTTCCTAAGGGTCTTCTCAAATTTTTCAAGCCTTGACCTCAAGGCTTGATTTTCCAACTCTAATTTCCCAATTTTTGATTTCTCATTTGGTCCTTGGACATTATCCTTTCTAGGCATATGCCTAGTCCATTTTGGATTAAAACCTAGATGATCCCCTATTTTCTCAATTGATTTCCTAGGTAGAATATTTTTAGGGACATTTGACCTAGATTTGCTCTTAGATAAATTATTTTTAGGGACATTAGTCCCAAATTTCTCCTTACTTTCAAAATAAAAATTCTTAGCTCCTAAGCAAAAGTACTTGTTCCTATTAGCATGCTTTTCATAAATTGCAAGAGAATTAAAATTCTTAGCATGCTTTTGACTTTTAAATTTAGAAGGAGCATTACTAAAATATACCTTAGGGTTTGCCTTAGAGGCTCCCCCTACTTGTGAAGCTCTATTTTGAGTCTTTTTGCTCCCCCTAGGACATTGATTCCTATAATGTCCTTTTGAATTGCACTTGAAGCATATGATGTGCTCCTTGCCTTTAGGTGTTGGGGAACCGGCATCCTTGTCTTTTGGTACCGGTGGAGCTTTCCTAATCTTCTTTGGGCATTTGCTCTTGTAATGCCCATACTCCCTACACTCAAAGCACATTATATGAATTTTATTTGAAATTAAAGTGTTTGAGTTACCAAGGGTGGTGGTAGGAGCCGGAGTTGAATTTTGAGCTTCCTCATCTTGACCGGATGTTGAAGGCTCTTCTTGAGGTTGCTCCGGTGTAGATGGTCTCTCCCCCTCAATCACGGAGGTGGATGCTTCTCCCACCTCTTCTACTTCCTTTTCCGATCCGGAAGTTGACTCCTCACTTTCTTGTGAGGATGATGAAGCTTTCTCTTCGGTCTCCTCCTCTTCCAAGTCTTCTTGGACCGATTCGGGATTGTCGTAGAACTTGACCAACTTGTTCCACAACTCCTTGGCATCCCTATAGCTTCCTAATCTAGACAAAATGTCGTTAGGTATCAAATTAACTAATATTTTTGTTACCTTCATGGTTGTCTTGAATTTTTGCCGTTGCTCCTCGGTCCATTGCTTCTTTTTGAGAATTTCGCCGTTCTCTCCTCTCGGAGCATCAAAACCTATAATCACAGCAAACCAATTTTCTATATTCGATATTAGAAAATATTCCATCCTACCTTTCCAATAAGCGAAATCTTCGCGGTCAAAGGCGGGTGGAGTCGCTATGTCATCGCCCCATCTTTCTTGAAGATCCATCATCTTCCCTCTAGCTTTTATAGCTCCCGGCGTTTAATCCGTAGAAGAGCCCCGGGATCTGATACCAATTGTAGGAAATTTGAGGCCGCTAGAGGGGGGGGTGAATAGCGTCGCGTGATGGAATTCGATCGCGTGTTCGTCTCTACAATTTCGTTAGTACGCAGCGGAATACTAATGAAAGCAATAACGAAACAATTAACAACACGCAAACACAATTGTTTAACGTGGTTCGGAACTGAACGGTTCCTACTCCACGAATCAGATTCGTACGAACCCTAGCGATGCCAATCACACACCACAATAATAAACACTCCTTCTCGGAACAATCCGGAGGCGGAGAAACCTCGTACAAGATGATTACAACAATAATCAAAAGCTACAAGCAAATACAATGAAATACAAAGCAAGACTAGTAAAGAAAAACACTTTACAAATGCTCTTGAATGCTTGATTGCTAGGTTGATCGAGTAGCACTTGGAGACCCTGAATTGCAGCAGCAACTCGCCCCAAATCGCCTCAAAGAACCATGCCAATTTCCTCCATCACGAGAACTTTATAAAGCAGCTTCAACCTGTGCTGGAAAAAGTTGATCAATCGACTGATCGGGACCATCAGTCGACTGATGCCACTGTTGTCGTGAGACAACGGCTAGATCCACGCTGGATAAGTCCAACAGATCTACCATCAGTCGACTGATCATACACATCAGTCGACTGATGGAGTCCTCACTCGACCAGTCGAGTCTCGACTCCATTCTGTGGCCGATTTCTCGAGCACCAGTCGACTGATCACACGATCGATCCGATCGCTGAGCCATCACCGCGCCCACCTGTTGACTCGATCTAGTCGACTACCACATGGCACCAGTAGACTGGCACACCTCAAACATGAGGTTTTAGCCCAAGTATAGTTCCCCCATACTTGCTAGACCACCCTTAGCCTAGACCTAAGCCTTCTAGCCACCTCCATCAGCCTCACGCCTCTCGGATCCCTCCAAGTCATCCATGACTTGTTCATCCATCGTGCTAGCCTTCAGGTGCTTCCATCGGCTATGTCATGCTAACGGTGTCTACACCACCAAGGCACATTGGACTTATGTTGCCAAGACTCCGCTTGGACTTTACGCCGCCAACCATTGGACTTATGCTGCCAAGACTCCCTCTTGGACTTTACGCTGCCAATATCAAACCCTTGGACTTCTTAAATGCCAAGACTCAAGCTTGGACTTTCCCTTGCCAACCCATGTTGGACTTTTTATGTCAAGACCCATGCTTGGACTTTCCATGCCAAGACCCATGCTTGGACTTTCCCTTGCCAACCCATGTTGGACTTTTCATGCCAAGACCCATGCTTGGACTTTCCTAAATGCCAAGTGTCCCACTTGGACTTCCCTTGCCAACTCATGTTGGACTTTCCATTGCCAAGACTCATGCTTGGACTTTCCATTGCCAAGACTCATGCTTGGACTTTCCATTGCCAAGACTCATGCTTGGACTTTACCAAATGCCAAGTGTTCCACTTGGACTTTCCATGCCAAGTACCCAAGACTTGGACTTTCCCATGACAATTACATTGTCATATGTTTTTGTCGAACATCAAAACATCACTCGAGTCAAACTCGAGTCCTGGTCAATCGTGACCTGGGTCGATTGCACCAACATAAAACATAGAAAAATAAGCTATATAAAACAATCGAAGAGCTACTTGTACTGCAGGTGAGAGATACTTACAACGAATCGGATCAGAAACCCGAGATAAAGAAGCCTAAAAATTACTCCTTTCCAATCAACGAGTTATGCCACCCCTCATACCAGTCTGGAGCCTATCAGCTCCAGCACAAGAAAACATTTTGTTGATACGAAGGACATGGAATGGGTGGACCCTCACTCTTAGATGGAAAGAATCCTTTCCCACAAATTTTGTCATGTACTTATTGCATGCAATGCGAGTAGCCTCAAAAGCTTCACTGGTAACATTTTCCTTCTCCCAACTCACCAGGTGCACACAGAAAGTGAACTCATCAACCCCCTTTATTTTTTTATTTCTTGTTAATCTTTTTTTATTTGTCGAGTCAATCTGCTTTTTCTCATGTGATCAATTAGAACTAATTGTTCTTCTTAAACTTTTATTACATTTGTCATCCTGTTTTATTTTTACTTTTACATCATATTGCCAGTTTGATTATTATCTTTTATTTATCGTTATTCTGTAGCTGAACTTTGCCTTGAATATATATATATATATATATATATATATTTCCTTTAGATAAAAATATAGTAACTAAAATTTGGGATGTTACAAGTTGGCTACGGGCAATATCAGTCGAACTGCTACTGTTGGCAGTCGACTAATAGTCCTCCCGTTGGTGATGACGACGACAAATCTCACGAATCTAGCTGTTCAGAAGCTGTTATAATCGACGGCAGTCGACTGATGTAAGTCATTAGTCGACTGATAGACCTCCAAAGGGAAAAAGAGGCTCTTTCGTATAAAAAGAGGCCAAGGGGAGCAATAAGAGCCTAATGCTTATATTCTGATCATTCTCCTACAAGTTTTCCAAGCTTTCTAAGTGTGTTAATTCCTTTCCTCCTCTCAAATCTTCATTGTCATCTTTTGTAAGAAGAGGAGATTTTGTAAATGAGAAAGCTTATTAGTGAAGATTGATTTGGGTTGATCCACCTTAAGGATCGCCGTGGAGTAGGAGCATTATCTTCGAACCACGTAAAAGCTTCCGCGTTAGCATTGCATTTTCATTTCTATTATTATTGTATTTGTTGTGTTTTCACTAATCATTTTGTAGAAAATGAAAAGAGGCTATTCACCCCCCCCCTCTATCCATTCAAGGATCCTACATCGGCCACTCTCATCCAAGACTCATACACAAAATCAGTCAGAGTGGTCTAGTTAGAGGTTTACCCAACCTAAATGGCCTAGAAAACAAAATTTGTAATGCTTGTCAACAAGGTAAACAAACTAGGACTTCACATCAACTAACTAACCAAGAAAGAACAAAAAGTATACTTGAGCTCCGACACTTAGACATTTTTGACTCTCATGGAGCCATGTCACTAAATGGAAGCCAATACTGTCTAGTTATAGTCGATGATTACTCTAGGTTCACATGGGTTAGGTTTTTAAAACATAAAAATGAAAGCTTAGGTCAACTCACCAATTTATGCAAACTAATAGAAAATGAAAGGAATCTTAAGATTAAGAGAATTAGAAGAGATCATGGTGGTGAATTCGAAAACCATAGGTTCACCGACTTTTGTAATCAAAACGGGTACTGTTGGTGCAGTAGGCACCTAGGTCGAACCTGAGTTTTGATTATAGCAAACGATACAAAGTTAAGCTCATGTTGTTATCTCACGAGCTGAATCGAGTGTGTAGAAGATTGCTAAAGCTGGAGCTGAAGGCTAGCGACAGCCGGAAGAAGCTGGGTGGTCGGGCGACATTCGAGTGACTTCGGAGGGAGCCAAAGAAATCCAGTGGAAGGCCGAAAGCAAAAGCGACATGGTAAGTATCGAGGTAAGTTCGTGTTTGCGAGCGTAAGTGAGATCGTATCCTCCTTACGGGGATGGTCTTAAGCGTAGATCCGACCAAAGACATCCCATCGATGGTCTAGGTCGAGATCGGACGATCGAAGGCCGTCGAAATAATGTTTTCTTTGAGCTAACTTTGCCTTGCAGCTAGTATCGATCATGCCGCATTGGAGGACTCGATCGGTCAAACAATGACGATCATTGCGAGGTCGTGATTCGATCGATGCCATCATCGATCGATGATGGCCATGATCGATGGTCAATGATCAGCTTCGAGGAGTCAAGGCTTATCACCCCATTTCAAGGAGATTGGTGCTCAATTTTGATTGGCTAGGGTTCCTCTCGAAAAGGGGCTCAAAGGCTATAAAAGGAGGGACAATCCTAGGGTTTATTCATGAATTCTAAAGCTTCCAAAAGCCTCCGCCAAGCTACAAACTTTCCGACAACGAAGTGCTTTCTCTCCAACGTCTAGGTCTTAATTTCTTTCTTATTGTAACATCGGCTTTAGCTTTTATTTTAAGTTCATTTCTTTAAATCTTTCGAAGATTTTATCGTATACGAGGAGAGGGGGAGTGTCCCTCTATCTCAAGTTCTTTCCTTCTTGTATCGATTGACTCCTACCTCCAACGAGGAGGAGTTCCTTTAGTGCTTTTGCCCTCCGTACGTGGTCAAGGACCACTAGGGCCTTGGAGTAGTAGCCGAAGGCTACGAACCAAGTAAAAAGAATTGTCTCTTTTACTTATTGCTTATCTTTTCTGCTGCAAATTAATTATCTACTCGGATTTTGAACGAACGAACGAAAAAAAAGTTTTAACGCTATTCACCCCCCCCCCTCTAGCGTTTCAAATCGATCCAACAATTGGTATCAGAGCCGGGGGTTGCTAAGATTTGGTGAAACCACCAATCTAGCCATTTTACAGATTTTTTTTCTTTTTTAATTCTGTTTATTTCAGATTTATTTCGCTTTGTTACTTTTACTCCCGCACTACTAATCCAAGACGCGAGTCTTGGTACTTTTTTTGTGTGTTTTTGTCGTTGCTAGTTTCTTCGTCTTTGTCTCCTTGTGTCTTTTGTTCTAATGGCCCATCTCGAGGGTTTTAGCACCGTCCGACCTCCGTTTTACAACAGAGATGACTTCCTTTATTGGAAGGGTCGGATGGAATGCTTTCTCAAAACCCAAATCGAGATGTGGATCATAATCCAAACGGGTTTCACACTTCCGACTAATGAAGTGGGTGACTCCTTGGATTATGATCAATGGACCATTGCGACAAAACGACAAGTCGAAGCCGACGCCAAGGCAACACAAATCCTCCAATGCGGCTTGTCCAAGGAGGAGTTAAATCGCGTCGGCCCCTTCATAAGCGCAAAGGACCTTTGGACAAAACTAGTGGAGCTACACGAAGGGACCGATGAAGCCAAGGTATGTAAGCGTGATCTTCTATTCAATAAACTATATAACCTAAAAATGCAGGAACACGAGTCCGCGACGCAACTCCACGCCCGTGTCCAAGACATAGTCAACAACCTACACGCAATCGGGCAAAAGGTCGAAAACCACAACCTTATAAGGTATGTTCTAAACTCTTTTCCAAGGACTACTTTGTGGGCATCCATGGTCGATGCCTATAAGGTCTCCAAGGATCTTTCTAAACTTAGGTTAGATGAACTCTTTTCTGATTTCGAACTTCATGAGCAGTCTAACTCGGAACCCGAGAAGGGTATAGCACTTTTTGCAGGTTCGAGGAAGAAAACCGCAAGCAAGCCACCCCCGAAGGAAGAAGAGGATGAGTCGGATTCGGAGGTCGACTCGGAAATGGAAGCCGAACTAGTCAACCTAGTTCGGAGGATAGTCAAGGGCCGAAAACGAGCCATCACTCGACCCAATAACGGTAAGCCTAAAAGTTCAAACATAAAGATGTTATGAATGCAATAGGTTTGGACACATTAAGTCCGAATGCCCAAAACTCAAGAGCAAGGCACCAAAACATAAAAAGGCACTCAACGCTACTTGGGAAGAAGCTTCCAAGGAAGAAGACAACGATCGAGTCCTTATGGCTAAACCGGTGGAATCGGAGGCGAGTCGAATCAAACTGAATCGAAACCAAGACGAAGTCGGATCGAAACACTATTCAAGACAAGCCACGGATACGCATCCGGTTCAAAAGATACACTCAAGGTGAGTCGATCTCTTATTACTACTCTTTATAGTGCAATTAAGTTTTTAAATAAAAAGTTAGCTAAGTCCGAGTCCAAGGTCGAGACCCTGGTTGAGGAAGTTAAACTCCTCAAACACGAGGTCTCCCTAACCTCTTCGACTAGTCGAGTTCAAGAGAAGGACTCAACTCGGGTTGAAAAACTCGAAGTTGAGAACTCACTCTTGAAAAGTCAAGTCGAAGATCTTAGGAATACGTTGGAAAGGTTTACTTTGGGATCCAAAGGACTTGACCTCCTACTTGGATCGCAAAGGGCCATGTACAACAAGGTCGGACTAGGTTTTAGCTCAAACACGACCAATAAGTCATATATGTCGATTGTAAGTCGACATAAAAAATGTGTCCAAGCATGGGTCCCTAAGACCACCTTGATTTCAAACTTAGGATCAAACCAGTACTGGGTTCCCAAGGACCAAATCCACTATGTGGAGAGACCAAATCGATTCAACGGTCCAGGGGGAGCTAGTACGAAATTTGTTTGCGTTTTAACTTAGAAATTGCATGCTTAGGTTTTTATTTAGTTTGATTTTTCTTTTTAGAATGGTTAGATAGGACTATAACTCGTCAATACTTGATAACATAGTACCAGGACGCGGCGAGATGATAGTACGCTCGGAAAGCGGAGTCTTGTGTATTCGGGCTAGATAAGGCGTATCTAGTTCGGTGCACTTGACCGAGCGGAACTAGCTGAAGCTACCTCACCGTATCCTAGACTAGTTAGACCAGGAAGTGGTCTTAGGTGAGTCAAGTCTCTATTTTCTTGAAAATGGCTTTGTCTAAGGAAGTGGTCATTTTTTCGATCAAAGAAGGCCTCTGTGCCTCGCCACGACCTGGAAGCCATGATCTTGAAAAGGTGACTTGATGAGCCTAAGGTCAAATCCGAATCTAATGCAAGGTTGACAAGTGTTTAAGTCATTAAATTTAATTCAACTAAAATTGGAAGTCATCTCACAAGAACATATAGGATTAACATGTTTGATCATGTAGACATGGGTGAGATGATTTAGGTTAATAATTTTCAACCAATTTTTTAAATCCAATATCCGATCCAACTACCTTGCGTGTAGGATCAATGGATGTTGGGATGGTTGCTCTACACATGACCGGGGATCAACTCAAGTTTTCGAAGCTTCGATTCAAACGACAAGGATCGGTAGCCTTCAGAAATAACGGCAAGCTCAAAATCATCGGATCAGGTGATATTGAGCTTAACTCAAATTTTGTCATTCAAAACGTTTTATTAGTAGAAAATTTTCAATATAATCTTCTCAGTGTAAGCCAATTGTGTGATAATAACTATAAGGTCATATTTCTAGAAAATGAATGTGTAATTAATACAAACGAAACCTCTAAAACAATTCTTAAAGGGACTAGAAATAACAACATTTACACTATCAACTTAATTACCTCCTCAACTAAGTGTCTTATGACACGGCAAGAGGAATCATGGTTGTGGCACCGACGACTCAGTCACTCACACCCAAGACTCATCCACAAGATGAGTCAGAGTGATTTAGTCAGAGGTTTGCCTAACCTCAACAACTTGGACAATAAAATATGTAATGCTTGTCAACAAGGTAAACAATCTAGGATACAACATCAACTAACTAGTCAAGAACGAACCAAAAGTGTGCTTGAGCTCCTACACATGGATCTATTTGATTCACACGGAGCTAAGTCACTTAACGGAAGTAAATTCTGTTTAGTCATTATTGATGACTACTCTAGATTTACTTGGGTTAGGTTCATCAAACACAAAAGTGATACCCTAGGTTAATTAGTCAACCTATTTAAGTTAATAGAAAATCAACAAAGCATTAAAATCAAAAGACTTAGGACTGATCATGGTGGTGAATTCGAAAACCATAGGTTTACAGAATTCTGTAACCTAAATGGATACCACCATGAGTTCTCTTGCCCTAGAACTCCACAACAAAATGGCCTAGTAGAACACAAAAATAGAACCCTACAAGAAGCCGCTAGGACAATGCTTAATGAGTATAACCTACCCGATAGGTTTTGGGCCGAAGCCGTGAGTACGACATGCTATGTCCAGAATAGGATCCTTATGGTAAAGAGGCACCTTAAGACCTCATACGAGATTTATCACGATAAAATACCTAACATCAAGTATTTTAGGGTATTTGGGTGTAAGGTACATATCCTAAACACTAAAGATTACCTAGGGAAATTTACATCCAAAACTACCACCGGAATCTTTCTAGGATACTCGACTACAAGTAGAGCTTATAGAATATATAACCATGACACCCTTAGAGTTGAGGAAACTATCAATGTAGTATTCGATGAAGGACACGAACCTACAAAACCCCCGGCAACCCCAATTAGTGAGCCGATTCATATTAGACCTAACTCTGATCCGGAGGTCAGGTCTAGTGACCTAAGTCAACCAAGTCACTCTATTGATCAAGTGATAGATGACTCCAACCAAACTAGAACTCAAACAAGCCATCCTATGGATCAAGTTGTAGACTCAAACCCAAATCCAACTAGGACTCAAACGAATCATCCTATCGACCAAGTGATAGGTGATCCAAGTCTAGGAGTTCGAACTAGAGCCTCATACAAAAACCTTAGTCAAATATCTTTGATTTCTAAAATTGAACCCAAAACTATTGACCAAGCTCTTCTTGATCCCGATTGGATTATTGCAATGCAAGAAGAGTTGGCTCAATTCACATGAACGAAGTTTGGGAATTAGTACCACCACCTAAAGATAAAACAATCATTGGAACAAGGTGGGTGTTTAGAAATAAAATTGATGATAAAGGTGAAGTAGTTAGAAATAAAGATAGACTAGTTGCTAAAGGGTTTAGTCAAGTCGAAGGTTTAGATTACGACGAGACCTATGCCCCAGTAGCTAGATTAGAGTCCATTCGAATGCTATTAGCATATGCAGCACATTGAGGATTTAAATTGTTTCAAATGGATGTGAAATCTGCATTCTTAAATGGATACATTAAAGAAGAAGTTTACGTTAGTCAACCCCCCAGTTTTGAAAGTTTAGACAAACCCGATCATGTCCTTAGATTAAAGAAAGCGCTTTATGGACTTAAACAAGCTCCGCGAGCTTGGTACGAGAGACTTTCGATTTATCTTAAGTCCAAAGGCTTTAACCAAGGTGTAGTTGACCCAACCCTTTTCATAAAAACCTTAGGTAAAGACATATTCATAGCTCAAATCTACGTAGATGATATTATTTTCGGAACCACCAACTCAATCCTACTAAATGAGTTTATTTCACTTATGGAAAGTGAATTTGAAATGAATTTAGTAGGCGAATTAAGTTTCTTCTTAGGATTACAAATTAAACAAACTAAAGATGGAATATACCTACATCAACGCAAATATACTAGGGAATTAATTAAACGCTTTGGAATGCAAGACGCTAAAATTATTAATACCCCAATGGCAACTAATGTTAATATAGAAGAAGTAATTGGAAACCAAATTGATTTAAAATACTATAGGAGCATAATAGGGAGTCTCCTTTACTTAACTGCAAGTCGACCTGATATCTTATTTGCAGTGAGTATGTGCGCAAGGTTTCAAACATGTGCCAAGGAGTCTCACCTAACTCTAGTCAAGCGTATCCTTAGATATCTAAAGGGTACACTTAATGTCGATATTTGGTATCCTAGATCTACCGAGTTCGAACTAACCGGCTACTCCAATTCGGACTATGCCGGTAGTAAGCTAGATAGAAAGAGCACGAGTGGTTGTTGTCAACTTCTCGACTCGAGTCTAGTGAGTTGGTGCAGTAGGAAGCAACACTGTGTTGCCTTATCTACCACCGAAGCCGAATACATCATAATGGGTGAGTGTGTCACTCAACTTCTTTGGATGAAACACACTCTCCGCGACTTTAAGTTAGACTTTACGAATACTAAACTTCACGTAGATAACATTAGTTCAATTAATCTTACTAAGAATCCGATATGTCACTCTAGGACCAAACATATAGAAGTCAAACACCATTTCATTCGAGAACATGTGGCCAACAGAGCCATACAACTCGAATACGTCGAATCGAAGTCTAACTTAGCAGACCTATTTACTAAACCCCTACCCGAAGCCGAATTTAGTCTATTAAGATGAAAATTGGGCATGTGCGTAATAGAATAGGAACTTGCAGATTATATTTTCTTACTACTATTTCTTAAATTTCATTTTCATGGAACTAGCATAGGACATACCTTAGATATCATGCACCTATAGATTTAAGGAGCCAATACATCTCACAACACATAGGACTAATGTGTTTGTGTACTTAGTCACGTAGATGGGCATGAGATGTTAGGACCTTACTCCTGTTGGGTTTCTGGCACCGCGGCGTGTGTGTTCGATCACGTTTCGTAAACATGAACACAGCGGAAGCAATAAAAATAATAAATCTATATTTATTACAACACACACAACACACGCATGCATATTACAACAAATGTAGACATACCCGTAAATTTAAATTTGCAATAAAAGGAAATTTATCTACGTTATACCTTTCGTATGACGTGTAGCGGGAACGACATCAACCGGAACGATCCTCGCTAGAATCGTCTCTATCCGTATCCACGCCGAGTTCCTCGGGATGACTTCGCTAAGCCACGAGCTTCGTCTTCATACGGGTTACTAGCCTCGTGTTGAAGACGACGTGATCGAGAGATGATCACGATCCGAATCCAAATTCGGATCCTAATACGAGTTCTCAAAACTCGCTTCTCCGAAGAGGTATTCGTCAACCAATTGACGAATCCTTTGTCCTCCACCTCAGAGGATTACCGGAGATCGAATCCCCGGTAAGTTAGCCACTGTCGGAGCTCAAACCGTTGTCCAAACGACGCTCCGACGAGAGGAGAACAAACTGTCCAGAAAACTGGACAGCTTTGGTGGAGGAGATAGGCGCCGGCCAACCAAGGGAAGAAAAGGCTCACCTTGATGCCAAACCTATAGGAGATCACCGGAGGGTCTCCGGAGGATCACTAGCTGAAGCTTGGTCGCCGGCAAGGAGCTGGATAGCGGCACAACAAGCTGGGCGGCAATGGAGGTTGGGCGGCAATGAAGGTTGGGCGGCAACTCCAAGATAGGGTTTTGGATTAGGGCTTAATTATCCCTTAAGCCTTCTTTTATAGAGAACTAATTCTCTTAATGGTTAATGGATCATAACCATTAGGCCCGTTAACCCGTTCCATTAAGATAAGTTAAAATAAACCAAACCATGATGGTTTATTTTAAGTTAAAACGAACCAAACCAACTTTTGGTTCATTCGTTTAAAATAAACCAAACCCTTTGGTTTATTCTCCTCCATTGGATTAGAACCAAACCATTTTGGTTCATCCATTACGTCTTCATAAGACTCGGCCCATCCACGCTTCCATTGCGACTGAAACGATTTCATGCTCGCTTTATGTTTGGTCCAACCAAACCTAGTTTCTCTCGGTCTGAGAATCCCATTCTCAAGCTCGTTTTAAATCCTTTGGATTACGCTCGTTGTGCGTGTGACCAAATAGGTTCTCGGTTTATGTTGGTCGTCTATAATTAACCATTAATTATAGAACGATCATGAGTGGTACCTAGTAGTACATCATGATCCCCAATTAACCGAAAAGATCAACGGTTGATCCAGAACTATTTCTGAAACCCTTCAGCAGCTCGAATGATTCGTGCCCCATTCCCTTCACTCATCTTATACCCACTTGGTTAAGGACATGGTCTATTGTGTCAGTCCCCACTAGGCTGACTACGTCACACCTAGCCCAAGTATCATTTCCTCGTCCTACGGATTCTAGTTACTCCACATGTATCGAAGAGTACCTTACTCTAAACATGTAATGCTTTGGCCAAAGACTTTAGTAACAATCCGACGAGAGGCCATGGGTATACATCTCCTCGCAAGGAGTGGTGAATCCTTTATAGGCTATTCAAACACCTTTGATCACTTCGACTTATACCCAATCATCCCGGGTCCACATCTCCATAGAGATGCTTGCTTAAGATGTCAAAGCATAAGTCTCTATGATCAAGATGACTTGAATACCGCAAGTCAAAGGAACATCGCACTTAAGCCACAGTAAGAACTTCATTGACATATCTATATATGCAGAGAACCATATGAAGTCTTACGGCTGGTCACTCCAATGAACTAGTTACCATAACTAGCATCCACGATTAACTCTGGACATCACTATGTCTCCAGCCAGTGAGAATCAGCTGCTTGGATACACCAAGGAGTATACCTCGTGCTAGTCTCGACAGAATTGATGGTGTCCAAATCCATCAATTCATCAACTAGGGATAATTTTGATACATCACAATTACACATGTAGAGATACTCACTAGTTGTGATCCAATCACAAATTCTCTCATGCTGTGAATCGTATCGTGGACATTCAGTAAATGGGTTTAAGATCCAATCAAATACAAAAACATGTATACTCAAATAGTGAATCTTCATTTATCATATAAATGGTTCATACATAAGACGATTGCCTTAGGACATCTCTCATATATTACTAACAGACTCCCACTTGGCCTAATGCCAATCGCTACGGTATCCAATACCATAAGCTCGAACATGACCCTCAAACTTATTTTGAGGTAATGCCTTAGTCAAGGGATCCGCTAAGTTCCTTTCAGTGGGAATTTTCTCGATTTGTATTTCGTTCCTACTGATGATCTCTCTGATAAGATGATAGCAGCGAAGCACATGTTTGGATCGTTGATGAGACCTTGGCTCTTTCGCCTGTCCAATTGCTCCATTGTTGTCGCAGTAGACCGGTATGGCTTCAACAATGGCCGGAATCACACCAAGTTCATGAACGAACTTCTTGATCCAAACCGCTTCCTTTACTGCTTCCAAAGCTGCAATGTATTCTGCCTTAGTGGCAGAATCCGCTATAGCGTCAAGCTTGGAACCTTTCCAACTTATTGCGCCTCCATTCTAGGTGAATACATACCCAGACTGAGACATGGAATCATCCTTGTCTGTCTGGAGCTGGCATCCGTATACCCACGTATCACCATATACCCTTCTCCATATATTAGGAACACATCCTTAGTTCTTCTCAAGTACTTAAGGATCATCTTAACAGCCACCCAATAATCCATTCCTGGATAATAATGGTATCTGCTCGTGACACTCAAAGCATACGATACATCGGGCCTCGTACATAACATAGCATACATGATAGATCCTATTGCGGATGCATAGGAAATCTTACTCATGCAAATCCTCTCGTCTTCTGTGCGCGGACACATAGACTTCGAAAGGTGTATCCCATGCTTGATGGGTAGGAAACCTTTCTTGGATTCCGACAAGCTAAACCTCTTTAGCACTCGGTCTATATATGTAGACTCTGAAAGACCAAGCAACCGTTTCGATCTATCTCTATAGATCTTAATCCCGAGGATGTAGGTTGCTTCTCCTAGGTCTTTCATGGAGAATGTCTTGGATAACCAAACCTTAACTGACTGTAAGACTAAAACATCGTTTCCTATAAGTAGTATGTCATCGACATACAATACTAGGAACACGACTGCACTCCCACTAACCTTCTTGTACACACAAGGTTCGTCTGGATTTTGTGAGAAATCAAACTTTTTGATGGTCTCATCAAAACGGATATTCCAGCTCCTGGATGCTTGCTTCAATCCATATATGGACCGTCACAATTTGCATACCTTGGTTTTATCAACCGATGTGAAACCCTCAGGTTGTACCATATACACGTCCTCGAGCAGGTTTCCATTAAGGAAAGCAGTTTTCACATTCATCTGCCATATCTCATAATCATAATGAGTTGCTATGGCCAGGAGCATCCGAATGGATTTAAGCATAGCTACAGGCGAATAGGTTTCATCATAATCAACACCTTGTTTTTGACGATATCCTTTCGCCACCAATCTAGCCTTATAGGTAATCACATTACCATCCATGTCGGTTTTCTTCTTGAAAACCCACTTGCACCCTATAGGCTTTATTCCTTCGGGTGGGTCAACCAAGTTTCAAACTTGGTTTTCATACATGGAATCAATTTCCGACTTCATGGCACCAAGCCATTTATCCCTTTCTGAACTTGTCAGCACTTCTTCATAACTGGTAGGCTCCTCATCATCAATGAGTAACATGTCATTCGATTCACTTACGAGAAATCCATATCTCTCAGGAATATTACATGTTCTACCAGATCTACGAAGATGTGGTGTTACAATAGGTCCAGCCGATTGCTCATCACTATGAGTTGTCGGTTGTTGTGCTTCACCAGGTATCTCATTAATGTCTATTTGAGTCTCTCGAGCCTCCTCAAGCTCGACGACACTCCCACTGTTTTCTTGCGAGAGAAACTCTTTCTCTAGAAACACAGCATGCCTTGAAACAAACACCTTTTGTTCCACAGGATGATAGAATTGGTAACCCCTTGTTTCCTTAGGGTATCCAACAAATAGACATTTATCAGACTTAGCATCCAATTTGTCGGATGCAGTCCGCTTCACAGAAGCAGGACAACCCCATATCTTCAAGTAAGATACATGAGGTTTCTTACCATTCCATATCTCATATGGAGTAGTAGAGACTACCTAGGTTGGCATTCTGTTTAACAAGTAAACAGCTGTCTGAAGTGCATAGCCCCAAAAGGACTTGGAAAGATTCGCATGATTCATCATTGACCTGACCATGTCCAACAAGGTCCGGTTACGCCTGTCAGATACACCATTATGTTGTGGTGTATATGGCGGAATCCATTGAGACAATATATCATTGTCTCTTAGATAATCAAGAAACTCCTGACTCAAGTATTCACCACCTCGATCCGATCGAAGTATTTTAATACTCTTGTCATGTTGTTTCTCTACTTCATTTCTGAATTCTTTGAACCTTTCAAAGGCTTCAGACTTGTGTTTCATCAAGAACACATACCCAAACCGTGAGTGATCATCGGTGAAGGTAATGAAGTAGTTATAGCCTCCTAAAGCTTGAGTTGACATAGGTACATATACATCAGTATGTATTAGACCTAGTAACTCTCCCAATCGTTCACCTTTTCCTGTAAAAGGTAACTTAGTCATCTTGCCTTTTAAGCATGATTCCCATGTATCGTATGAATCCAATTCAAACGATTCCAGAATTCCACATCGGTGTAATTCGGACATGCGTTTCTTGCTTACATGGCCAAGACGACAATGCCACATATAGGAGTCTAATTGATTATCCTTTCGAGCACGCTTGTTGCTCGCTTCGATATTGAAAATGTCACTGGATACGTCAAACGTATAAATACCATTGCTTAAAGTTCCAGTCCCATAAAGAACTCCATTCAAAGTTATGTAACAACAATTGTTACTAAAAGTCAAATGGTATCCATTTCTATTTAAACAAGAAATAGAAAAGATGTTCTTTATCATCGAAGGAACTTAAAAGCAATTGTCCAGTTCTAAGACAAGTCCTGCAGGGAGTTTCAACAAATACGTTCCGATGGCGAGTGAAGCAACCTTTGCTCCATTCCCAACACATAAATTTGACTCTCCCTTGACGAGTCTTCTTCTATTCCTTAGCCCATGTATGTCATTACATATATGTGAGCCACACCCAGTATCCAATACCCAAGTGTCTGAGGAAATAGAATGACAATCAATAACGAAGATATGTGAAAAAGATGGAGCATCTTATGCCTTATTCTTCTTCACAGACTCAAGATAAATCTTGCAATTTCTTCGCCAGTGGCCCTGCTTGCCATAATGATGGAAAGTTCCCTTTTGAGCTGGTTCTGCCCTTTTAGCCTTTTTCTTCTTCCCCTTCTGTTGTTCCTTTGACTCCCTCTTAGAACCTTTCTTCGAGGAATCAACTAACAACACCGTCCCCTGCTCATGCTTCTCAGAAGACTCCACAGTCTTCAGCATATTGAGCAGTACCACAGATGAACCTTCTAGCATCTCAGAGGTGAAGAGGAGCTTTGAGACTTCGAACCTTTCGAATCTCACTTGCTCATCAACCAACTCACAAAGATGAAGGACTACGATATGAGCATCCATATGCTCATGCTGCTTTCGTAGCTTGGGTTCCATCGCAGCTAGCATGATGCAACTCATTTGTTCAGAATCACTCACATGTTTCTGATAGGCCAACAATTGGTCCAGAGTTGCATCGTCACTAGGACGGGCGGGAAGAGGCGCTTCGAGGACATTTGCAAGCTTTTCAACCTTGAGAACAATTCTCAAGCTTCTAAGCCAGTCCAAGAAGCTCGCCCCAGTCAATTTATTCGAATCCAAAATGGAACGCAAATTCAAAGACATCATGATCAATCTTAGAAATACAAAATGAGCATATATGAGAAAATGATTTTAAAATGCATCAATATACATTTATAAATCCCATTCATTTTTCGAATTTCAAAAACCCCAAAATCACTTCGGGAGATCGTAGGTCCATCTCCGAATGGGCTGATATCCATCATAGTTATGAACAACCTTGGAGAGAGTCCAACAAGCCATTCATAACTACGACGGTAGGTATCATCTATACCGATTGCATATCACGTATATGCAACTATCACAATGTGCTATCAACTAATTGAATGTTCACACATACGTTGGGTTGTTAACACATTAACAAGTATGCATCATATGCATAGCACCCAACTTCACCTCCCTTTACATCGACCTTGGAGAGAGTCCAACAAGCCGATGCTCCAGGTTAAAGTCAACCCATTAATCGAGAAATAGTTTTAATATGGTTAGAGCGCATTCAACCAATTTGCCCAGCTTGGAGAGAGTCCAACAACCAAAGCTAACGATTGACCTCTGACTCTTACCATATTAGTATTAAACTATTCCATGGTTTGAACATGTTCGGGTTCGAGCCGGGCTTGGAGAGAGTCCAACAACCCAAACAAGAAAAGGAACTCTGGTTCTAACCATATTAATGAAAGGTGTAGGCTTTAATATTGTTTAAGGGTTTTATGTCTCATCCTCTTTGCATGCAAATAACTATTATCTACATGGCATGGCATACATGGCATATATCTACATGTCACGACACACATGGCATAATGTTATGCATCTAATGCAATTACATGGCATACAATTATGTCATGTATATATTTCCTTATATGTCATAACTATTTATGAAAATAAAATATGTTTAAGATTTGATTCTCCAAATCAAATCATAATTAAATTAGGAAACAAATTTCCAAATCTAATCACATATTTTATTTATGGAATTATTTGATTAAGGAAAATCTATTTAGGAAACCAATTTCCTAAATCATTAAAACTACTTATGAAAATAAAATATTTTAAGATTTGATTTCCCAAATCAAATCAAGATTAAATTAAGAAACAAATTTCTAAAATCTAATCAAATATTTTATTTATGGAAAATATCAATTTCCATAAATACTTCCAACTTTCCAAAAGTGGAAGATTTCCATAAATACTTCTAGACTTTCCAAAATTGAAAATTTTCCATAAATACTTCTAAATTTCCAAAATTAGAAAATTTCCAGAAATAACATTATGACTATCTCAAAACCATTTTACGATTATGTCAAAACACAACCTGAGCTCTGATACCACTGTTGGGTTTCCGGCACCGCAGCGTGTGTGTGTTCGATCACGTTTCGTAAACATGAACACAGCGGAAGCAATAAAAATAATAAATCTACATTTATTACAACACACACAACACACGCATGCATATTACAACAAGTGTAGACATAATCGTAAATTTAAATTTGCAATAAAAGGAAATTTATCTACGTTATACCTTTCGTATGACGTGTAGCGGGAACGGCATCAACCGGAATGATCCTCGCTAGAATCGTCTCTATCCGTATCCACGCCGAGTTCCTCGGGATGACTTCGCTAAGCCACGAGCTTCGTCTTCGTACGGGTTACTAGCCTCGTGTTGAAGATGACGTGATCGAGAGATGATCACGATTCGAATCCAAATTCGGATCCTAATACGAGTTCTCAAAACTCGCTTCTCCGGAGAGGTATTCGTCAACCAATTGACGAATCCTTCGTCCTCCACCTCAGAGGATTACCAGAGATCGAATCCCCGGTAAGTTAGCCGCTGTCGGAGCTCAAACCGTCGTCCAAATGACGCTCCGACGAGAGGAGAACAAGCTGTCCAGAAAACTGGACAGCTTTGGTGGAGGAGATAGGCGCCGAGCAACCAAGGGAAGAAAAGGCTCACCTTGATGCCAAACCTATAGGAGATCACCGGAGGGTCTCCGGAGGATCACTAGCTGAAGCTTGGTCACCGGCAAGGAGCTGGACGGCGGCACAACAAGCTGGGCGGCAATGGAGGTTGGGCGGCAATGAAGGTTGGGCGGCAACTCCAAGCTAGGGTTTTGGATTAGGGCTTAATTATCCCTTAAGCCTTCTTTTATAGAGAACTAATTCTCTTAATGGTTAATGGGTCATAACCATTAGGCCCGTTAACCCGCTCCATTAAGATAAGTTAAAATAAACCAAACCATGATGGTTTATTTTACGTTAAAACGAACCGAACCAACTTTTGGTTCATTCGTTTAAAATAAACCAAACCCTTTGGTTTATTCTCCTCCATTGGATTAGAACCAAACCATTTTGGTTCATCCATTACGTCTTCATAAGACTCGGCCCATCCACGCCTTTCATTGCGACTGAAACGATTTCATGCTAGCTTTATGTTTGGTCCAACCAAACCTAGTTTCTCTCGGTCTGAGAATCCCATTCTCAAGCTCGTTTTAAATCCTTTGGATTACGCTCGTTGTGCGTGTGACCAAATAGGTTCTTGGTTTATGTTGGCCGTCTATAATTAACCATTAATTATAGAACGATCATGAGTGGCACCTAGTAGTACATCATGATCCCCAATTAACCGAAAAGATCAACGGTTGATCCAGAACTATTTCTGAAACCCTTCAGCAGCTCGAATGATTCGTGCCCCATTCCCTTCACTCATCTTATACCCACTTGGTTCAGGACATGGTCTATTGTGTCAGTCCCCACTAGGCTGACTACGTCACACCTAGCCCAAGTATCATTTCCTCGTCCTACGGATTCTAGTTACTCCACATGTATCGAAGAGTACCTTACTCTAAACATGTAATGCTTTGGCCAAAGACTTTAGTAACAATCCGACGAGAGGCCATGGGTATACATCTCCTCACAAGGAGTGGTGAATCCTTTATAGGCTATTCAAACACCTTCGATCACTTCGACTTATACCCAATCATCCCGGGTCCACATCTCCTTAGAGATGCTTGCTTAAGATGTCAAAGCATAAGTCTCTATGATCAAGATGACTTGAATACCGCAAGTCAAAGGAACATCGCACTTAAGCCACAGTAAGAACTTCATTGACATATCTATATATGCAGAGAACCATATAAAGTCTTACGGCTGGTCACTCCAATGAACTAGTTACCATAACTAGCATCCACGATTAACTCCGGACATCACTATGTCTCCAGCCAGTGAGAATCAGCTGCTTGGATACACCAAGGAGTATACCTCGTGCTAGTCTCGACAGAATTGATGGTGTCCATCAATTCATCGACTAGGGATAATTCCGATACATCACAATTACACATGTAGAGATACTCACTAGTTGTGATCCAATCACAAATTCTCTCATGCTGTGAATCGTATCGTGGACATTCAGTAAATGAGTTTAAGATCCAATCAAATACATAAAACATGTATACTCAAATAGTGAATCTTCATTTATCATATAAATGGTTCATACATAAGGCGATTGCCTTAGGACATCTCTCATATATTACTAACAACTCCTGGTTCCAGATGTAGAGCTAGTGCATCGCCATGAACCACGGAGTATAATCATACATACTTACCGACTCTGACCAGGACTGGTTGATTTTTTATATCAATCAAGCCAGATATGAGTCGAACATTTTATAGATAAACTTATTTTCAATATATTATTTTTAAAATAATGTGGAACATGCTTGGACTTTAAATTTAACACTTATTTTTGTTTTCCACATACACTCTCACTCTTTTCGATATATTGCAAAAGGGGGAGAAAAAGGCTAAAGTTAAGGGGTCAAATTTTTAAATTTTTTGGTTTAACTCTTACTTTATATTTAAACCAAAAGTTAACTTTAAGTTTTGAAAACTTATTAAAGGCCAAGTTAAGAGAATTCTTAACTTAAACTTATTTGTGCCATCAACGTTTTACTTATTTTTAATGTTTTACTTAAGGGGGAGAAAGGGCCAAGTTAAGAACTCTTAACTTAAACGTTTTACTAAGGCAAACTTTAAGTAATTACTTAAAGCAACCCTCAAGGGGAGGATTAAGGTCTTTCTTCAAGACTCACCCTCAGTCAAGGGGGAGGTTTCCTCAAGGGGGAGTACTTGAAGAAAATCCTTACTACTCCAACTTAATCTTCTTTATTTTTTGTTTGTTTCTAATGCACATTATTCTTCATGCTTGCTATTTACTTAACTTTGTATGTGGGTTTGCCATAAATCAAAAAGGGGGAGATTGTTGGTGCAGTAGGCACTTAGGTCGAACCTGAGTTTTGATTATAGCAAACGATACAAAGTTAAGCTCATGTCGTTATCTCACGAGCTGAATCGAGTATGCAGAAGATTGCTAAAGCTGGAGCTGAAGGCTAGCGACACCCGGAAGAAGCCGGGTGGTCGAGCGACACTCGAGTGACTTCGGAGGGAGCCGAAGGAATCGAGTGGAAGGCCGGAAGCAAAAGCGACATGGTAAGTATCGAGGTAAGCTCGTGTGTGCGAGCGTAAGTGAGGTCGTATCCTCCTTACGGGGATGGTCTTAAGCATGTTGGGAGATTGTTGGTGCAATCGTCCCAGGTTGACTCGAGTTTGACTCGAGCAGTACCCTGATGATATTTTGATGAAAGACAAAACTCATGACATGGGATTGTCATGGGAAAGTCCAACATGGGGTTGGCATGGGAAAGTCCAGAGCATTACGAAGCCGTGCTCTTGGTGCTTGGCATGGAAAATCCAAAGCATTGCGAAGCCGTGCGCTTGGTGCATTTGGAAAGTCTTGAGGACTTGGTAAGTTCACTAGGCTCGGGGTCCTTGAGTCGGTGAAGGATGGCATTGCGAAGCCGTGCGCTTGGTGCATCCGAGGGACCGCCGGACGGGGAGCGAATGGAGTGAGCCAAAGGGAAGCATACTTCTAGGGCATGAGACGCGAAGGATGGCGTTACGAAGTCGTGCGCTTGGCGCATCCGAGGGACGTAGGCCGAGGGAAGAGAGCTTCGGTGGGGAACTCCATGAGGGATAAGGTGGACTTGGCCAAGTGGCTAAGACTGAGTGTCGGAGGCTCAAACATCGTTATGTTTGAAGTTTTTGCCGACATCAGTCGACTGGCATAGGTGCTAGTCGACTGCTCTAGGTCGTTGGGTTCGACCAGTGTTCGACTGAACCAAGATTGGTTGGATCACCGATCGCTATGGATCGGCAATGATCGATGTCGGCGCGAATGACTACCGAGGGATGGCGATCGATGACACTGCAGCACGGCACGTAATGAGTCGACTCGACTGTGCACTCGTCTGATGGAAGATCAGTCTAGTGATGGGTAGCATCAGTCGACTGATGTGTGATCCGTTGGAACTTTGCCAACGTGGATCCGACCGCCAGAGACAACGGCAATAAGATCACGATCGATGGTCACGATCAATAATCGATGGGCGCGGTTATAAAAGTAGCACGAGTTGGAGGATTTCGCCAAGACTTTAAGGGAGCTATTGGAGGGGAATTGCTGCTGCATTCCAGTCCTTCAAGAGCCAACCAAAGCAAGCAACAAACAAGTGATCAAAAGCAATCGGTGAAAAGAGTTTCTTTTGTATTGTATTTGTATTCTTGTTTGTATTTCTATATTACTTTGTAATTGCTTGTGAGAGGTTTCTCCACCTCCGACGTGTTGTCGAGAAGGAGTTTGAGTTAGT